>JARQOC010000007.1:73119231-73439170 GCA_033576535.1 Allobates femoralis
TGTATTTTAATTTTTTACATTCTTTTGTGAATGTTGGAATATACTTCATCTATACTGCTACATTACCAAAAGCCAGTCTGGATTTGTTGTGCACTTCACCTTGAATCAATTATATTTCCACCTCTTGAGTTGATTTTTCTTTACTTTGTTGTACCCAATATCCATGCAACTCATTACAGAGACTTTATATAGTCTGAAGAAACCTTGACAAGATGCAGTCGTGGATTCATCAAGACTGGGGAGTTGCTGCCATGTGTGTGCCATGTTCTATGTCACCTCTGGGGAACCTGAGGTCAGAAGGTCTCAGCGTTCGATTAGTTGCAGGCTTTCTACAGAGCTCACTGGACAGTTTCACCTATGGACTTGCTCTGCAATGCTAAAAGGTTTTACTGCAGAATGAACTATTCTCTTAGCCTTCAGCTCTACACTGTAATCACCCTCCCCTTCTGCTATATCTACCCACTCTGTTTTCACTCTATGCCAGTAATAGAACTTGTATACTTACATGTGGAGAAGATTGCTGTTGTTTCAGTGGTGGACCTTGACCCCTGGGGGCCCTGGTGCAGCCATGGTGAGAGCCCTTGACTCTATGTCCTGTAGTATGATAATGTTTAAGCTTGACTTTTGCAACTTTTGCCCAAAAGTAACAAAGATAATTCAAAGACAGAAGGAAAGCCTATTTATTTTATGGTCATCATCCCCAGTTCTTTACAATTCAGGAAGAGGATTCATCAGAGGTACCTGGGGAGGCCCATTGGTCTCAGCATTATCGCCTACAAGGGAGAGGGTTCAGCAGCATTTGAGTGACATGGGTTCTAAGAATAAATGTGCAGCTGACTGTAGACATGTGCCTGGTCCAGGCCTGTGTGTGGGTAATCTGGTGTGGTTATCTACAAAAAACAATATGCTTAGGATACCTTCACTGAAGTTAGGACCTCAATTTATTGGTCTATACAAAATCATAGCGGTGATTATTCCGGTTGCTTCCTGCTGGTATCACATACTTCTTATAACATTCAGAATTTTTCCATAGGTCTCTGTTTAAAAAACATGTGGCTTTGGGAGCCTTTATTCCCTTACCTCAATCCCGGTTCAGGTTGGTGGGTCATTGGAATTTCAGGTATCCAAAATCGTTGATTCTTGTTTCATTTGCCGATCTTTACAGTACTTGTTTCATTGGCAAGGTCATGGCCTTGAGGAGAGGTCTTGGGTTCCAGCCTTAGTTGTTCATGCTGAGCATGTGGTTAAATCGTTCCATTGTCTTCATCCTGAAAGACCGGGTCCTGAGGGTCCTTACACCGCTTGTAGAGAAAGGGTTACTGTCACATGGAATTTTGAACAAACTTCGCCAACTGTCATGGCGGCATTGGGCTCTGTTAATATTGCAGATTCTGACACTCTGCCCAATGGTTTTTCTTGTGTCGTCAGGAATCAACACAGAAAAATATTAGAATCTGAGAACCCTCAGTGGTTGATACCTGTTAATGGCTAACTGATAAGATGATAAATAATAGCAAGCTTTCGTGACAGTGCAGGTCTCTTGTTCAGGTGTAATAATGACACATTCTGAACAAACATATATATATACACATATACAGGGTTGAATATGCAGAGCATAGTGGTTTTTATTTGGAGAGGGAAGAAGAGCATCTGGGCAGTAAATACCAGAGTTCAGAGATAACACATGTGATAGCTTATTGTCCTTTGAATAGTGGTCTAAGATTTGAAGTTTCCTCAATTGATGTAAAAAGATATAAATCGATGTGACACTTCAAATCTTGGACCAATAATCAAAGGACAATAAGTTATTACACGTGCAATCTCTAAACTCCGGTATTTACTGTACAGATGCTCTTCCTCTTCCCCCTCCCAATACAGACCACTATGCCCTACTTATTCAACCCTGTATATGTGTATGTATGTGTTTGTTCAGAATGTGCTATTATTAAGCCTGAAGAAGAGACCTGAGCTGTCTCAAAAGCTTGCTATTTGTTACCATCTTTTCAGTCAGCCATTAAAAGGTATCAACCACTGAGGACCTAATACTCTTCTATCTACTGGCTAACATAGTGCAAACATTTTTTATCTTAGGAATCAACACAGGAAGACTTGGCCATCGAACTACTATGTGCTCTGATTTATAGGAAGGCTAGCAAGAGTTAATCTCTGCTGGTCTGCTTGTTCATCTTATCACATGTTGTGGGGTGGCCTATAACATCTTCTCCCCTCCTGTTTATGCTGGTGCAATCCTTCAAACCATGCCAACTATAGATTATCCTATGTTGGTCAGTCAGCTGTAGTGTCTTAGTCTTTCTGGAGAAATGTCTGATATATATTTGGTGCGGTTGTTGAAGTTCCCCGTTGTTCTGTATCTTCCTTCCTGCTCTGGTTTTTCCTACTGCTGCTCTTATTGCCTTTCCCTTTGTGTGTTCATGCTAAGTGACTGAGTTTTGATTTTGCCTTGTTTGTCTTTATCTGTGGGCTTCATTAATCCCCTGTCCCGGGAAGGGGGACTGGAAATCAGTTCAGGGTTCAACAGGAGCAGGGCCAGGAGAGGAGACTCAGGTCTCTCCGCCATTATAAGTGCCCCTGAGATAGGGATACTTTAGGGCTCCCTAGCTTGAGGGGGAGATCAGGTGCCCTTGTTTCCCATGTACCCACTGTAATCGTGACAACAATTTTACGATTCAGGGGTAGGATGACATCATTTTTATACGTTGATCTAGGATTGCTCTTTTTTCAGATCAGCTATCAAATGAAAATATGTTAGAAGCACAGTGGACACTTCAAGGAAAACTGTCAGGCCTGAAATCCATATATAACTGCTATTATTTTCTAATTCCATTCTCTAAGCTCCCTCTATTCATGTATGTCTTTTATTTATATTCCCTTCCTATCTTCTGTAAACTTCAAATAAAGAGAATCATTCTATCTGTCATTCACAGTGAGTGATCACTTAGTTCTCTGCTGTCCCCTCCCCATAGGATTATTATGCATGTCACATCACAGCACAGGAGATCAGTGTGAGGGGGGGTGTACCCTAAAACCATGAGATCAGATAAACACAGGATCTTGCACAGCACAGCAGAGATTCCTTTTTACAGAAACATATAGAGTCTAGATCAGATAAGGCAGACCTGTAGTTTTCTTCCTCCATGTCCTGAACAGAACAGTAGCTCCAGAAGTGAAACTACACAGCACTGACAGCAGAGGGAGGAGAGAGCTGCTGAGAGGGAGTGCATAATTACATGACAGTTTATACAGCAACAGGACTAATCGTCTCTGCTTATAATGGACAGGACTAATGCAGCAGCTCCCTTCAGGGTGTGAAGATGCTGTTAACATGAAAACTACAAAGGGTACAATAATGATTTTATATGTTTTAAAAGGTCTGCCCAGGCACTATTCAAGGGTAATATTAGTATCATACTGAAAAATGAGCTGACAGAGTCCCTTTAAATATTGATGCATAGCTAGCATCTAATATTTAAAGAGGTTGTCTAAATTAATAAAATAAATATAGTTTTAGAAACTGCACCAATATTGTCCGATGGCTGCGTACAGCAAAATAGTTTTTCAATATAGAAATGAATGATTTATGCTGCAGTACCAAGCACAACCTGTAAAGACGAATGGCGCTTTTTCTGCAAAAACTTTTATTTTTCTTATCCTGAACTACAGTTCCTTAAAGAAGATTCAAGACCGAATGAAAGGGATTTTGAAGTGTCCTACTGGCTGTGATACAAGACGTAGTCACAAGAGTGTTAAATATAAATTGATTTCTGAAAAGTGCAGTTACTTGGTGTCTGTGAAGAGATCAATCTAGTGACAAACAGGTATTTACTGGGTCACTGAACTTACTGTACTTAAGAACAACTCTAACCAAGCAGAACGATGTTCACAATACACACTGCGCTGTGCCTGACTATTACTAAGAAGCTTTACCAGTCATTTTAATTGGCCACAATGGGGCCAGAGAAGCAATGTAAGTAAATGTAGTCCATTCAGACTCATATAGCTCTTAGAGGTTCTGTACGGCTAGTCAATGAGTAGGTAAATCAGTGAAAATGTTCACAGAATTCATGTTGATATTTTACTTTTTGCTTGACTGAGTTTAACCATTTTAATCACAGGAACTCGTGGATGTGTATAAAATAGCAATAAGCTGTTTCCCTGCCTCGAATTTCCAACAATGAGCCAATAGACAGATACTTGTTCTGTACAAATAGGGCCATAACCCTAAGAGGTGCAGGGGTTTCAATCGCACCTGGGCCCTGGAGCTTAGGGGGCCTCAAAAGTCCCTTTAACCTTTAAAGGGAACCAACCACCTCAGATCACCCTAATACACAGTTAGTACATGTCCCTGCACCCTAAGGATACGTTTCCAGCACTGTTTTTGTGTAAAATCTTGCATTAGTATAACTGATATAAAGAGTTTATAAACTTACTAGCCTGGAGACATCTGGGCGTATCCCTCCTTCTGTTATACTTCAGGGCTGTGCATTCATTGCATAGCTGTGCTCCCCCTCCCTCTGTGCAGAGGAGATAACGATCACACCCATCAGGGCAGGGCAGCAGGCATGGAGGGAGGGGGAGCGCAGCCATGCAATGAATGCACAGCCCTGAAGTATAACAGAAGGAGGGATACGCCCAGATGTCTCCAGGCTAGTAAGTTTATAAACTCTTTATATCAGTTATACTAATGCAAGATTTTACACAAAAACAGTGCTGGAAAGGTATCCTTAGGGTGCAGGGACACGTATTAACTGTGTATTAGGGTGATCTGAGGTGGTTGGTTCCCTTTAAGCAGAAATCCTTCATGGTTGTGTGTGTTGTATATGAGAGATGCCATAAAATCCAGCGTTGACCCAATAGCTTAGGATCAGCAAAAAAATATACATTTTCATATCACAATCCATAATAAAAAAAAAATAGTTATCTTGCAATTTTTACACTGGCCACTGGGGCTTTTTTGGGCGTCTGCTTCTTACTTCTGCATAAAATTCACATGTACATTAGCAGCGATAGATTGACTCCACCCTATATTTTCTATTGAATCATGTGATGAGCATGTGCAAACATCATTGTGCAATAAGGGTGAGAAGGTGAGCTGTGACACTGCCTTGAGGTAAAGGCATAACGTCATAAAAATACAGTGGTACTTTGGATTACGAGCATAATTTGTTCCGAGAATGTGATCGTAATCCAAAAGATTAATATAGCAATGCAAATTTTCCCATAGGAAATAATTACAATGCAGACAATTCGTTCCACAACCCACCCACATGTGATTTCAGACACCAGGACAGAGGTTCCCTTCCTCCATTCAAATGCCTCACCCTTCCCCACATGTAACTGCATTACCCATTTAACAGCGCCCCACCCTTTGTTCAATTGACTCGCCCCTGGCGGGGACCGTGGGGTACTCGGAACAAGGCCTTCTCGTCTTCTAGGTTGCGGGATGTCACGATTGTGTGACCCGGTCCGTGATCCCCTCGTCGGGAGATCAGTTAAAAAGGGGAATTGAAAAATGGGTATTAAGAAAAATAAAAGCAAAAATAAAAGTTTTTCTCGTGACGCCACCTGTGGAAAGCGACCGGTATAGCCGCGGTTGCAGTCGGTACCTCTGGGGATGATGGGAGTAGCAGCTATGATGGTTTAGCTCTCCACGGGAAGAGCGGGTCCCCAGGTTAACTGTAAAGTCCATGGAAGTGATGGATTTGTTGAGGGTGCAGGGATACCAGTGTGGTGCCCCTATGGCAAGGCGCCACAGGGAGGTACTGCACCCCAAACAGAAGGTGTAGTGCCTCCGTAGTCATGGATATGGGGTTCTTACAGAGTATGTTATAAGCACTCATACAATAGGCCACCTTAGGAAAGGGGACTGGATATTGAGTAGGTCCCAGGGAGGTGGAGCCTAGTGTAGAGCAGGAGACTTAGAGTGACAGTTAGTTCCAGTCAGTCAGCAAGCGAAACAGCAGGAGGACAGTGCTCAGGAGACTGCATCTGTGACAGGAGGGCACCTCTTTGGAGAGGGGTGACCCAGATACCGGAGGGGACAAACCAGGACCGGTTGGAGCCGGCTGGGGAGTCCGGGTTGTCACCGGCATACTGGAGCCGAGGCAGTCAGTTGCTCTATCCCTGACTGCAAACCAACAAGCTGTGGGACCGACATAGGGGAGCCAGAGCAGCACGGACTGAATCCCTACCTCAGTTCCAAATTGGGTCCAGAACACTTTAGGGAAAGGACCAAATTCTGGTGGTGGGAGGATTACTCTTCTGTCGCTCCCGTCCGTACCGGTAAGGAACCGACTGTACCTAACAGTAACAGACCAGAGGACTGGCGAAAGGGCTCTTCAGTGTGGTTAAAGAGAGCTAAAGAGGAACCCACCAGAAAGCTATTAAAAAGATACCACTAACAGACTCTGCAAAGTTACCCCAAAAATCTGTGGCTATGTCCCCGCTAAACCAGACTGTATTGTGTACTTCAACATCTGCCAGATACCAGTAAAGAAACGTTTGAGTTGATGTGGTGTTTGTGCTCCTTTCCTCCGCCACCCCAAGGGCTCCCACAGCATCAAAGAGGTGAGGACAACGACTCTCATCATCCACCCTGCTGCCCTGAGGTAAAGCTCCACCTGTGGGGAGCTGTACTACTCTGAGCTGCACCTCCATCACCTCAGTGGTCGGCTGCAGCGCTGGTATCCACTTTACCAGGTACCACAGGTGGCGTCACATTACCATTTCCCCATCCATCATCATCATCCCCCACCATCCCGGCCATTGAGGGTCTAGGGCACGAAACCAGGAACCAACCAGCCATGATTCCCCATCAAAGTGACCATCTGTCCCGGTATCTGAGTACCCTCTACCCTGTCGACCGACTTACCAGCAAGGTCGAGCTGTGCGTTAGGGGTGTCATTCTGGCCACTCACAGGTAAACACTGTTCCACTATTCAGGCACTTGCCTTTGATTGTGTATCTTACTGTGAACCCTAACAAAACAAAAAGAGGGGCGCAATGAGGAGCACCTTTGGTTTCTACCATGGGCTAATTATAGGGGTCAGATGGCCGTTCACCTTATGGTTTTGTGCGCCCCCGCACAGCCCCAGTGATGAATTAGATGTTCCTGTACCGGGGTCTGCTGTCCGCTCCCAACCACCGCTCCTGCAGCATTTCCGGATGTGACCATCACGTGATCCCGCTACCCGGAACCTCGTCACTGCAGGTCCTATTCCTGTTCCATTCGGTTGCCCAGTGCTCCTTCCCTCAATGCAGCTCCTGCCGATCTTCCCACAAGGGGAATTGGAAGCAATGAAAACAGAACACCAGTCTAATGGAGCGCTAAAGGAAGGGGCAAATATCACCTGAGGAAGACAGCACATTGTCTGTCGAAACGCGTCATGGCACATAAGGAACTTTCAATAAAAAGGTTTGGATGTTATAATATGATTCCCCTTTGCCCCTTCCTTTAGTGCGCCATCAGACCAGTGTTCTGTTTTCATTGCTTCCAATTATCATTGCGAACCCTGGCATCTGAACTTTCAAGGTACCTTTACATGCCGCTACCGCGGGTTAGAAACCACCAGGTGTCGGAGACAATTGTATCTTGCACCGCCAAAACACCGCGAGGTAGCGGCGTGTAAAGGTACCTTAAGAGTTTCTCTTTATGATGTTGGTATCCCCCAATGGTTGTATATGTGAAGGCCTGCTGTTCACTCATACATGTACAAGTGGATACCATGTATATGACATAATTGTCATATATTTATGCAGATTGCCTATTTATCATTGTGAGTTTCCTGATTCAGTTTTCCAGCCCTTTTTAACATTTCTCTTCTTTTATCATGTTTGTACCCAATCAATAAACTTGTTACATTTGTACATACTTGACCTATTTCCTGGGTTTTTGTATATGATTTGCCAAATTTAAATTTATGCTGATTTGCCCAATAATTCAATACTTCATCCTTTTGGACACATCCCGTTATGCTAGTAAATTCTAAAAAGATCCATGTTTTATAGCAATTGATGAGATTGTTGTTTCCTTTGAATTCTTAAGCACAATATATTACATAATCTTCCTCTTCTCGAGAACAATAATGAAGATGTAAGATTACAGATAAAGATACGCCTTTGTCTTCATTTAACAATCCCTCTGCTGTATGTCAGCTGTGACCAGGCAACAAGACAGTAAATTAATGTTTTCCACAGTTTGCAAAACATCTTTTATGCAATTGATATTTACTTATTCATTATTCCTCATACTCTACATCTTCTACTTGTCACTTGGTTAAAATATGTATTTCCTCCATAGAACCTAGTGTCTCCTTTCCTTCCTGCACCTTCTCTGTATGTTAGCAATTAAATTAATTGAAAAGTCAACACGAATCCTTTAAGTCTTTCATGGTTTGTCCTAATTAGACAATATCAGGGAAGTTACTCTGTACTTATTTGGTAAGAAAAGATAAACCAGATTTTAGCATCATCTAGTATGTGAATTAAAAGGTCAAATTTGTTGACATCAAAACTGTAAATTAGAAATGCTCTTTTCCCAATTATGGGTTTGTCTAAACACCCAATGAACCGGGCGAAAATACATGTTCATCGGATTAAATGAATTTTAAGTTTCCAGAAAAATGATTGATCTCAGCAGCACATTGTCTTGTGTAAACAGGAAACCTGTGCTGCCGAGAAAAGGAATATTCTACACATACAAAAGAATAGCTTTGATTATGATAATGTGGTCATCATTTCTAAACAATCTATTAATTGGATGTCATTGAATGGCAAGTGCAAGTGGACCCTTAGTGAAGGTAGAGGTATACTCTGGAAATAATAAAACTCTACTTTTGATAGGAGTATGATAGAAAAAATGATGCCCCTTGAAAAATATTAAAGATTATCTTCACGTCACATGTGAGCACTTTCAAATGTTTTACAACTTAATTACGTAATATTAATTTCAACTAATTATGTGCTAATAATTCTCAGAATGTTTAGCTACTTCCTTCTTTACCTTTCCTCTTGGCTTCACGTCTCTTGAGTGATGTCAGATGACCAACTTTGAAGAAAAATATACTCTGTTGGGAGATGTTGATGTTATAGAAATCCTGTGTACCTGGCTACCTAGTTATTGTGTTGGGAACTGCACTATGTCAAGATTTTTAAGAAATCCTAAATTGTGGGAAGTGTAACTCAGCAGATACACGCGGTAACACCTAGAGAAGGAAGTGGTGAATCATGTTTTATGTTTATTTCTAACTTTTAAAAAAGGTAACACACCCATCCTTTCTCCTAGCCCCCGAGTGCCGGTCTGTGCATGCTGTCTAGTTAGCTGCACTTGTGAAAGTGAGCTGCCTTTCCGGTCTGGTGATCACTCAAGGCCAACACTTCCAGCTATGAGCATAGACCGGACGGTCATTGCATATATGTGCAGTAAACTCTCAGGACATGCTGTGGCTCTAAAGTCCCAGCCTACAGTGAATGCCAAGCAGTGACTTCCAGCTGTAGAACCTGGAGATGACTGCACATGTTCACTGTAATGACAGAGCAGGAGATGGCCAGCATGCGATGCAAAGGAAGGAAAAAAACTGAGGAAAAAGTAACTGGGGGACCTTGATGATAGGGATAGGATTGACCCCCTAAAAACTTACCTGAGTATGAACCCTACACTCCTTATCATCTTTAGACAGATACTTCCAACCATAAATGGTCACATGCCTAGGTCCTGGCTGACCCTCGGCTATTCCTAGCTAGTGAGCAGGAAGCAAGATACTACTCATACTGCAATAAGACAACACTGGGAGAGAGACAAATAAGTGGGAATAAAACAGCAAACAGAACTCTACATCTTCCACACAGAGTCTCCTGGTAGGTTAGCATAGAGGAACTATAACTGGCAGATAGGATAGTTAAGGATTGAGTTTAAATAATAAATGTGAAAGGCAGTAAAGTTCAGCAGCTTAGATTAGAGCTATATTAAATCAGCGGGATAAAAAAGGAACTCAACCCCTTTAACACCAAATTAAAATGAATCCACTCATGTTAATCACCAGCGGAATCACTGAAATATCTAATCCCAGAAATTGTAAAGGTCCAAGACCAAGTCTTCATGGTCAGCGCGGATTAAATTCCCGTTTTTTTCCTGAATTCTTTATCTCATTCCCTGCGGGATCTGCAGCGACCATGTCTTTCAAACTGGTTGTGTGTCCACAACTGGAGGAGGTGAGTGGACTCATTGATTAATTTCTTGGTGCCCCCCCAGTAATTATTCTATGTGCGCTTCACGCTCCTTTCTTCTTTTTTTAAAGGTCTGAGGTGGACATGACACATTTGTTACACACATGGTCATAACTCCTGGCCCAGAGTTAACAACTCCCATAGATGCAGTTTGATGGAGGTGGAAGAGCCGGAAAGGAAGCAGGGAGCAGAAGCGATCATGGAGAGTTGAGTGGTAAGTGTCTATAATTCTTAACCTTTTTCTGATCATCTATAGATCAGCTTGATGGTGGCCAAAGTGAGTCTTTGCTTTCTGAATCCAAGTGGACGAAATGAAAAAAAGTTTTTTTTTTCCCAGAATGCAGATTTTTGTAAAATTTGCGTAGAACTCAATTCAACAATAGATTTACTATTCCCTAAAGGTACCTTTACACGCCGCTACAGCATGGTGGAAACAACCGGGTGCTTCACGTGCACGAGCACGCACAAACGGTTGAAAACGGTACCCGTACACACCTTTACACGCCACTACAAAGTGCGCTACAGATGGATTTTTCTATCCCTGGATGCACCGAGTTACCTTTTGTAGCGCAGCGTCCCTCATTTACACGCCGCTACAACAAGGTAATATGGGCGGACCTGGGGCAGCAGGGACAACACATAGGCGTGCCAGAGTTGTGGATTACGAGACGCTTGTACGGTGATTGGACAAAGCAATAACATCATGATTGGCCAGCCAGGCAGGAAGGCTGGCTAATACATGACGCTATTGCAATTGTGTAGTGTGACTGGTCAGCACCTTAAATATGCCGCCCTTTGCAGGGACAACCAATCGTAATGCAGGATCTTCCACCAATGATCGCTGATGGGGCGCGGTATCCCGGAGGCTGTGTCACGCCCCTGGGAGATACCTAGGTGCCGCAACAACCATCCTGTAGCGCATTTAGACGCCGCTACCATCGGGTAGAAATCAACCTGTTTATGAGCACTGCTCTGAAACAGGTACATGAAGTGACCAGTGGAAACAACCGGATTTACACACCGCTACGTCGGGTTGATTTGGCGGTGCAAGATACATTTCTCTCATGTACCCGGTTGTTTCCACCATGCTGTAGCGGCGTGTAAAGGTACCTTAAGGCATTTAATTAAACTGGTGGACAACCACGTTAGTCTGTCAAAACGAGGAGAGAAGGAGGATATTGTAGACAAATTGCTGAACAAGGTAATTTCCAATATATTTTTAAAAGCTGTTAAATAGAAATATAACATTTTAAAATTCATTATAAAAGCCAAGAAACTGAATGAGAATTTTGGGGAATGTGAAAGAGACATATATCATCACAGAGCGTTCTTGGCTCGGTTTCCTGTTATACAGTTATTACACTTGTTCACTCTTGATTGGCGGCGCAGAATTAATTGGATTTCAGATTGGAATCTGATTGGCCTGGTCTCATTAAATCATCTCTTCTAAGTCTGTGGCCTGAGCGATTTATTTATGATAAGTAAGTGGTAGTATATGTTCAGAAACAATCATGGTCGCCTTTGATTTATAGCTCAATGCAAATCAGATGGTTGAGGCTTCGTTAAAGATGTAGCTCCATATTAAATTCCCAGGCTCAAACGGTTGTCAGAAGTGTATGCAAATTGGAAGCCTTGTTTCCAGTACGGCGGTTCCTATATGCACGGAATGATAAAGGAATGTAAACAAACTCATCAATTTTCCATTTTGGTTCCACGACGAGAAAGGCGCTAATTAAATTTAATTAGATAAACACTGTACATATATTATTTCTTTAACTTACCTGCATAATAATCAATGTTTAAGAACAACCCCTCCGAAAAAAACGCAAAATAATGTGGATTTTATGATATGGCTCTCTACAAAAAAATGAAATATATCCCACCAAATTCACAGTCCATATGTGCAGCCAATATCCCAATTGATTCAACCACCAGAGTTGCTGTTTACTTTGAAATATCAAGGAAGAAACAATTCTAAGGTTGGATGATCGGAAAAGTACACAGCAGATGGTAAACACACACATTTTCGAGAAAGTGTTTAAAGTCTTATTTTACTTGTTTTTTTTTAAATCAAAATCATTCTTAAAACAATATTTTATAATGTCACCCTAAAATAACAGAAGCAAAATTAAAATGATCTCAAAGGGATTACGAATCGCCATATAGAATTTTTATCTCTTGTGGTTACATACAAGTTTTGGTAGAATTTGAAGACTACTCTAAATCCAGTGGTTTCACAACACCTTATAATAAGCATAAAAAAATTAGACCTTTTCGGAAATTTTGTGTCCTTTTACTGATGAGTGAGCATGTTCACCACTGCTCCATACTCGATTGAGCATCGGGGTGATCGGGTGCGCTCGGTACTCGGATGAGAATTGTAAGTGCTTGGAAGTATAGTTCGCGAACAATTTGACGCAAAGGGCTCGTTCTCTTTAGTGAACGATGTGAGCTTGCAGTCCAGTGAGACCCACTTGCAGACTCTGAGTGGCTCTCACTGGGGGCAAAAGCAACATGTCCAGATGCTGTGTGAGAAGGGAAAAAAAGAAACCCCACCTATTCTCCCTTGGAAATGCTCTGTTTTTGGCTGGCTGTATGTGGGCAGAGAGCCGGATTGCCCATCACAAATTAACTTCCTTTATAATCGTTACTCAACTCGAGTCTGTGAAGCTAGGGTCACATTAACAGTAAAGTGATCTTGCATTAAAAAATTAGAATTTGGCAGCATAAACGCAGTGCTAACACCATGTTAGCGCCGCGTTAACGCTGCCAATATTATCCTATGGAGACACGGCTTGTAGCGCGGCTCAGACGCTGCCATCTGATTGAAATCTCGCGTTATTTCCTATCGCGAGAAAAGACGTTGTTGAAAGCATGTTTTCTTGCGTTAGGAAATAATGCGAGATTTCAATCAGATTGCAGCGTCTGAGCCGCGCTACAAGCCGCGTCTCCATAGGGTAACATTGGCAGCGTTAACGTGGCACTAACAAGGCGTTAGCACCGCATTTATGTTGCCTTAACCTAAGTTTTTAATGCAATCCCTGATTAATTTGAATCTGACCTTAGCCTGAGAGTGCCCAACCTGCTCTTTCTAGTAACGAGCACCAAAACACTTTAGTGGTTGCTCATTAATAGTGACTATTGCATGGAAATTTGTGTCTTTTATTTAAATACAAAAAAAATGATGTGATATGCATTCATTTGCATAAATTGTGGCGACCTTAAATTATATTGCAGGTCTCCATGTAGCTACAACATTAAAAGGTAATTCTATTCTGTCTGTATGTGCAGGAAGTGTCTTCTTCAGGCAATTCCACTTTGAATCCAACAGAAAAAGTACAAAATGAACATAGTAAGAATAGTGATGGGCGAGTCCTAAATTGGTCGGAATCGCTTGACTCTAACGTTGCGAGTCTAGCGAGTCCAATGTTAATGAATGGGGAAGCGAGTAATAGCGAGTAATGTGCGATTTACAAATCGCAGATGTGTCTCGGAAAGCGCTCGCATTGCTCGCTCGCTCGCGTTGAGGTCGGTCCTGTGTGCACTGTAATGGCCACTTTACACACACCAACTTCTGTGTCCAACTTCTGAACAACTTACTGGTTGCAGTGAAATCATGGACACATTGTTCCATTTGTACACAGCCACAAAATGGAGCAATGTGTCCATGATTTCACTGCAACCAGAGATCTGTTCAGAAGTTGGACAGATAAGTTGGTGTGTGTAAAGTGGCCTTAATGGTGGGTTTACACGTCACAATATCGTTCCGATATCGTATACAATGGTGCGGGAGCGCGCATATTGTGGCCGGTTTTCCCAGAATCGCATCGGAGGTTTACACGTTGCGATATCTCGATACAACGTCCCTATGATGTGTACGCCCCCCGACCCAGAAACGACCATTTAACATGGGAGTGAATGGGTGACGTTGCAGTACACATCGTAGTTGGGCTGTCACACGGGACGATCCGGCTCCAACCGGCATCCGATATCGGACGGTTGAATACCACGCTCATTCGACCCCCGATATCGGTTTGCCATCATTCCTGCATCGTATTGGATGTTCAAACAGTACAACGCAGGAACGATATCGGGTCCAACGCACGAACCACGTGACTTTTGGTCGGAGTTGGATGCCGATATCGCAACGTGTGAACCCACCATAAGGCTGCTCCTCCCTGCCTGCCTGCCTACAGTCCTCTACACAGTACTCCTCTGTCCTCCTGGTAGCTCTCAGAAGAGCTGTTTGGGTTAAATATAAGGAATTTTTAAGTTTCCCTACACTGACTGACACTCCCTATGATCTGCTCCAGCATCTACCTCACCCTGCACTAGGTCAGATCTCACAGGAATGTGGAGAAAATAGCGGTGGCAAGGCTTATATACAGCCTCGCCTCTCATACATGACATAGGCATCACGATGGACAGAAGCCAATCATAGTCCTGCCACAACCAACATGGCTGTGGCATTACTGAATATGATTGGTAAGATACTTGTCCATCTTCACAAGTTTTCTGACCTAACACGCTAGGCTGTCTCGGAAGCTTTGTCGGAACATAACAGATTCTGTATTCGCGAGTCCCGAATACAGTATACAGGACTCGGATTCGTAGATTCGCTCAGACTCGCTCAGACTCGCTCAGACTCACTGCTGACAGCGGGTATCCGTGAAGCGGTGCGATTGTTTAAACGATTTGGGGAGATTCAAGCTACATAGCGATGTGATATAGCGAGTCTAGCGAGTGAGAAAAAGTAAACTCTGACAAAACTAGGATTGCCATTGACTTGCATTGGACTCGTTACTGTGCGAGTAATCGCTGGGAAACTCGCCGAGTCCCGAGTCCTGCGAATCCCTTACTACTCGCCTAGTAACGAGTCCTAGCGAGTAGACTCGCCCATCCCTAAGTAAGAATAATAAAAATAACAATTAAAAAATGCACAGAAAGTCAATTTTCTGTTGTGAGAATCGGGAGCCACTGTTGAATTGAGCAAAGGTTTTCTATGCACATTGCCTCTCGATTAATTGTAATAGTAGTGCCAAAGATCAACGTAAGAAGTATGAGTATTCCCACTCACCACAACACCCTTGCTTTAATCCTAATGGAACTCGGAAATCAGTCCTGCCATGACCCAGAAATCCAGTATTAGTCATGAGTACAGATGCATGTAGTATCCTAACTGCATCGACTTAGGTCACACTGACCATAAATTTCATCTCCTGTATGTACTTCATCCACACATAAAAAGAAGAAAAAATCCTTTACGTTTCAGCTGGATCCTATTTTTCTAATGTTGGAGTGCCAAAGACATGCCAAGTTCTGTGCTCATTAATCTCTGGCACTCTCATTAAGAATAAATGGAGCAGTAGTCCCCATGATTGGAAACCATGGCAGTCGGACTCTCAGAGATCGGAAAGTTATCTGCTATCCTGTGGATAGGGAGTAACTTTTAAACACCCCTTTAACACTTCAGGTTTCAGAAACCCTGTAATGGTAGTAAGAAGTGATATGCTAATTTTTCGGGTGGCTTTAACAGCATAGTTAGAAAGACGACTGGTGGTTACTCTGCACTGCTGGTCAATAATCATGGTATGCGTTATTCAAAAGCGTGGTTTATTAGTTCAACACGTTTCGAAGCTGCCTTGCTTCTTAATCAGGAAAAAGAAAAAACTAACTTTTTCTGGATGAAGGAGCTAGGCAGCTTCAAAACACGTTGAATTAATAAACCGCGCTTTTGAATAACGCATACCATGAATACTGACCGGCAGCGCAGAATACCCACTAATTGTCCATTTCTCCTACTTATCAAAATGCAGGAACCAGGAAAAGATTGTGGCTAAAATCTGCACTGCTGATAGTGGAAGACCAGAAGGATTGTGATAAAACTTGGTACGGTAATTTACCTGATGCATTTCGAATCGTGTCCCTGCTTCTTTTTCAGGAAATTCACCAATCAAGTTATAAAAAAGGATAAATAGGGAGCGCACATAGGGCGTTATCGTCTTAATAAATAGTCCAGTCCCCCAATTGGTGTGACTCACCTGCGGTGGTTGTGAGAGCCACAACAAACTGAGAGAGCCTGGTAATGATCGCTGCAGGAGCCCACTGAAGATAAATGATTCTTCGGTGGAAACCAATCAAGTTATATCATAATTGCTTCCGGACCTTGATTCTTTAACAGCGGCGCAGAGTTTAGCCACAATCTTTTCCTGGTTCCTGCATTTCGGCTTGCCTTCTTGCTTCTAGATCCTGTGGCAGCTGTTTGTGTGCTTTCATATTGGTTGTGTGTCACAACCTTACAAGGTGACCTTACTGGCTGTTGACCTTTTTCTATGTATATTGGGTAAGACCCTGTTGCGCCTTTTTATCCACACTCCCCTACTTATTGGCTCTTTGAGCCTATGGATCTGCAGCAGCGGTCCTTTAAGTGCCTTATTTCTTCCACCAAGGTGAGCACATGTATTATTTGTATTTTTGTTTTCTCGGATAAAAACTATTGCTCTGTTTCCCCCTCCTAATATTATTGAACAGCGTAGAGTACAGACACCGGTGGTGGCGGCTCCAATGTAGCTAAAGCAAAGCCGCCACAGGGAAATCCTCACATAAGGACATCTGACTGACCCATCCTATACCCGTCTGCACTCCCACATAGATGTCCTTGAGAAAGACCCCCAGTTGGTCAAAACGTTGGACAAACATATGTCTATCTCTTTGGTGCCGGATGACAATGAACCACATTTGCAACAAAAATCTGTACATTTCTTTTTTCGGTGCTGAGGATTATAATGACAAGTAAAGCAGACAGGTGGAATTGTAATGTTATTTTCCTGCACATTAACCCTTTATCTGCAGGTAAATAATGTTTTTACACGTGACAAGTTTCCTTTAAGACTCTGTGAGCTGACACATAAACTCTAATAAATGTAAGACATGGGAATACAAACCAGAAGCCAACTGCATATTGTTTCCATAGATAATCTACTTTTTCTTATTAAATCCAAGCTATTAAAGCACACATTCATCTAGATAGAGCATTTCTTTTTTTAGCTTTATATCTTCTACACTGTTGATTGACACAGAAGAATTAATTGGGCTTCAAGTTGAATCCTGTATATACCAATAATTGGTCTTTTTGCTGCTAACATTTTCTGTTTCAGTAATTTTCTGATTAAAAAAAATCTGATTTTAGTTTTGGCACAATTACCTTTTTTTAAATAAGTTACAAATATTTAGCATATTATTTACCCCTAAAATACTAGAGCAATTACTTAAGCTCTTCTTACACGAGTTTTTCTGTTAGAGACAGATTTATTTTTGTAGAAGACGTATAATAATAACAGGAAAAATAATAAATTGAGGACTGGTTCATATTTATCCTGAGCTATACGTTGGGCATTGAGTTGGGATTTTGATATGAATCCCCCCAAATATAGGATTCAGATGCAACCCTGATGACTTTCTTATAGTCACAATTACCGGTAACTCTTATACGTAAAGAACACCTCTGATTGGCTGCACGGCTCATTTGGCATAACAATGCGTCAAATCTGGGACATACCTGCTCTGTTCACCCATCGTTGGGACCCAGCTTGGACCAGACCCAAGAGGTCAGTGACGTCACAACGTGCAGCAGTTATTTCTGTGGGAACTCAAGAGCATAATTGGTGACATTTAATTTGCTGAGAACAACTGAATTGACTTTCCAGCGAAATCCTTGCAAATTGGCAAATTCAGATTTTTGCAGATCCATGCATCTCTACTAATTGGTTATGGCAAGATAGATAATGCAAGGTTGCTGCGCTCAGTAATTGACAGTAATGTGCAGGGGTAAGTAACCTTTGAAACCCTGTCAATGAAAAAAGGACCAACAATAGAGAAGTGGCATTTGACATTGTAGGCAGAGGTGTAACAACTGCGGTCACAGAGGACGTGATTGCAATGGGACTTTTGGGTGGAGGTGACTTGCCAATCCCTACACCTACTTTAGTTGAATGTACATCAAAGGATGCACTACCAGCTAAAATGTATAGTAACTCTCAGTACGACCCATCAGTTCCAAGCATACATGCTGCCAGTAAAACAGAGGATGATGGCACCTGATGTCAGCATGTCCGTGTGGGTGCATAACAGTGATGTCATGCGTCACCAAAAGCAGGCACAATGACATCAGCTGCTAGCCATTGCACCACCTACAGAGTAGGATGCTGTGTGATGTGGAAGCCAGGAAAGGTGAGAAGAATAGGTTTTTTTTTGTTTATTTGTTTTTTTTTATGTGATATAGGCGAAACAGGGACTATAATATATAGCTATATAGCTAGGGTCATAATTCAAATGTGACCCTAGCCTAACTGAGGAATGGAGTGCCTAAGTAAAGGTTTGGCTATACTGACTTTTAAGGGTGAAATCCAGCTGACAGATAACCTGTAAGGAATGCTTAAAGGGGTTGTCCAAATGACTCACCCCGTGTGGGCCGTGCGGTACTCGGAGCCGTGTTGGTTGACATTGCTGGGAATGTCATGCTTGCATGACCCGGTCCTAGGCCCAAAGCAGTCAATCAAAAAGGGAAGGGGACTCTGCTTTGGGTATTGGTGGTGAGGGAATGTGTCTTTAGGGAGAGGAATACCAGACTTGGGGATGCTTATTCATGTGATGCCACCCGTGGGTTGTGGCTAGTGGTGGCCACCACTGCTACACTCTTCCACTGGGGTTGGTGACAAAGGCAGCTTAGTTAGTAAGCCCTCCATGGGTAGGGCTGACCCCAGGGCAGAACATGTTACTGGGTGAGTTGGTGCAGATGTTACAGCGCAGGGGCACAGCAAGAAAGACACAGACACAGCAGGGTGCAGTCTCAAGATGTTTACTCACAGCTTTTGTCATTCCCGGTTGCAGCAGTTGTCACTGTTGCAACATCCCGCAAAGCTCTGAGTGCTTGGAGGTGGAGAAGGGGATACACCTAACTCTCAGGTAACTTTGTGGTCCTTAACCGGTACCCATTTCTGTTACTGTCTTTTCACGGTCGACTCTTCTTCTGCACTTGCTTCGCCCTCCTGCCCTGGCTGCACCTCACACACAATGCCCTGAGCCATTGGCTGCAGGCCTTTGTAGGGTTATTTCAGTGCCAGTCTTTTGACCATACGTGTCCACCTTTTCAGTGGATGTGTGCGGTTTCGGCTGCGGCACTTGGAGATAACACAGCCTCCGGGTTGCTAGCTGAGCCTGGTTATTCTCCACTAGTCTAGGGCCCAGTCCCTCTACACTCAGATGGTGTGGATGTGGGCACCCACGGGGGGATTACTCACTACCTAGTTTCATTGGACCCCTTCTGTCTTCTGGAGGCTGAGGGCAGACGCAGGTCTGAGCCTAACTTAAGGTTGGTTTCACACTGGAGTTTTTTGAATCCAACGTAATGTGGGTAAAGCCTGCATTCCCCCGGATTCACCAGGATCCACCCACAAGAAGTTTTTCAGGATCTAAGGTGCACCCGCACCGGTATTATAACTGATCCATCCCACAGATCAGTTATAATACCGGTGTGGGAGCATCCCTTGTATCTGATGGATTACCTGTTTCCGCCAGACCCGGAGACAAATGAAATGTGAAAAAAAAAGGACTACTATCTGAGCGTGTACAGTTCAGAAACCTGGATCTTACATCCGGATCAAGCGGGACCCAGAGTCCCTCGGATCTTGGTTCCATTGGACATATTCTGATTTAACCCATAGTGCCGCGGATGCAGGTGCTTCCGAGTTTTGTTTTGGAGACCAAAAATGCACCAAGATGCAGCTTTGGTCTCAAGATAAAAACCGGTGACACTCGGATCAGGGAATAAAGAACTGGATGCACTCACAAGTTCATCCTGCCTCATTGTAAGTTAATGGGGCCAAAAACTGATGTGGGTAAGCTGGATACACATGGATGGCAAAAAACGCCAGTGTGAAACCATCCTAAAGAGGGACCACCTGAGATGCCAAGTAAATAAAGTCTAAGTGGCTAAAAGAAAATTATTTGTGAAAAACAAAAAGCTGAATGCTGTCCTACAGAAGTATAGCCTTAAGTCGGTGGTACCTGACTAATCACATTACATAATACAGTTTATTGTGTGGAAAACCCGCATTAAATGTTCTGAGGTTGTTTCTCATGAAATTAAGTTTGTACATAGTCAGTATTTAAGTGGAGAGTTCATTCCATCACATCTTTTATTCCTTACATTTTACACTTTTGTAGGGTTTATTTTGAAGCTGTGTGAAGCCAATTAAAGTTAAGTACATAATTTATGGTGTTTATATAAAAAGATTCTATTTTACTTTTTATTGTATTTATTTTTTTTTCAGTAAATCAAGCATTATTCTGGATTATACGCATTATATCTCCAGGTACCTTTATTTGCTACAATGTATTTATGTAAAAAATCTTCTGTACTTATCACAAGTACATTTTGATATACAATGAATCCTATAATGAGATTTATTTTATGGCGGGGGAAAAAGTGAGAAGAAAATCGTTTTGGAGTGGCCTAGCACTTTCTAACTTTGGATATTATAATTGTTAGAGATGAGCGAGTAGTAAGATATTTGGGTTCAGATAGCTCTTAAGGTACCGTTACACGCTTCAATGTCGTTAAGATATCACCAACGATCTCACGGGAGCGCGGTTGTTAGGACATCGTTTTGACATCACTGGTGAGACGTCACACTTGTAGATATCGTGGCCGACGCATCAATGATGTAGCGAACAGCTATCATTCGCACAACCCAGCAAACGATACTTGTTCACTGTTGTGAATAGGCGAAGTCGTTAACAACATCGTTATCGCGGTGTCACAAACAACGATGCAGCAGGTTGGCTGTTCGAGGATCGTTTGATTTTAGAACATGTTCTCAAATCTACAAACAATGATCCAACGATTTATCGTAGTCGTATCTCGGTGTTACACGCAACGACATCCTAACGATGTCGTTTGAACGACTCCAAACCTGTGACGTTTGAGCGATATCGTTCACAATCTCGTACCGTGTAACGGGGCCTTAACTGAATACTTTGAACTAGTAATGAGTAACAAATCCAGTGCAGGTCAAAGGGGAACTCGCTTAGATCGGAACACTGAAACAGTTCAAAGTATTCAGGTACAGCTATCCAAACTCGAATATCTTGCTACTCGCTCATCACTAATATCTATTCTTAACACATAGAACAACTAATTGTGAGATTATAATCTCTTTAAAGGGACTGTCCATTACTAGGGCATCTCCTTCTAAATCAACTTGATTTCCCTACTTAAAATAATGACTATAATGACTCATGGCTCAAATAACAGTGTGACATCACATGAACCCCGTGTGCAATCCATGTTGACGTCCTTCCTTTTTCCCACCTTCAGACCCACTGAGCTATCAACAAGAAGTAAGCATTGCGACTACCGCTCATTTCCTATTAATAGCTGGTTTGGTCCAAAGATGGGGGAAAGAAACTGGTGGTGATTGGACACAGGGCTTGTGTAATGTCCCGCTGTCATTTGGGACATGACTGACAGAGATGGAATGGCAGTAGCATGCGAGGTGAGTACAGGTTTTATTTCTTTAAATAGGGAAAACAAGTGGATTCAGAAGGTTTTGTCCCAGTAGTGGACAACCTCTTTAATTTTTATTTAAAGGAGACTTCTTTCTCTCACATGTCCTTTACAATCCCTTAAACTACAGTATTCCCAATATAAAATGATGTTTCCAGAGCCTGTGTAACTTATATCTACATTCAACATAGAAAAACTTGGACAATGCAAATCAGATTCTTGTGCAATTTTATGGAAGAAAAAAACAATCTTTATTAATGGTGATCGAACCTTTTAAAATTTAAATTCACAAGGTTTGATGTATTTTTCCCAAAAAACATCATTTTCAGCTAATGGATTTGAAATGAATCGCTATACTAAAAAAACCTCCAAATGTCCTGAAAATACTTGTGTGGTGCCTCAACTCTGGGGCTCAATCCAGTGACCTCTGTGTCATGGGGAATTAATATTGCACAGGCAAGTAGTTAAAGGAAAACAGAGATGGCATTAAGGGGAACTGGGAAGTTAGTCTGACCCTGTAGACTGGATTTCCCTAACTTACTCTGTTCCTGGGATTACATCTAATAGTAAGGATGTCCAGGATGCCAACTGTGCCCCTTTCCTAGCCAGCCCTGGGCTAATATCCCCTCAACTCCACCCAGGGAAGATACAGCATCTCTCACAAGATGAATCCCAAAGAGATGGCTTCAGAAAAGTTACTGCACCACCACTCTGTGTCTTCACAGCACGAGGTCAGAGTAGAGACTGAATTCTATTAGTCAATAAATTTTGGAGATTGGTGTACACACCTGTTGAGAGAATTTGAGGTGCTAGTGTAAGGGCCTTTGCAGTCCCCGTCAAATTTGTAAGTCAAAAGAACACTGCACACTCATTGGGTTGCAAGGTGAAGGTGATTTTTTATTTTCTTAGAACATCAAGACAGTGTGCGATCTTAAGGCTGACGTTTTGGATACTATTCAGTGTCTTTTATCAAAGCATCGCTGTTATCCTGTCTGCACCTGGGAAGTCGTCTAATCCATAGTAGGATGTTAAAGGGAACCAACCACCCCCAATGACCCCCCCGGACTATTAATATGGCTCCCTACACCCAGCACATACATGTGCTGCAATGTTTTTTGCTAAAAAAACTGCTTTTTAAAAGTAAAGATAATGCTTTATAAAGTTTCTACCGAAGGGACGGGTGGGCGTTACTTACATGGGGCTAAAGCCGAGATTCTGCTGCCACTCATCCTCCTCTCTCCCCTCGCAGCAGTAACGGCCAGCCCTTTGTTCAGCGTCACAGCCTGGTGCACGGGCTCGCATGCCCGTGCACACGTCATCAGCTACAGCCGGGTAGCGAGTGCGCGCTCTGACTTCCACAGCCGAGCGCAGGAAGTCAGAGCGCGCACTCGCTACCCGGCAGTAGCTGATGACGTGTGCATGGGCATGCGAGCCCGTGCACCAGGCTGTGACGACAAGAAAGGGCTGGCCGTTACTGCTGCGAGGGGACACAGGATGATGACTGGCAGCTGCAACCCGGCTTTAGCCACAGCTAAGTAACGCCCACCCGTCCCTTCGTTAAATACTTTATAAAGCATTATCTTCACTTTTAAAAAGCAGTTTTTTTAGCAAAAAACATTGCAGCACATGTATGTGCTGGGTGTAGGGAGCCATATTAATAGTCCGGGGGGGTCATTGGGGGTGGTTGGCTCCCTTTAAGTTTGCAGTCTATAGGTATTTGCAGGGATGTTGTTCCTCTGTGGTGTCTGTTGAGAAACCAACAATGAGGGCTGGTACCCTTAATGGTCTAGATGTCACCAAACCAAGTGTGAAAGATACCTATAGGTCAATTATCTGATTAGAACATCCTCTATGTCAGGTGCTTTCTGGGGTGTCCCCCAATTTCTGATTGTGCCCCTGGGAGCAGTGTACTCTCTCTGGAGCTGCTGCCAGTGCGTCCTGACTCCAGCCACAGCACACTGTCTTGATGTTCTAAGAAAATAAAAAATCACCTTCACCTTGCAACCCAATGAGTGTGCAGTGTTCTTTTGACTTACAAACTTATGAATTCTATTAGTGACATCCGCTGGTGGAAGAGCAAACTATTTAAAGGCCAGGTGGGTGGACAGCAGCATGACCTGACACAACGCTTCACCTGAAGTGCTGTAAACCAATAGACAGCAGCGGTTTCTGACATTAACACCAAATGTGCCAAAGGAAATTTACTCTTATTTAAGCTACAGCAGAGCTTTTCACATGGACTACAGAGCAGTCAACACGTGACACTCTCTTTGTATGTACATCTTCCTTCTCTGTGAGATCACAGCAATTTTTGTCTTTGGCCAATTGCTGATAGTTCTCTTCTTGATAGCATGTATAAATCTGAAATTATAGTATTAGTTACAGTGCTATAAAGTGCTCAGATGAGCAAACATCAGTGATCAGTGAGTGGGAGACTGCATTCATTTACTAAATAAATTGAACAAATAGTAAATGCAGTGCCCCATTATTGGTCTTAAAGGTACTTTCACATCAGCGTTTTTTTTAAATCGCGGCAGATGCGGTGAAAAAACTGCATCTGCCGCGATTACCGCATAACCGCTGCACTTGCGGCTCAGTTGCGGCACAGTTGCGGCAAGTCCCATACAATGTATATGCGGGCTTGCGGCAGGTGCGGCAAGTGCGGTTTTGGCACATGCGGCAGGTGCGGCCGCGAAAAAAAACGCGGTCAGCCGCGTTATTTCCGCGGCCGTACCTGCCGCAAGTGCCAAAACCGCACTTGCCGCACCTGCCGCAAGCCCGCATATACATTGTATGGGGCTTGCCGCAACTGTGCCGCAAGTGCAGCGGTTATGCGGTAATCGCGGCAGATGCGGTTTTACTCACTGCATCTGCCGCGATTTAAAAAAAACGCTGATGTGAAAGTACCCTAAATTGGTAAATTAATTTTAAATTTCCATAAGGCTACTTTAAAACCTCCATTTTTTTTAATCCGGCACACATCCTTTAAAAAAGCAGATCTCTAATCAGACGATAATGGATTTAACCGGATGGTACCATTCAATTTTCTTACCAGATCAAAATACTGTATCCAGTAAAAAAAACAGAACAGTGCCATCCAGTTCAGTCCATTATTATCTGCTTTTTTAACAGATCCTTTTGAGAAAGCACCACCCCACTGAGGGAGGAAGGGTGTTTGCAGGATTCCGGAAATGCCCAGCAGGCATGCCGGATCAAGTTTTAATGTGGTTTTTATAGTACAGAAAAAAATGCACAGTTTAGCAGAATCTTTAGATGCACAGTGGGTAAAGTTTTCATTAACCCCTTCACAACCAAGGACGCTGAGCTCACATCATAACCTACACATGTCAGCTGATCAAATCAGCTGACATGTACAGCTAACAGGTGCAGATCAGCTGTTAACCCTTTAGATTGTGCTGTCAAACACTGACAGCATTATCTAAGCGTTATCGCTGTCATGACTCAGTTCCTGTAGATGCCCGCCAAGCACCTGCATTCACAGGAGATGAAAGTGTGTGCTGTGCAGAGCCGTGGATCATCATTGCTTAGGTTTGTAATGGTTTGAGGCTCAGCGCTACATCTGTATTTATTCTTGTTACAAGAAAGGCACTAAAACATAATTTTAGTACCACCCTTTTTTGGGATGTTTATTAAAAATATCAGACAATTTCATAACATTTCAAAATATTAATTAAAGGTAAGACATTGGGCAGGAGATGATGGTTCAGGAGTCCTTTTGCTTCCTGATGGTTATATATGTGGGTTGCTGTAGTGAGGATCCTTCCTGTATTCAAGTGGCCTTGTATATACTGTAAAAGTAAAATATACTGTAAAAGTAATTTGCCAAATTAGTATTGGGTGTGGTGTTAGGTCTTATAATTGTATAGGTGGTAAATCTGACACTGCTTCTTACCTATGTAATAGTTTCTAGCAGGTGTTGATCCTATAATGGTGCTGATATTTGTCCTCTTTTACTAGTTGGAAGGGTTCACCTGTGTACCAAAAAGACCCTTAAGGAATTGATTATCTACTGTCCTATGAGAATTGTACTATCATTTAATTAGGTAAAGTTCCCTTAGTGCTGTCACAGTTGCACCGTCTCCTCGCATGATTAGTTGTTGGTGATGTGTCAGTATCCTAAATTGCTGGAGAGGGGTGTGTTAGATCCAATTCTTCAGATTGTAGGGAAGAAAATGGTGTGTCACGGTCCGCGCTGCCAAAAATCATTTACTCCAAAGAAATGTACATGAAGCTGGAACTTCAGAAGAACTCCTTTATTGCATCCTACGCGTTTCGGTGCCCTCCTGGCACCTTCCTCAGGGATAAGGTATCCCTGAGGAAGGTGCCAGGAGGGCACTGAAACGCGTAGGATGCAATAAAGGAGTTCTTCTGAAGTTCCAGCTTCATGTACATTTCTTTGGAGTAAATGATTTTTGGCAGCGCGGACCGTGACACACCATTTTCTTCCCTACAATCTGATGTATCTCCACACTGGAGTAGATGGTGGAAGTCCTGCAGCAGCTATCTAGAAACAACTACTGAATACGTCTTCAAGCCAGTTGTGGGTGACACAACTGCCCCAGGTGAGTGAATTCCTTCGACCACCACTTTTGCACCCAGTGCCATTGTGATAGGGCACTATTACGCCTCTTGTTCCCCCACTTCTTTTATTAGATCCAATTCTTAACCTGCATGAGGGTTTGGGGGGTTTCTCTTTATGGTACCTGTATTGGGTATCTGCAGGTTTTATTATAGATTCCTTAAGGCCGCTTCACACGCTAGGATCTCGTTAACGATATCCTTCATGAAATAATGCCCTGATGAAGTGGCCATATGGCTACGAAACGCGTCGGCTTCCTTCTGTTTGGTGAATAAAGAATAAAATCAAAATTGTCTCCTGAGCTCAGCGCGGAGGAATCCCGGTAATACAAAAACCTTGCTTTTTTACACAGGGCTAAAGACATGTTTATACAGTCGTACAGTGTAGACAGAGGAAACTAAAAGAAACCTCCCAAAATGTTTAGATTTTAGATTAAATGGAACCCCTCCAATTATAAAATGAAACATAATTGGAGAAGGCTGGAAAGGGAAGCACACCACAGGGAAAAGCAAAAGTGATAACTCAGCAAGATTATTCTGAGCTGAGATGCTGGAACTCCAATGATCTATCGACTTTGGAACATATGAGGCCTGTGCCTGGAAAATACAGACTCTCCAAAGATGTGAAAGAGACAACAAACCAAGGAAGTGAACACACCTAAGTGTAAATAACAGAAAAGCAAAGGAAAGACGACAGAGCTAACAGCAGCTGCACCAATACAAAACATGCTATGTCCAATGGATAGGGAAACCGAACACACAACCAGAAGTCACCAGATCGAGCACCAGAGTCGTGTTGTGACATTTCTTCTATGATTTGTTCTTTTAGACCTCTGTTTTGTTGACTCTTTTTGTACAATAAACTAGAGTGTGGTGCTTTTCCAATTACATAATTCGTAATTATTGTAATTTAGACGCAATGAAAATGGTCACATGTAACAACAGAAGACACAACTTACAGCTGTATAGGAAAGGCCATCTATGTATAGGGTAGACACAAATCATCAAAGTTATGATAATACCAAATGTAGATGGCAACAATAAAGCATCAAAATTGCCAAATTCTGGTACCAGAAAAGGATGGTGGGTTTAAAATTGTACTCTGTATGTATTTAGTATTTTAGCCTGCCATTCCCTTTATGCTTAAAAGGGTTATCTGGTCTAAAACTTATCAATCCTCCCAGTGCACGAACTGTGTCCCGAAAGGTTTCTAAGCCGGGACAGGACTGTAATTATGCAGTATGCAAGCCCAATATGTGCATGGCAAGTCACCTCCCACATGTGCTGTAGGTAGAGGTGATTTTATCTGCCTGCACCTGGACTTGCTCTACATAATGGGGTCTGACTGCATCCTGCTAAGTGCAGTGTTGGCTTTGTATCTGGCTGCTGATGGGAAGTTTTTTATGCATGTTCCTAACAACAACATGATTAGTGGACGAGGCCTCACTCAATCCAAGTGTAGGCAACGGGTCCATCCAGCTAGTGGAAGCAGCTGTCTAATGAGGCGGCCTTGTTCAATACAAGTGAATGCTTCGGATGCATCTGACTACTGGGAGTGGCTGTCCAGTGGATGCGGCCTTGCTCCATATAGCTGAAGTATAAGCAAGGGGGGAAGGGGAAGTGCTGACACCGCTTATCACCACACAGAATCCTTGGAGTTCACTGGAATGTGGCTGGCTTTCTTTCTTGCTCCATATACTTGTATTAAGCAAGGCCATGTCCACTAGTCGAGGACTCTGGCCGGCAATATGTATACTGCATAACTCTGGTCCGTTCTTGGCTTAGAAACTGTGAATCCTTCCAGTGCACAGTGCGGGAGCTGGGAGGATGGATAAGTCTGCAGTCACTCTGTGTAACTGCAGACTTATCCATCCTCCCAGCTCCCGCACTGTGCACACTGCAAGGACTCACAGTTTCTAAGCCAAGAACGGACCGGAGTATTATTATAATTTTAGAAGGGACAACCCCTCTAAAATAAAAAACAGATGGACGCCTGGTGACAAGTTTTCTTTAATGGACCATTATCCAAAAGACCTGTACAAAAAATACATTTCAATATGTGTTACATGCATAGTAATAGATACAAAGCCGGTTTGTTCTACAGGAAAAGAAATAAAAAAAGTTTTTTCCGCAGCTATAATTGTGCTGATGTAGAATGATTCAAGAATAAATTGTACATTACTCTGCTGTTGACTATATAACCCTTCTGTGACTGGCACTAATAAATGATTAGTCACCAGGTTATCCTCCACGTCTTCACTCTGACACATCATAATTTGAAATTGCTTCGGGTGCTTTGATCTTCTTTTTAGCTCATTTAAGTTAATAGTTTCAACAAATATCCGTATTCAAGGCAGAATATTTCATTTTCATTGTGCTAAAACATTTTGTTCCCACTTTAATCACATTCAGAGGAAATTCAGATACTGCAGACTCTGGAAAAAAAATCTACTGAAGGTAGCTTCATTGTTTTAAAGAAAATCAAGTTAATAATTTACACACACGCTGAGCTGTTTAGTGGAATAAGGAAAAGATAAAGAGAAAATGAATTAGGAGATATATTATGGTAAAATGTTACCATTTCTGGTTCAATTAAGAATTTTTTAAATTCTTATCCTTTTTATAAAAATAAAACATAATAACTTGGCAATTAGAAACTAATAAGGGTGCATGCACATGATCGGTAATTGCAACATTTTGGACCACCATATTGCAGTTGCATCCAAAACGCTGCGTTGTACAGTACATACACAGTGGATGGAATTTCTAGAAATCCCATGCTCACTATGCTTCTCCCCACCGCAGCAGTTTTCAGTTGTGGTGCTGGTTACCACGCTTCCGCATCTCCACAGCATGTTAATATAATGCTGCAGATTTGGAAGCAATCTCCATTGGGTGAATGCAGGGAGAAGACGCCTTGCACCGAACGTAGAATGTGAGTACAGGGTGGCTGCGCTCTCCCTGCGTTCACCCGCGCCCTCCCTCAGGTCCAGAGGCGCTGCGTTCAACATGCAGTGCCTCCAGATTGTGCGCACATACCATAAAAGGTTAAGATTGTGATTTGCTCACCTGAGGTAGACTCTTGAGCCTAATGGGTGGCCTAGGGCAGGGAACTCAAACTTCAGGCCTCGTGAGCCACCAACAGTGCAGGTTTTCAGTATTTACTTAGCATTGCACTGGGGTTGGAATCCTCATCTGTGCAGGTGATTCATTTACCACCTGTGCAACACAAAGGAAATCCTGAAAACATAAACTCTTTGTGGCCCTTGAGGCCTCGAGTTTAAGATCCCTGTCCTAGTCCATGGTAGACATTAGGTATGTGCACACATCTTTTTTCGGGCAGATTCTACATGGAACCTGCCTGAATAAGTAGCATAAAACCAAAGCAATAAGTTAACATAATGCACAGCAATGTGGAAACAATAATGCTGTTCACACATTCAATCTTTTTTCACTTCTTTTAAGGCCGGCTTCACACCACGGCCAGATCCGATCCGGTCTGTCAGGGGTGAACCTGACAGCCCCGGACCGGATCAGGACACAGAACCGGAGGGCCAATTATGGCCTCTGGTTCGGTGTGCAGCTGGATGGCTCATTTGCAGCCGCAGCTGCTGATAGTTCAAGATCAAGGCTCGCGGGGAGCAAGCCGCGGTCCTGAACTGTCAGCAGGGGACAGCTCCGTGGTGCTGATTTTCAGCGCCGAGCGGCACTAAGCTTCAGCATCTGGTGTCCGGCTCTCGGGTGCGTCTCCGGTGCGATCCGGCACCATAGACCCCAATGTTAGGGGGCGCCGGATCACACCGGGAGGATCCGGGAGCATCCGGGAGGATCAGCTTTTTTTCCCCGGACACAAAAATGCTGCATGCAGCATTTTTGTGTCCGGGAGAAAAATCTGAATCTTCCCGGATTCTCCCGGACAGATGGAAGCCGGATGGCAATTCACCCCTGACAGCCCCGGATCGGATTTCACTGTGGTGTGAAGCCGACCTAACCAGTTGAGGGTTCGGAAACCTTAATGCGATTTAAAGAAGCAGCATGTCCACTCTACAGATGGTTTCCGCTAAGAAGTCGCTCACTAGTTATAGTTTAAACAATATAGAACAAAAAAGTGGCAGCAAAATTGATAGCAAAACTGCCAGTGAAACTGCTTCAGGAAAAAGCAGTCTTTTTCCTGAATTAAGTTTGCCTAGGACAACCTTGGCAGGTCTACCGGAGAGTCAAGGACATCAAGTGCAGAACCTAAAGGGCATATATTGTCTTGAACCAAGTTTTGGCAAATAATTTGGCAAATAATTCCTACTTTTAACAAGTCAAAATGCATTGTATTTTATTTGTACATGATTATGTCAATACACTCATGTACTTTTTTAATAAACCAATGAATGGACCTTACTGAATTTCATTGTATCTGGCTGGAGCTTCAATTGTGGGCCTTATTGTCTTCACTACTTTGTAGATTCTAAAGTACCGTATATACTCGTGTACAAGCCGAGTTTTTCAGCCCAAAAATTGGGCTGAAAAGTCCCCCCCTCGGCTTATACACGAGTCACTCAGTATGCTGTGGTGGGGGGGGCTGCACCGGTGGCTGGAGGAGGCAGGAGGGGCCACGTGGGGCCGCCTCATTAGTGCAATGAATATGCACGGCATCCCCCCGTCCATCAGCGGCGGGGGGATGCCGTGCATATTGCACTACACAGGCCCCCACCAGTAACACACAGCCCCCCTCCTTAGTATGTCCCCCCCTCCTTAGTATGTCCCCCCCCAGGCTGCGGCACCTGTTAAAATAACAAACTTTAATACATCACCTTCCGGCGCAGCTCCTCCGCTCCTCCGGTCCCGGCTTCTTCTTCTTCCGGTGTCATGTGACCGGGCGTAGGAGATGACGTCATTTCCTGCGCGCGGTCACAGAAGCCGGCACAAGAAGGAAGAAGAAGCCGGGAGCGGAGGAGCGAGGGAGCTGCGCCGGAAGGTGATGTATTAAAGTTTGTTATTTTAACAGGTGCCGCAGCCTGGGGGGGGGGAATTGGAAGTCAGCAAAAAGCCTGGTAAAGGAGTAGTAGGGGGAGAGGTTGATTTATTCGGCATCGGATATAAGGACAGCCTGGAAAGGTATGACAGGATTAGGATGAAATGAACCTTGGGAGTCAGATGGATGCCACAACCAGAGAGATGAAACACTGAGCTTCGAAAATACTGTAAGCAAGGAGATATGAAAGAAGTTGAGTAATTAAGGATAGAATAGTCCAAAACAAAAATTAAAAAGCATCCCAAATATACTAATATAACTGTCATCTTGGCTAGTCACCCTCTCATCAAATAGAGCTTTGTAAGCTCCAGTTAGATTATCAGCAATGCACAGTGATGGGTTGAGTGACTGTGTGTTAAATGCATACAGTTAGCAGAGAGACTTGCATTGTGGTATTATGATTATGTTAGTGGTGGTTTGGTTTCAGTCAAGAATAAACAATTACAAGATGGATAACCCTAATCAACTTCAAGACCTCTGGTCTAATATCCAAACATTTTCCCAGTCTCCATTCCTTTCCCCTGTGGCTACCTCAACTTTGCTACATGTCAAGTCTTAAGGCCGGGTTACACGCTTCAATGTGTTGGCGAACCGACCAACGATCCGACTTGACCTACATCGCTGGAACGACGTTCAATGATCGCTAGTGAGGTGTCACATATACTGATATCGAGAACGATGCAGCAACGATGCCGAGACAAGTGAACGATACTTGCGGTTGTTTGGTTGCCTACGTCCTCCAATTCTGAATAGGTGAAGTCGTAAACAACATCGTTAACAAGGTGTCACACACACCGATGCTGAAGGTTGGACAGATGATGAACGACTGATTTATGGTCCAGTACATAAACCTGCGATCAGCCGACTTATCAGCCGACTTATCGCTGGTCGTATCGATGTGTCACACGCAACGACGTTGTTACGACGTTGTTTGAACGTCTCAAAACCCGTGACGTTTCAACTATATCGTTCACGATATCGCAGCGTGTGACGGGCCCTTTACATTTCTCAGTGACGTCATCTCCTTAGGTCTTTTGAAGCTTATTTAGGTGCACCCTTGTGTCTTTAGACTCTGTAATGTGTTCAGTTGCTTCTTGAAAATTTCCACCATTCTGTTTCTTCTCTTGCCATAATCTCCTCAGACTTTTGTGATTTTCTTTATTTGCAGGTTTTTCTATTTAACCATTCTTTGCTATAAGCATCACAACTCCATTAATATTGCATTCCTTCCTGCTGTGGATTTTACTACTGAAATAGAAGAGTTAAGACTTTTAACCCCTTCACCACCCGGCGATTTTTTGTTTTTCATTTTCGTTTTTTGCTCCCCTGCTTCCAAGAGCCATAACTTTTTTTATTATTCCGTCAATATAGACATATGATGGCTTTTTTTTGCGAGACAAGTTGTACTTTCAGATGCAATCATTCATTTTACCATATAGTGTACAGGAAAATGGGAAAGAAAATTCCAAGTGCAGTAAAATTGCAAAAAAAAGTGCAATTACACGTTTGTTTTCGTTTTTTTTAGTCGTCATGTACACTATATGGTAACACCGATGTAACAGTGTAATGCTTAAGGTTGGTACAAGTTCGTAGATACCAAACATGTATAATTTAACTGGTATCTATGTGGTGAAAAAATCAGAAGTTTGAAAAAAAAAAGAAAAATCACACTTTTTGCGCCATGTTCTGCGACCCATAGCGTCCTCATTTTTCAGGATCTGGGGATGTGTGATGGCTTATTTTTTGCGCCTTGAGCAGTCGTTTCTAATGATCCCATTTTTGGCTGGATGCGCTCTTTTGATCGCCCTTCATTGCATTTTATTGCAATGTTGCGGCAACCAAAAAAACTTAATTTTGGCGTTTGGACCTTTTTTTCCGTTACACAGTTTACTGCTTTCATTAATTGATTTTATATCTTGATAGATCCGGTGTTTCTGCACATGGTGATACCAAATATGTGTTTTTTTACATTTTTTTAATACTTTTATTTTGAATGGGGGAAAAGGGGGGTGATTTTAACTTTTATGTTTTTTTTTTTTTTTTTTTTTTTTAAACTTTATTTTTTAATTCATTCTTTATTTTAAACAGCCCTATAGAGAGGCACAGTGCTGCACAGTCCTCTCACTTGTGACAGTTCCTAATAAGCTGCAGCACATCAGGACCTGTCACAAATGTGCACTGTGAGTGGTTGGCAGCACTTGCCAACCACTCACAGGAAGTGATCTGTGATAGCTACCGGGGTCTCACCAGGGCCCCGGGCTATCACATGAGCACTGGAGATCCTGCGATAATATTGTGGGATCTCTGGTGCAGTCGGGGAACAGCGCAATCCCCGCCGCAGCGGTTTTGGATCCTGCTGTCAGTGAATGACAGCGGGATCCAAGAGGTTAACAGCACCGTTCAGATCGTAGAACCAATCGGTGCTGGAAGCATGATATCTCAGCTGATGAGATCAGCTGAGATGTTGGGTGTTTGATGTAAGCACCGCATCGGAGCTCACATCAAACACCGGGACCCGACCCTTGATATTGTATTACGTCAAGGTTCAGGAGGGGGTTAAAGTTTTCATATTTGGGTTAATTTTTTCTTATCTCATGTGAAATGTTCTGAGAAACTAGGGTATGGGTAATACACTAGGAAAGGCATGATAGCTAAAGGTTATCATAACACACTTCTGAGAAGGGGGCGGCTGGTAGATCATCCAATTGGAATTTTGCATGGAGTGTCATTTTGTCTGCAAATGGTATAGGAAAACTGCTTATAGGGCAATAAGCAGAACTACATATACTCACAACTTATGGGCATTCTCTTTCCAAGCATTCATAACTAAACTGTTTGATCTGCAATTAGACCTATCTGCTTATCCCATAGTTGGAATTTGGGTCACCACAAAACATCTACAATATTACCTACATCCATGTATTCCTTAGAGAGAACCTGTCAAGTCCCATGTGCACCCAGATCCATGAGTAGTTCTGGGTGCACAGTTCAAATCTGGCCTGATAGTCCCAGCATGTTGCAGCTTACATAAACTAATCTTTTGAAAAGGTATTTCTAAAGATCATTTACGAGATGCTAATTAGAGCATTGACCAGTTGAGGGGACGTTAGTTAGCCCACATAGCATGTCATCCTGTCCTTGTGGTGTGATATCATGCTTTGCATATCATCATCATTCCAGTCATTGTAACAAGCTGCACAAGCACAAAGCTGGTGCTCACTGGTGATGAATACATAGCCGAATGCATGCGCGGCCAAATATGGAGATTGGGATGATGATGCTATGCAAAGCATGTTATCATGTCCACAGGGGAGGAATAACATGCTAAGTGGGCAGACTAGTCGATTTAACTAGCAAACGCCCCCTCAACTATCAAAGCCCTAATTAGTGGATCATAAACAATCTTTAGAAATACTTTTTCTAAAGATCAGTTTATGTATGCTGCAACATGCTGTGATAATCAGGCAGGGATTTCAGATATGTACCCAGAACATGCTTGTGATTCAGGGTGCACAGGGGACCTGACATGTTCCCTTTAAGACCTACAATTGTCTTCTTCTACCCTCTCTCCTGATTCTGTGTTACCTCTTGTGTCCGGCCCTGCTTGTTTGTCTACCGTCCAGCATAGCCTGTTTTCCAAGTCACCCAATGCCAAGGGGAATAAATCCTTTCTACATGGTGTTAGGCCCCCTGGCACCGCTTCCAAGCTCACCTCTCCTGGATCGGCATCTCCTGCTCCTCTGCCGACCGGGCGTCCGGCATCCAGGTGTGCTGTGGCTCGGAGCCGTCGCCATGTTGCCTTCCTGTCAGCTGACTGCCGGGTTCGCACAAGAGCACATCACTATGGTCGTATTCATGGGACCAATCAGCGGCGCGCTAGGTGCACTCCTTCACTGTGACTCTAGGGGCCGGCAAGATCCAAACTGACACTCTCCTTGACCAATAGCTGCTCTTCCCATGGTATATCAGGCCACCTCCTCTGATGGGAGGTGCCTGATTATTAAGTCAGTTTGCTTCTGCCTTGCAGACTCTTGGTCAGGCCTTGCTTGTGCTCTGTGTCCTGGAACCCTTGCTGTGCTCTTCCCCGGTAGCACCATTCCTGGTCTCCTAGCCTTGTACCCTGCTACTTGGAATACTTCTCTGTTCCTTAGTATAGGCTAACATTACGAGCCGCCGTCCTGGTACTAGCTGCTGTGGTAGTTAGACCCCCTGGGCTTGCCCCTGACAATCCCTGTATAGGGGTTGGGTAAACGAGGATCAGCTCACCCAGGGGAGTTCGGTACCACGGCCCAGTGGTTCCACTCTAGGGCACCTTCCCCCGGAAGCGTGACACATGGACTCCATAGTAGTTGCAAAGTCTTCCTCTATGGAATCTATTTGCTTGGACAAGAATGATGGAAGGCCCAAATATCTAAATTTTAAAAAGTGACTGGAGAAATTGGGAAACCTTAATAAAGCCATAATATAGCCTTTATTAGTGGAGTCATATATTTAATCAAGGGTAATAATGTTCAATTTAATGAAAAATCTGCACTTAATGTGCTTTGGGTCTCTAAGATATTTTAATCACAGTCGTCATGCATAATTTCATTTTTTAAGTCACAAGACTTCCAATATATTCCTACCTTTATGTAAGCAGTATTTTAATATAGGTAATTATTGATGTAATATTTCATCTGCTTCTTAATAGGAACTCCAAGGAGTGGTATGCCCTAATAAATCCTCGCACATAGATTGTCTATGAAATTAAGAATTTTTTAATGACAAGAAGTCTAATCAGAGACTCACCTAAGAGTCTCCGGTATCAGAAAATGATATTATTGGAAGCTGTGAGAAAATTTATGCTCAGTTTTTATTGAATCTATCTGACTTTCCTATAACCTTTAGAGCAGACATATCACACTCGTATAAATTTATTTTTATCTTTTCAGAAAGATGTAATATGAATTTATCCTTTTATGAATATTTGAGCCTTTACTTTTCTACATACACTTTTATCTCTCCACATTATTAAGAGCTGAGAATTAACCCTTACATCCATATGTTTCCACAGAATTAATGTTAAATTTACGAGTATCATGCTCAAGGTCTAAGTTCAGGTCAACGTAACCAATAATTGTATCAATCGTAATATGCACCCTAAGGGCTGTCACATTGCGTTCCAGCACGTGTTCAGTGGTCCCGTCTGGGTTTACATACGAAACAGGCTTCGGACATATGCACCAACATGGCTATTGACTTTCATGGTGCATACGGATTCTATTTGTGCTCTGTCTTGCACCATTTTCCAGAGTATATATTTACTGGTGGTGGGCATCCAGATTGAGTCTACTGCGTTCGAATGTCCGCCTGTGATGCAGCCAGGGCTAGTGGGGTACTCGGACACCGGGACTGATGGTAGCTTGGGTGGGGAGATCACGGATGGTCGGGATTCCAGGTTCCGTGCCCTGGTGATCATTTGATTATATGTTGGTTGGGGGAGAAGGGAGTATTTACAGGGGATCGTGACACCACCTGTAGTTCCCGGTAAAAGGGTACTGGCGCTGCAAGTCGGCCGCTGAGGTGATGGTGGGTGCAGCAGAGTGTGGAGCAGCTCACTACAGGTGGAGCTATTACCTCATGGCAGCGGTGACAGAAAATGTGGAGGATGATGAGGGGGATGAAGGGAGTTATAGTGCTGGATGGTGTTGCAGTTCTTACCCCTCTGCTGAGCTGCGGCTGATGCTGAGCCCTCCGGGCACTGGCGGGAGGAATAACGGAAACCAGTTCAAGTTTTACTCCACTTTACTAGGTACTGGTAGATGGCAAAACGGAACACGGTACAATTTGGTTTGCAGGGTGATGTTGCCAGCTCAGGGTTCCCCTTATGGAGTCTCTAGATGTTCTCTGTCTTTGTCTTTCAGGGTCTCCTTTCTCTTTCTCATTCTACCACCCTCGCAGAGCAGCCCCTTGATCTCCCACGGTAGGGCACGGTTGTCCTTTCCCGGATTTAAGAGGAGATATCGGGCACTCCCCCGACGTCGGTTCTCGGGTCGTTACCCCTGCGGTCCTGGATCTAGTGTGGTCCTGAGGGGCGAGGTACCTTGTGGTGCTATCAGCAACCCAGTTCTATGGGCCTGCAGCTCGTCAGTCTGCGGTCAGGGCTAAACTCCTGGCCACCTCAGCTTCCTGCGTTGCCGGTATTCCATCAACATGACCAGCCAGCTCCAACCAGTCCTGGTCCATTGCCTACTATCCTGAGCCCCCACTTAAAGATGGGGCTCCCTCCTCTCAGCTGGGCTGTCAGGCCTGACCTTCCTGCCTGCCTTCCCAGCACTGTCTGAGGTAAACTAAACTGTTGCTCTCTCTGCTCTATCCTAGGCTCCACCCCCACCCTCCTGGGACCTACTAAATTACCGGCCCCCCTATACTAAGTGGTGTGGTCCTAAGTGGGTGTAAGTGCAGACTCCATAAGGTTTAACCCCTAACTGACAACTTTACAGGGAAAAACACATTTTAGTATTAAAGTGTAATACTACCCTGTGGCGCCTAGCCGCAGTGGCGCCTAGCCGCAGTGGCGCCTAGCCGCGGGGGCGCCACACCTGCAGAAAATGGTACAAGATAGGGCACATGTTGACTCCATCTGCATCATAAAAGTCAATGGCCCCATCGGCGAATAATTCGAAGCCCGTTTTACAGGGGTTTTGGACGCAAGCCCCAAAGGGACCACTGAAGGCATGCTAGAATGTAATATACTCTAGAAATAGCAAGTAACAGTTGACTAAAAGAGGTATTTTGTATAAGAAAACTTAACTGGCCTTGAAAAAAACATCTTGAAATAACATCCATTTTTTTAGTTATGGCCATTCTTACATCGTTTTGAAATGTATCAGCATGTCACCACCTTATTGTCCATGAGTTGTAAGAATTTTCCACTGCATCACATCCACAAAAACACATGGCTATATTAATCTCAATTAGCGGTGGATGTTATATAGCAATGAGATGAAAATTGAGACAACAATCTTTATGTCATAGTAGTAGTCTGGTGGACTAGGGGGAAAAACATTTTGAGTCCTCATCCTACCTCTCTTTTGACCCTTGGATCTCATGTGAACTACCATCTCAGTTGTAAATTGAAAAGTTGACTTAACATGTCTATACTGTTGTACATATGAGTTATGAAAACTCCCTTCACACTTTGAAAGAGAGCAAAACATGTACGCTTGACCATTTCTCCACTGTTCCTTGGCTGATTGGATCTTCAATGCAGCCCTGACTAGGTATAAGCAATTAGAAGACATAGCTTGGTTTGAGTTCCTGAAGAAGGGCCAAAAACACTCTTCATCTGTTTACAATCTGGGCACGGATCTTTACTTTTGGTTTCTGGTTAGGAGGGCCATACTTATCAACTCTTTCCAGATCATCCAGAAGACTTCAGAACCATTGGCAAATCACCTTAGTACAGGGGTGGGGAACTCCAGGCCTCAAGGGCAAGATCATGTTTTCAGGATTTAGTTAGTTTTGCACAGGTGTTGGAATCATCACCAGTGCAGTAGATTAAATTTCAATGAATAGAATCAAATCTTTACTGTTAGCGGCCCTGAGGCCTTAAGTTCCTCACCCCTGCCTTAGTATAAAAGAGAGCTGGGAATACCTTTCATGGCCACTACGTGATGTATCCAGCTATGCCAATTTTGGTTCCACCTTCAATCACCCATCAGTGATGGCATTGTTATAGCCCAACCAATCTAAAATTGAGTAATGATAAAGTTCTGGAAAATCTTTAACCCATTTTTTAGATTGTCTTTTTTGCATATATTACCATAAAAATGTGATTTATACCTTTATTATGAGTAGATTGTAACCTAACATTCTACCTTCAGCTATTCTTACCATTCTTACCATCTTTCACTGATCCAGCTGCTAGCCTTTCATTTCTGTTCTTCTTCTCCTGTCTGTCTCCTTTTAGTCTTCAGAAAATAAACTTACAATAATGTAAGGGAGTGGTGCAGTTAAAGAGGAGGGATAGGAGATTCTAACGATCACAAGAAGAGAGCAAAGCCGCTATCTCAAATGAGCGAAGAGAACAATGGATTTGCAGTACATATGCAGAGAGTATTCCAAACTCCTCTACTCCTCCACGTAATATAAAGGGAACCTTATCTTTAGAGATGTTCTTGAAGTGAATTCAAACTGTCTCTTGAATACCAAGCAGTTCAATTGTGGTGGATTACAGAAAATTTTAAAGTACGACTCCAGCATTTTTGTTTATTGCAACAGTGAAGTGGTGCATCAATATAAGTCCTCTGACCCCTGTCTGAGGCTAGCTTCACACCACGGTTTGTTCCTGTCTGCGACGATCCTGTTTATTGCAGGACCACACGGACAGGAACGGATTTGTAACTCCGGATGCCATCTTTGTGCCCAGATTGGGGATTTTGAGAGATCCGGACTGACAGAAAGAGCTGGGAGGAGCCGAGCCTGCAAAGCACAGGCAAGCATGTTGGGACTGTACATTCGCTTTCATAGTCTATCTACATACACTGCGATTGTGAAATATAGAAAGCAATGGTTTAAAAAAAAAAAAACCTCTCCATAGGCTGCCCAAGGAAGACATCTGATCGTTGCAAGGACCTGAATCAGCTGACCGGGTGGCAACTCTATTAGCTGATGTGTCACTTAACAGCATCAGCTAATTGGTTTAAACTGATCAGCTGATGCTGTCAGGTGACACATCAGCTGATAGGGTTGCCGTCCGATCAGTTGATTCATGTCCAGTGATCGGACGTCTTCCCGGGACAGTTGGTGGAGAGGTAAGTACTTATTTTTTTTATTTTTAATACCATTGCTTTCTTTATTTCACCTTCGCAGTGTAAGTAGATACACTAGGAAAGCGAAAATACATGTCACACAGGAACAGTGCAGTGCAGCAGTGTTCTGAGCATGCTCAGTACACTTAAACCGGACCCAGGAAATGATCCTGTTGTTTCCCAGATCCGGCACCATAGACTCCCATGTTAAATGCGCCGGACAACGCCGGATTAGTTTCTGTCCTATTGTGTCCGTTTTTTTTTTACCGGAGCCCAAAAACGGTGCAGTCTTCTATTTTGGGGCAGGTAAAAAATAGGCCAAAAACTAATCCTGTATAGAGATGAGCCACCACCCTAGTGTTCGTGTTCAATTTGATTTGTCGAATCGGTGGGGTGTTCGACGAATGGTCGTCAAATACTCGACGAACACCGTCGAACACCCCGGAACACTAAATAAACAGCTATGTGGGGCTGTTTCATTTCCGCAATGTATATACATACTTTGCGAAAGTGAAATTAAGTAAAATAAAGTGTTAAAATAAAAAAAATGTATGCTCACCTGACCGCGGTCCACCGATGGCTCCGGCAAGGTCCTGTTGCTGATAGTGACATGACCGGAGTTCCCGCGATAACATGACGTCACCATAGGGCCTATCAGCAAAAGGACCTTGCCGCAAAGGATAAGATAGACATTTTTATGTTTTGGACACTTTCTTTAAGTAAAAGAAAGTGTCCAAAACATAAAAAATGTCTATTTTAACCTTTACGGCAAGGTCCTCTTGCTGATAGGACCTGTGGTGACGTCATGTTATCGCGGGAACTCCGGTCACGTGACTTCTGGTTTATTCACTGCTCTGCCTGTGCTCAGCAATCTCCGGCGGCAGCGGCAGAGTTAGGCTCTGATAGCAGGGTTCACCCGCGGTCATAGCCTGAGCTATGACCTGAGGTGAACCCTGACTGTTGTAGTCATTTCTTAGCCTGCGCTCCTTCTGCATAGACATGTGTGTCTATGCAGAGCGATGCAGCAGTGCTGAGATTGTGTTTATGGACTACGGCGGACGGAAGACGATTTTTTTTTATTAGAGATGGAGTCACTAAATGTCTTTTTTGTTTTATTTCTAATAAAAAAAAATTTCTCTGTGTTGTGTTTTTTTTTTACATAATTTACTAGAAATTCATGGCGGTCATGTCTACTATTGGTGTGACCGCCATAAATTTCGGGCTTAGGGCCAGCTGATAATACAAAGCTGGCCCTAACCCCTTTTTACCCAGTGAGCCACTGCACCAGGGCCCTGGATGAGTTGGGTTCAGCGCCAGAACATGGCGGTTTAATGAACGCTGCGGCAGAACAGGATCCCAAAAACCGTGGTGTGAAACAAGCCTGACACTCACCTTCAGGCGGCTTCACCTATTTCCAGCAGCGATCCGGTTGGTATGTGACGATTTGTGACCTGATGGCACCTCCAGAATTACATGCAGCATTCATAAGGTCACAAATCAATGCAAGTATATGAGAGCCTTGATCTGTCTTTGTTGTGAATCTCCTTGAGATGCATTGAGCTCTTGTGATGTAAGTTCTTACTTGCAGACAGTCAAAAGTTACAGGCACAAAATGGTGCCATGGGACTGGAGGGTGTTGGTAAAAATTGTAGATGATGGAATGTAAGTATTCTACTGGAGCAGGGGGGATTACATTTAAAGCGCCAGTCCAGTGCTAGAAAAACCCCACAGTAGTGGTGCTTTAAAAAAAGAAATCCATTATTCCATCAATTTCACTAATCAGCTGATGTCTGGTATTGTGGCTACCCGACATATACAGTGCATTGAACTTGGGAACCAAACTCCATACTTTGTGTAGTGGCAATTCTTGGGTACCGCAACTCAATTTTGATTCCACCGATTTGAAATTGATGACCTATCTTAATAAAATCAGTATGAAAGTCACAGACAATGCCTTTAGGAATAGCAAAGCAAGTATAAAGATTACAGCTTTAAAAGTCTATAGACACCTTAAGGAAGACTCCAGCTGTTTAGTTGACACAGCTACATCTTAGAAAATTCCTCCAGCTAATTTTTTATAATTACAAAAATGTAAATTTTACATTGGATCTAGCTAAAAATAAATAAAATAAAAAAAACTATTCTTATTGTTATTCAAAGAATCAGGCCCCCCTTTCATCTCCTGAAGCCGTCTGGTCATAATCCCCATCCCTTCTATCCATTTCCACTATTCTCTATTTTAAAATAGATGGAACCACCACCCAGTTAGAAATAAACAATTGCATTGTTATCAGCGGCACTGTCATCTCCATTCCATCTGATAGCAGCTCCCACTGCGAATCCACAAACCTCCGGAATGATAGGCAGCACAATAAACATTGTGAGAGATAGTCAAATGATCTAGTAAGAAGAGACTGAAATCGTTTAATAGACCATGGCAGAAAAAGTGTCATAAGGAAAATTGAAAGAATGGGAAATTGTCCTGGGTGACAGGGGGATGATTGGCGCCAAATGCACTGATGTGTGAGAAACTCGTTGACATTGGTGTTGTGTTACATATGTTTTAAAGCCATAAGGTTTTCAAAACATGTTTCTATCAATTTTCATGCTTTAGCTGCTTATGTTACCTTGGTCCCCGAGAGATTTATCTAGAAGCAAAATCAGAAAATTCCATTACCGAATTAACTCTCTCACTGAAAAAAGTAGCTTACACCAGTATGCAGCTTCGTCTACGGCTATTTAACCTGCTGGCACAACAGGCTTGGATTGCATGCCCTGGTGTTACCCTTCTAAGGGTGTAAGTTTAAGTTTACACCCAGGGACTTGCGCTGGAAACAGGATATGACTGAGGCTGTGTAGCAGTGTACGAGATAGGCAAAAGCAAATACGAAGCTCTGCCATCAGCCCTTGCTATAGAAAGTTTACCGTTATAAGTATTTTTGTCCTACATGTCATCTACAGGGCTTTGCAAAAATATTCACCCCCTTGGCTTTTTACCTATTTTGTTACATTGCAACCTGGGCCACATTTATGTTAGCTTTTTGTTATGACGGATCCAGAATAGAGCAACATTACCACAGCGTTACTGCAGTGTAACGCTGTGTTAACGCTGCCATAGTGTAATATGGGTGACGGAATCCGAAGCGCATGCAAACACGGGCACAAAAGTGCCTGTGATTAAAATCTTGCGTTATTTTGTAACGGACAGCTGATCACCGCTTGTCGCGAGAATTCAAAAGCATGCACTTTTGCATGCGCTTCAGATTCCGTCACCCATATTACTCTATAGCAGCACTAACACAGCGTTACACTACGGTTACGCTATGGTAATGCTGCTCTATGCTGCAACTGTCATAACAAAAAGCCAATGCAAATGTGGCCCTAGCCTTAATACAGAAAAACCTGAGTTAGAGCAAACTTTTGTGAACATGTCTGTAGAGCATGTTCACACTGACCACCAAATAGAGTGAAAAAGCAAGAAAAAGTATGTGCAGATTATGACCAAATACCTTGCAATAAATAAATAAAAACTACTGCCGTTAAAAACAGAGGGTACTTAGTGCATACCTTTTTTGCAAAAAATATATTAAGCCATTCCACCACGTCGAGGCAACCCATTTTGGGATGGTCCTTACTCTGTATTAAGACCTGCCACTGTGCCCACTGACTTCAATGGAAGCAGGATACAAAAAAGGTATGCACCAAGTACCAAGTAGTGTTGTTTCATTCTATTTGGTGGTCAGTGTAAACATGCTCTACAGGCATGTTCACAAACGTTTGCTCTGACTCAGGTTTTTCTGTATTTTCATTTAACTACTTGTCTCCCCACCTTTCTCTTTACTGAGCAGAGCAATTATATTGCATGCCATTTCGTTGAGTCCATTTTGGGACCCAGTCACACTCTGCATCCTGCTTCCAATGAGGTGAGCAGGCACAGTAGCAGGTAATAATGCAGTTAGTAGGGACCATCCCGAAATGGGTCTCCTTGATGAGGTGGGATGGCTTAATACATTTTTAGCAAAAAAGATATGCACCAAGTACCCTGTGTTTTTAACGCCAATAATTTCTATTTATTTATTGCAAGCTAATTTGATCATAATCTGCACATACTTTTTCTTGTTGTTTCATTATAACCTATGTTGTAAAATTTTTGTAATCTGATTTGTGTGAGATGTATCAGCACTAAATTGTCTAAGTTGGGGAAGTGATGTGAGAAAAATATAGGTAAAATTTAAATTTATAGGATAAATTAAATAAAAATTGCCATGTGCATTTTTGTTCACCTCTTTTTGTGCTGAAGCGCCTAAAAATTTCTGGTGCAAGAAATTACTTTCATAAGTCACATGTTTAGTAAACGGAAGTTCACCTGTGTGCAATCTACATGTCCATGGTCTGTCGGTATATACACCTTTTCTAAAATGCCAAAGTGTCTGTAACACCATAAAGCAAGAGGCACCACTAACCAAACAGCACCATAAAGACCAAGGAGATCTACCAACAAGACCATGGAGAACAAGGAGATCTCCAAACAACACCACAAAGGCCAAGGAGATCTCTACACACCACCATGAAGACAGAGAAGATCTCAACACAACACCATAAAAACCAAGGAGATTTCCAAACAACACCACGAAGACCAAGAAGATCTCAACACAACATCATGAAGACCAAGGAGATCTACCAACAAGACCGTGGAGAACAAGGAGATCTCCAAACAACACCAAAGGCCAAGGAGATCTCTAAACAACACTATGAAGACCAAGAAGATCTCAACACAACACCATAAAAACCAAGATCTCCAAACAACACCACGAAGACCAAGAAGATCTCAACACATCACCATGAAGACCACGGAGATCTCCAAACAACAACACGAAGATCAACTTGTTCTTCAAACAAGTCAGAGACAACATTTTTGAGAAGTACAAGTCAAGGTTCAGTTGTAAAAAATATCCCCATCTCTGGTGATCCACTGAAGCATTATTAAACCCATTGTTCTAAAATGGAAAGAACATGGTAAAACCTGCCAAGAGAGGGATGCCCACCAAATTTCTCAGCCAACTCTCAAGAAAAGCATTAAAGGGATCCATCACCCCCAAAACACCTGTAAACCTATTAAAAGCTGTCCCTAGAGCATATTAACACTTTCCCTACACTCCTTTTACCTCCTAAATGCAGCAAGTGACATTGAATAAAAACGTTATAATAGTACCTCATTAGTGATGATAATGAGTGACTATGCTATTCATAGTCACTCATCCAGGCTGCCCCTCTTCTTCATATCACGCCTGAATAGGCGTGATCTTCCTCATGGATTCAAATTGCCGCCTCCCTGCGCGCCTCCGATCTCTCCCATTGCGTGCGGGCTTCAGTGTGGCTGGGTGACGCGATCCGCGTCATACCCGGCGCCGGGTGACGTATTTACACCGGCGCCGCGCTGTCAGCTTCAAAATGCGCACTGCGCATGCCCATGCGCATGCGCAGTACGCATTTTGAAGCTGACAGCGCGGCGCCGGTGTAAATACGTCACCCGGCGCCGGGTATGACGCGGATCGCGTCATAGAGCCCCACACTGAAGCCCGCACGCAATGGGAGAGATCGGAGGCGCGCAGGGAGGCGGCAATTTGAATCCATGAGGAAGATCACGCCTATTCAGGCGTGATATGAAGAAGAGGGGCAGCCTGGATGAGTGACTATGAATAGCATAGTCACTCATTATCATCACTAATGAGGTACTTATAAAACGTTTTTATTCAATGTCACTTGCTGCATTTAGGAGGTAAAAGGAGTGTAGGGAAAGTGTTACTATGCTGTAGGGACAGCTTTTAATAGGTTTACAGGTGTTTTGGGGGTGACAGGATCCCTTTAATCAGAAAGGCAACACGGCAGCAATGGTTTCCATTGCTGAAAGAGAGAATGAATATTTTATACCCATTTTCCTAAACTTTCACAGGTGGTGGAGAAAGCGATGATAAAAGGGTGTCGCCAAGAACACATAGCAAAAATATTTTTATTTTTCTGATTTTTCTATTTTGGTTTCCTATTTGAAAAAGGACTTGTCGCTGGGTCAAAAGTGGCTAGTTTTGTTATTATTTTATTCCATATAAATTGCTCTTTTTATTGAATTATAATTCATTTGGTCCTTATTAATGATGAGCCAGCTCTAAAGTGCTGGAGTGCTCGTTACTCAAATTTAGCAGGTGGGACGCTCTGATGGAGTTGACTCAAGTAACGAGTATAATGGAAAGCAATTAGTGATGGGCAGTCTGGATCCCCGATGACATACAGCTAGCTAAAAACAAAGCATTTCCAGGGTAGGTGGCTGTTTGTTTGTTTTTTACACACAACATCCAGACACTTTGCTTTTACCCCAGTGAGAGCCATTCAGAGACTCCAAGCGACTCTCAATCTGTTGCTGGTTCATATTGTTCCCTGAAGGGAGCCAGCTCTTTGTCTTTTGTCAGATCATTCACAAATCACACATCTGAGCACCCGAGATAGTTGAATGAGAACTGGGCGTACCCGAGCAACCTGGTGCTCGATCGAGAATTAAGCAGTGACGAGCACACTCACTCGTCATTAGTCCTTACTAAGGGGGTGCAACTTTAGGCTGTTCTATACAATTAGCAACTCCGCAATTGGGTGAGGAAACTCGGACAGCGCCGGTCCGAAGCTCGAATAAAGGAGGAGAGCCGGGGAAAGAGTTGGTGACTTAACCCATAAAAAATTTCACCTTGAAACAATATGTATCGAAACCGACAAGCTTCAACTATGGACGTCTCTGGTGGGTAGTCATAAAACAGAACCGTCTTACTTCGGCCATGTGACTGAGTGAAAATTCCCTACAGAAGTACATGATACTTGGTATGGTCGGTGGCATTAGAGGTCGCAGAAGACCTTGGCTGGACACCATCATGGCAGATACATGAATGAACATCAGAGAACAAACAGGGAAACATGGAAGAAAATGGTTCACATGGTATCAAATAGTCGGAAACAACTGAATGGATAAATTGGAAGTGGACACAATTAGCATTTTAGCATCCCCCCCTTGATAAACATCATAAAAACTAGCACTATAGAAAAGTCCATATATCTGAAACCCAATGGTTGATTTTAAAAAAGTAATAAACAAAAACAAATGAACATTCCGTCGAGCAACAGTGAAGGAAAACCATGAGCCAACACTTGCCGTTTTGACCTACTGACAGGTCTTCTTTAATGATCAATATATAATTTTATATATTTTTACTGTGTCTTTAAATGAAAATAAAGTATATTTTAGGTTTTAGGTTCAGAATGAGGATATACAACAGCACCGTTTTGAACATCCTGTCACTTTAAATACACTCATCTTCTATAAAGCTTTGCCGAGTGGGTTTTAACGTTCTTTAATCTGTTTGACCCTGACTCAATGGGTGCGTTTTCACATGCAGAACACAGTCATATTAAGTGACAAGTTATAAAACTGTTCCGAGGGTTTCTTCAGGTGTGCTGTCAATTAGGAGCTGTAAATTAGAGCTATCAGCACGGCCTACTGTGTATGCAAGGTCAGCAGCTCCTTCCACTAAATCTTTTTAATTCACTTGGTTTGAAAGCATTGATTGAACCAAAGATCTTAGTGACAAGAGTTCTGCAAAACAGACACACCTGGATCATCTATCATGGTTAACAATTGTCTAAGATGTACAGGAAACACGGATACAATGCTGCCTGCAATTCCTGGCTGCTAATACAATTGCTTACTATATGCAGGGAAAATGAACTTTAGGGGCATCCACTTAAATCACCACTCCCAAAATGAAACAGGTGTGCGGGTGTATAGAGGGTAAATGGACCCATTTTGCACCAGGTACGCAAATGTGCAAAACCAGAGGCATAACAATCGTGTGCGACCATGACAGGCCCTATGTGGGAGGGGCCCCGTGGACACTGGCTCCTGTTTCTGCTGGGTGTGCATGTGTGTAATGTCCGTCTGAGTTACAGGTGGAAATGGGAATCCCGGGCAGACTAATTGCAAACCGCACCATCAGGCAGAAACCCGTGATCCCCAGACACCCTTTATTCCCCATACAGGGATCTGGCTTTACTGCAAGGTACAAGACGTTGCTGCCTATAAATGGGTTGCAGACATTGTGCACCTGAGCTGTCTCTCAAGGTAGGGGTCCCTAGGCTAGTTCCTGTACCCAAGATTTCCACCTAAAGAATGCAACTTACCTAGATGTCCCCCCTTCCCACCAAATGGAATTAAAGAGCAGGAGAGCAAGGAAACAAACAGGGAACAAAGGCAAGGCAGCAGGAATAAAAATGACTCCAGGGACTTCTCCAGAAAGTAGATTTGTTGATGCAAAAGGAACAACATCTCAGCTACACAGGAATGAGCACAACCAGAGAGAGTAGAATACAGATTCTATACCCAGCATGCAGTGAGGCCAGGGACAGGTAGATATAGCAGAAGGAGGAAACAATCACAAGCTGCAGCTGAAATGAAGTGAACACTCAGCCAGTAGGGAAGGATTCCTTAACAATTTTAACTTCTATTAAACACTGAGACTTCTGACCCCAGGTCTAGAGGTGATATCAGGATGCGGCACATTCATGACATAGTTCCAGTTTACTTTTTAGTGAGAACATTGAAAACTAAGGCTTTGGCCACATGATGATTTGCGTGACAACAATACCCAGAAAAGTTATGCAAACAAAATCTGTGCAAATTGTCTGTGATTTGCAATATTGCAAGTTTTCTGGGAAAAGAAAACCTTGAAATTTTACAAAACTTTGAGTTGCACTAAAATTTTCGAACATTTGTTATTTTTCATCAATTTTTCCAAGCTATGCCTACTTTTAGAAAAAGGAGGAGCTGGGGCAGGACAGAGCGGGATCAAGTGCACTTGATTAATTCATTATAATTTATGCCACTGTAGAGGTTAAAATAATGCCAGTATTGTAAGGATTGGTGTCATAATTTCTGCTGCTGATGGATGGCAGTAAAGTTTTGCCAAATTCATAAGGAGGCATATTGTTCATGAACTGGCGCTTCTTATTACAGTGGACACCTTATTAAGAGTGGCGTATAAAACACTGGCCCAAAATATCAGAGCTTGGCTATTAGTGCCATTGTAATACTATTGTATAGGTTTGAGGATTCTGATCGCTTAAGGGCAATGAAGAGCAGAGACGGGTTCTTGGGTGCAAAGTATTTATACACACACAGCAAACAATGTGAACTTAGTACACAGCAAAAAGCACACAAAAATAACACGACCCCCAATATATACTGCAAAGCACAGTTCTTATGAAAATAGTCCAATAAACAAATAGTCCAAGGTATGTAGATCCGGATGAATGTAGTCCATAGCACAAGTCCTTGTACCGGAACGACCGGATAGATATAGTCTGTGGCAAAAGGTCCCCACACCTGGGTGACCGGGTGAGGAGTTCAAACACAGCCCCGAGTAGGAAACGTAACACAAGTTCCAGAGAGCAAACAGTACAGAAAGTAATAACCGGGAAGTTGCTTACACACACTTGAGATGTCCGAGCCTGAAGATAGAAGCAGCACTACCGGGAGCACACTACAGGAAGCTTTAGGAAGACAAGAGATCTCACAGAGCTCCAGGGAAGTAAGTAGATCAAGGAGAGCAGCTGAGCAGGAGCAGACCAGGAACCAGTATACTCAAGCAATTAATGATCACCTGAGCCAGGTCTTTATGCAAACGAGACAGGAAGAAGGGCAAACAAAACAATGATCTCCATGTTGACTGAGGGCAATATTGTCAAACGGCAGGCTGGAAAACCTGGAATACTGACAGCCATGTAGTTCCAGAGCATCTGCTTTTGGGTGGCTGGCCTGAGTACTGGTGAGAGAAACCTGTCGTTGATGAGAGTCTTAGGAAGCCACTGACTGGCTGGAGACAGCTATGGATGTGACAAAATTGAAAAATTTTATTTTAGCCCCAAACACATGAATTTATGTTTAAAAAAAATAGTCCACAAATGTAGACGACCCTTTTAAAGAGATATGTCGCGTTCTTGGTGAGGACGAGACTGTGTGATTTGTGCGCAAGCATCCGCATGCACACAAATAGCATATTGACGGCAATGGGTGCGCACGGCCATCTGCACCCGAGCGCAGGCACTTGCGTCCCCATGTTAAACATAGGGACTTGTGGTGCCTGCACTCAGCTTGCGGATCCCCTCCGCAGGACGCTGCGGAGGGGTCCGCAAGTGTGATTCCAGCCTAAGGCCTATTCAATTCTTCAGTTCATGCTTATCAGAGTGAGTGATTTGGGTTGGGCAAAGTGGAATAATTCTAAGTAGAGTGAAATATCCCATCTCCTTTGTAGTAGAAATACTGCAAAGTGCAAGCATCCAGTAACAATGCCTTCCTGACTTGAGATGTATTAATACTTTAAACGGGTAGTAGCATGTAATAGCGCAGACAATGAGGAGACCAACAGCGATTCATTTACTTTACACCAAAAAAGGTGTCTAGAACACAAGTCAGAGAATGAATGGCAATTTTAGTGGCAATCAAACAGATCATGTTAGAATAAATGATATAGTATTCAACTATCTAAGTAACACGGAACAACACTCAAGTCGTAACGGGAGTTAACAACACTACCCGCTGGGCCCCATATTCAAGTTGGTGGGTAACTTATCAAACTCAGAACACTGGCCTCCTTCATTCCCTGAAGTTCCGCCCCATTTTCCACTTAGTACTGTTTGCTTGCACAGGAGGCAACGGCAGACATAGACAATCATCCGCTACGGCCGGGTCATGTCTCCTCCCTTCAGCTCTGGCTCAGTCAGATCGGATCCTCTCTAGGATCTGTTCTTATGTCTTCTCCAGAATGTGGCCTCAGATCTCCGCTCAGATTAGGTCACGGATTTTCTCCAGGATCTGCTCATGGATCTTCTCTCAGATCTAGTCATGTGTCTTCTCTGGGATATGGTCAAGGGTCTTCCCCAGGATCTGGTCAAGGGTTTTCTCTGGGATCTGGTTAAGGTTCTTCTCTAAAATCTGGTCAAAGCTCTCCTCCTCATATAATGTCAACACCCATTTAATATAGAACTCCCTCAAAAGTCAATATTGCACTACCGCAATCTGGAGAAAGAGAGGTTCAACCTCCAGAGGATACAAGAACAATTGGTAGCATAGTCTACTTCTGCAGCCAATCACAGTAGATGGTTGATGGTTTCAAAATGGTTTTAGATACTTTTTTTTCAGAAGAACATTGTATACTTACGTAACTGTGTAAACTTTTTTCTGAATGTTTGATCCAATGGATCGCCGATTGGGATCAGGATGGAAATTTTAGCTCTTCTGGGGCAGATCAGATCATCTACAGTATTACAATTGTACATATATCATAGTCCCTTTACCATTTTCCATACTGTGTTTCATTTGGATGGATATATATTTTTTTAACTGTTGAACCATAATAATTATGTAAGTATGTAATGGATGTTTTGGATCCTTGGCCCACCGGTGGACACACTGGCTCTTCGGGGCGCTCCTCTGCTTCTGTCTGCCATAGAATGTACTACTTTGCTGGTTACAACTTCTTTAAGTATAAGTGTACATTAGTGGATATCTAATCACATTATGTTGTTTATCCCTGAAGCTTTTTCCAATTAAGTTCACTGTCTCATATCTCAAGGAGATCCATGTTTATGCTGCATATTTCTCTCTTGTTAATGGTGCGTATCACAGCTACTTATTTATAATATACCAGAATATTACAGATAAAATATGTAAAAGGAAAATATCATACACCAGATATTGTTTGTGGAGAAGTACAGAAGTGAAGACATATGACTGAACATTCATTTATTAGAAAGGCCACATGATACTCCACAAGTATCTATGAAATTAATCCTCATACATATACCGTGCTTCCCCGAAAGTAAGACCCTGTCTTACATTTTTTTGGGGGCCAAAAGTGGCCCTCCGGTCTTACTTTCGGGGGGGGTCTTATATTGTGTGCCCCAGCAGTGTGGCCTACAGGCCCCCTCCTGCTGGCACACTGCGGGAGCGGGTCACACGTCACGTGCGCCCGCTCATTAGATATGCACTGCTCCCCTGTCAATCAGCGACAGGGGGAGCAGTGCATTATGTATATGGGCCCCCCTCCTGCTGGCACACTACCCCCCCAGTTGGTGTAGAGAGGCCCCCCCTGCTGCTGCTGCACACATCTTACCCTCCAGGGTCTTCTTCCAGCAGCCAGCGCGTCGGTCCTCCGTCCTCGGCTGTCTCCCGGATCATGTGACCCGTCGCAGCGCATGACGTCATCGCGGCTGCGACCGGCCGGTCACATGATCCGGGAGACAGCCGAGGACGGAGGACCGACGTGCTGGCTGCTGCAAGAAGACCCTGGAGGGTAAGATGTGTGCAGCAGCAGCATGGGGGGCCTCAGAACAGGGGGGTAGTGTGCCAGCAGGAGGGGGCCCATATATATAATGCACTGCTCCCCCTGTCGCTGATTGACAGGGGGATGCAGTGCATATGTAATGAGCGGGCGCATGTGACGTGCGACCCGCTCCCGCTCCCCCCCTCCGCTAGGGGCCTTACATTAGCCCCCCCCGGTTGTAAGGCCTTATATTCGGGAGAGGCCTTACATTAGCAGGCCCCCCCTTTACCCCTAGGCGGCCTTACAATCGGGGGGGGGCTTACTTTCGGGGAAACGCGGTAGTACGTGTGCATGGTGGTACAAATTACTGTCATCGGTGACTGACAAAATATCAATAAAAATATCTATATATTTCATTGATGTGTTGGACCTAAACGTGCAATCAGCTGAATGTGGAATAAACAGGGGTTTCCACATTCTATTAGCTAATTTTCAATTTTTCACTCTCGGGCGATATTCTGCTTTCCGTATTTTGTTTTTCCCTCCCCTTCTTTCAAGAGCCATAACTTTTCTATTTTTCCATCAATATAGACATATGAGGGCTTGGATTTTTGTGGGACAAGTTGTACTTTCAGAAGAAATCATTTATTTTCCCATATAGTGTACAGGAAAATGGGGGGGAAAATCCAAGTGCATTGAAATTGCAAAAAAAGTGCAATTACACAATTGTTTTTTGAATTTTTTATTCACCATGTTCACCATGTTCATGTACAGTATGGTAAAACTGACAAGGGAGGTGATTTGACCTATTGTGGGTTTTTTTCAGATTTTGTTTTTAATTTTTATTTTACACTGGCCCCTAGAGGGCCTCAGTGCTGCACAGTCCAATCGCTTGTCCTACGTACTGATGAGCTGCACCACATCAGTAGATAGGGAAAGGGATCACTGTCTGTGGTTGCCAGCCCTTGCCAGGCATCCACTGGAAGTGAATCAGGACAGCTTCTGGGGTCATTACAGGACCCCGGGCTCTCTAGGCAACAGATCGAGGTCCCATGATCTTTTCACCCGATCTCCAATTACTGTGGGGAACAGCGCAATCCCCACTGCGGGGCTTTGGATCAGGCATCCACTGGAAGTGAATTATGACAGCTTCTGTGGTCATTAGAGGATCCTGGGCTATCCAGGCAACAGATCGAGGTCCTATGATCTTATCACGGGACCTCCGATCGCGGTGGGGAACAGCGCAATCCCCATCACTGGGCTTTGGATCAGGTTGTTAAATTTCAGCACAATCCAAAGGGTTAACAGCAGCGATCAGATCATGGATCTGATTGCCGCTGTTAGCTATACATCTCAGCTGATGAGATCAGGGGGGTGATGCGAGCTCCTAGCATGAGCTCGCATTGAAGGGTGAGAGGCAGCCTATGATGTACATGTGCATGACAGGTCGTGAAGGGGTTAAAAGAAGACATTGATGTAGTTCGAAAGTCACCGTAAAACTTTAGTGTTGGTGATTCTGTGTCGCTATGGAGCCAAGCTTTAATGCTAGATATTCAATGCTGTTTCCATAAAAATTTGCATAAGGCTAGGGTCACATTTGGTCTTGAAATTATGTTCACCACATCCAGATCCGGATGCGATGAACACAATTTGCTTCAGACACATTTTCTTCAGAGAGTATGGGAGCTCAATAAAGTAGAGGGAAGGAAAGAGGGGTTTATGTGAATTAGGGGTGATGGAGGGGGGATGGGATGGTGAAGGTGAATGGCAAAGGCACATAGAACAATAGACAGTGAAGTGAAGGACATGGTAAGGAAAAAAAAAAAAAAAAAACTTCTGTGTTATTTCTGGGCTATTTCTGGAAACTTAGCGACACTTGGGAGACCACGGTCAGGAGACTTCCATCTATTGTTTAAATGCAGCTATCTGAGCCCAGAAAGAATTCAGATGACCAGAGGGGAGGGTCAGGAGGGGTGTATGTTAAACAAAACAGCCAGGTGACTTAACTCACAGGAAACAAGACCCAACTAACATGATTTAACTGCAGGGAGCCAGGCCCTTACCATTGATGCATATGTAAAACAGTGTGTACAGATCAGAGACATGCAAGGTGATAATCAGGAGTGGATTTGGTCAGGAATTATAAAATTTGTAGCAAAACATAGGATTAGATACACAATTCAGCAGGCAGTATCACACAGGGTAGGATTAGATACATGCGTTTTCAAAGTTGCACCTGTGGATGAGAAGAATTGCTGATGAGATGATGAGATGAGAACGCAGACCATGTAATACAGAATTACATTTTCTGGGCTATTTCTGGACACTTATGGTACCTTTACACGCCGCTACTGGATGGTGGCAACAACCGGGTACATGAGAGAAATGTATCTTGCACCGCCAATTCAACCCGTGGTAGCGGCGTGTGAAGACGGTTGTAGCCACCCGCCAGTAGCGGTACCTGTTTCCGAGCACTGCCCTAAAACAGGTGGTTACCCAGCCGATGGTAGCGACCTGTATCGGCGTGTAAAGAAGGAACAGAAGGGTTGTTTCTACACCATGCTATGTACCTGGTATGTAGCTGGGGCGTGACACAGCCTCCGAGTTACCGCGCCCCATCAGCGATCATTGGTGGAAGCTCCTGCGTTACGATTGGTAGTCGCTGCATAGGGAGGCATATTTAAGGAGCTGACCAGTCACACTACACAATTGCTCAAGTGTCATGTATAAGTCAGCCTCCTGTGCTGGCTGCCCAATCATGATGTTATTGCTTTGTCCTATCAGCGTATGGAATTCTCGTAATCCACACTTGTGGCACGCCTATGTGTTGTCCCTGCTGCACCAGATCCGCCTATATTAGCTTGTTGTAGCGGTGTGTAAATGAGGTAAGGTGCTCTACAGAAAGTAACTTGTGGCACCCGGCGGTGTATCCAGAGATAGATGTAACCTAGCGTAGCGCACCTTGTTGCGGCGTGTAAAGGTTGTGCGATTACCATTTGCAACCGTTTGTGCGTGCTCGTGCATGTGAAGTACCCGATTGTTGCCACCATCCAGTAGCGGCGTGTAAAGGTACCATTAGCGATACTTGGGAGACCACGGTCAGGAGACCTCCTTCTATCGTTTAAATGCAGCTATATTTATAAGCATGTTCTACAGAGTCAAGTGAGCAGAAATACATGTACTATATTAATTTTGCTGACTTCAAGATAAACCGATGATCTTTATGACTTTTGGTGTGCTGAATCCAAAAATCATATCCGATTCCTCCACTCACATCCGATTTTTCGGCAAAATGCTGTTTTCTAAGGAACTTTTACAATAATAATGTAACTTTAGAATTATATGTAATAAATATGCTGAATAAGCAATCGGTATATCTAATGGTACCTTTACACGCCGCTACAGAAGGTTGGAAACAACCAGGTGTCTCACGTGCACGAGCACGTTCCAACGGTTGCAAACGTTACCCGATACCGCCTTTACACGCCGCTACAAAGTGCTCTACAGAAGGTTTAATCTATACCTGGAGGCACCGCCGGGTGCCGTAAATTACCTTCTCTAGAGCACCGTCCCTCATTTACACGCCGCTACAGAAGGTAATATGGGAGGACCTGGGGCAGCAGGGACAACACATAGGCGTGCCAGAGTTGTGGATTACGAGACGCTCGTACGATGATTGGACAATGCAATAGCATCATGATTGGCCAGGCAGCGCAGGAAGGCTGGCTAATAATGATGCTATTGCAATTGTGCAGTGTGACTGGTCAGCTCCTTAAATATGCCGCCCTATGCAGCGACAACCAATCGTAACGCAGGAGCTTCCACCAATGATCGCTGAAGGGGGGTGGTTTCCCGGAGGCTGTGTCATGCCCCAGGGAGTTAACTAAGTGACGAAAAAACCTTCCTGTACCTCATTTAGACGCCGCTACCATCGGGTTGAAACCAACCTGTTTTAGAGCACTGCTCTGAAACAGGTGCCGAAAGTGACGGGTGGCAACAACCTGATTTACACGCTGCTACCTCGGGTTGTTTTGACGGTGCAAGATACATTTGTCTCCGACACCCGATTGTTTCTAACCTTCTGTAGCGGCGTGTAAAGGTACCATAATAGTTAGACTGGTAAATAAAAAGTTGAAATGTCAGAATTTTATGGCTCAATAAGCAACATGAAACCTGACAGCAGCATCCAGTAATTCAAGAGGCTTACAAGTTGCAGTAAATTTAACTCTATTAAAAAGGTTTTTATTAAATATGTCATCCAACACTCAAATGGTTTGTGGACAGAGCAGGAATGATCCTGATATATTCTGTTACCTTTGTGGTTGTTTTACAGCACCCAAAGGAGCAAACATGAGTGTCAATTTGCATTTTCTTCTTAGTCACCTGAACTACTTCCCCTCCAATCTTGGAGCTATAAGTGAAGAATAAGGAGAAGATTTAACCAAGACATCAAGACCATGAAACATAGATATCAAGGCGGATGGAACACAAAAGTATGGCCGACTACTACTGGTGCAAAAAATACATTATGTGCTACCTCTTCTTCAGAGTTTCTTACTATTCCTGATATTTGAACTTAAAATCGTAAAGCAAACATTTCTAATATGTGGCAAAAAATTATGTGTTCATGTTTTTTACTTCACTAAAGTAAAATCAGCCAAAATGCTTAGGTTGGCATAATTATTTTTTTCAAATGTACATCAGTGTTATGGTGGGTTTACACTCAGGGATATCCTGAACGATATCCTTGAAACATCACAGATATGTGATCATTCCAAAGATATCGTTTGTGCATCCTTGTGTGTAAATGACGGATATAGGATGAAAAGATCGTTGGATCGTTCACCCAGGATTTGAGATCCTGACCTCAACTCTATCGTTCGTCGTCCAATTAACGTCAGAACGGTGTGCCACATCGTTCAGTGTGAAGCCTTTTGAACAATATCATTCAAAAGACTTCTACTCCTGCCGCGGTCATTTGATTAAATTGCTGTTTAATAAATACATTTTTAGGTAGTGATTTACCTTGTAAAGCCGCTCCTGCAGCTCTGTGCTACATGTCGGCACAGAGCTGCAGGAGCAGCTGTGAACCCGGTGTTTAAGGGGTTAATGTTATTGAGCTACAAGGCCCCAGAGAGCGCCCACATTCCCCTGGAGACATGTAGCCCAAAACATTGCCAGCGCAGAGGTTAAATAATGTATTTAGCAGAAGCCGCACTATGTCGGCTCTGCTACATTCATTCTGTAGAAAAACGGCGGTTACTAAGCCGGTGTGTAATGGTTTAATAATAGTGAGCTAAATGGCCCCAGAGATTGGCCACACTCCCCTGGAGCCATGTAGCCCATAACATTGTCAGCTCAGGGGTTAACCTAGGTAATTTGCAGAAGCCGCACTATGTAGGCTCTGCTATAATCCACCTTTAAAAGCCGGCGGCTACTGTCATTTGACAGTGCGCTGTAAAAATTTACTAACCAGTTTCCTGAATAGGGAGCTCAACCAGGGTACTAACGCTAAATGCGTTCAGCACCCATCGCTCTCCGAGGTGCTGAGCGCTTTACCACTAATAGCTATAGTCAGCGCACCGCAGTTTCAATGTGTGCAGCCCATAGCTATTAGTGCTAAAGCGCTCAGCACCTCGGAGAGCGACAGATGCCGAAAGCAATTAGCGTTAGTACCCTTGTACAGCTCCCTATTCAGGAAGCTCTTAATAAATTTTGACGGTGCACTGTCAAATGACAGTAGCCACCGACATTTAAAGGTGGATTATAGCAGAGCCGACATAGTGTGGCTTCTGCAAATTAGGTAAGTTAACTCCTGAGCTGCCAATGTTATGGGCTACATGGCTCCAGGGGAGTGTGGCCTATATCTGGGGCTATGTAACTCACTATTATTAAACCATTATGCACCGGCTTAATAAGCGTCGTTTTTTGCTGAATGAATGTAGCAGAGCTGACATAGTGCGGCTTCTGCAAAATACATTATTTAACCACTGCGCTGGGAATGTTTTCTACTATATGTCTCCAGAGGAATGTGGGCAATCTCTGGGGCCCTGTAGCTCAATAAGATTTACCCCTTAAACACCGGGTTATTGTACCCGCTGCTGCAGCTCTGTGCCGACATGTAGCACAGGGCTGCTGCAGCGGCTTTACATGTGAAATTACACAGGGACTTCACAGTAAAAGTCTGTTAATGACTTTTACATACAATAATGTGCCAAGGCTGCTGTCACAGCGCTGGCACATTATTGTAATGCCATTATTCAAGATCGGATGGAAAAATCTCCCTCCGATACTGGCGCGCTGCCAAAATGGATATCGTTACTGATATCCTTGAGTGTGACAACGCATGAACGATAATTCAATATCGTTCAGACGATGCCTGTCACGTGACTTTTCTAAGGATATCGTTAATGATATCCTTGTGTGTAGACCCACCATTAGAGCTAGAACATGAGAAAAGGGGTATACTAAAGAAAATGCAGGATCCAAGTCACATAATGGCCAAAAATATTGCAATTCTTTACAAGGTCTTCAAATCAAGGACCATTTCACTGGTGACAAAGACATGGCTTGTACATAATCTGGTCTTTTCTGCAGTAACATATGGAAGTGAAATATGGACGATAAAGAAACAAGACGGAAGAAGAATTAACACATTCGAAATGTGGTGTGGTGTGGAGAAAAATGTTATCAATACCATGGATGGGAAGAAGGCAAAACAATTTTGGAACAAATCAAGCCAGACATGTCCCTTGAAGTAAGGATCACCAAGATACGACTTGTCTACACATCAAATGACGAGCGCAATCACTGGAGAAGGGCAGAGAGAAGTGGACTGAGGAGCTGAAAGAGAAAACAAGAAGACAGAAAACAGAAAGAGCGTGCTGAGCTATCTAAAAAGTCATTTACCTCACCGCAGTGTTGGATTCACATCTACACAGCTCACAATTGTTGTATGATTTCCTCCATGATGCTGCTCTTTTGCCATGTGATAACTAAGGGTATTTTCACATTACATTCTACCACATGCTCAGTGGTTCCATTGGGGACTATACCTGAACTCCTGAAAATGGGATTCAGACATATGCGCTAATGATGTTTTAACTTTAATAATGCAGATGGATTCACTGCGTGCACTGTTGTGCACCATGTTCTAAAGTATATGTGGCACCCCTGCGGACCGGTTGCCACTAGATGGCGCAGCAGCCGGGATCAGTAAGTCCAGTCACCCCAAACACACACCCAACACACTCCGATCCCAAGACTAGGGACTCTATGGCCAGCAATGGGATGTCTGGATGAGACAAGTGGAGGGTGGAGAAGTTAGGACAGGACCAGATTAGGGATGGTACCAAACAAACCCAACACCAAGTTCAGAAAAGCCAGTCAGTCAAGAGACACCAGAGAGTCAAGTTCAGTCAGAGGGAGAGGTGAGAACATCATCATACAGGACTGAAAGGACACAAACCCAGCGGCCTGTGCCATCTTGAGGCTTGTCCGGGTCCCAGTCTGTAGAATGTGGTGAGAGAAGGAAGGAGTTCAAGGTGTTCTCGACTCAGCAGGGACACTGAGGGACTGGGTCGGAACCAGAGTGCCGACTCTGCTGAAGTGACCAGGAAGCTCTATGCTCCAACCACAAACTCCGGCGGAGTGCGGGGTCTTTATGTCCCGCGATGCAACATCCAGTGCAGCAAAAGGAAGGCCGCCGTATTAGGACTAGGGGACCTGGCAGGTCGCCCACTGAAAGCCCGTGGCCGCTGGACCATAGCTAGAGTACGGACACATGAAAGGAACACGAAAGGGGGTGATTGTGATGAGCCATCCCAGCTGCTTAGACCATATTGGAGCTGCCATTGTACTGTCTGTGAACTGACCATCTGCTGAGAAAGAGAGTAAGCCCGGTTAAAGCTCTATGCTGTGTGAGACTGTGATTACTGCACCTGAAGGGAGATAGACTGATTTCGTGAACCGGGAGCAGGAGACTGCCTGACTTTATCATGAACCTTACACCCCCGATGAGCCCTGCATTACAACAGACTATTCGGTTGCCCTGGGGACCCGCTTTATCCATGGAGAGCTCAACCACCCTAATGCTGCTACTTCCATCATCCCCAGAGTTACCTACTGCAGCAGCGGCTATCCCGGCCTCATTCCACAGGTGGCGTCACAACACTCTTTGATTTTTGTTTTATTTTATTCTAATCCATTTTTCCAATTCCCCTTTTTAACTCCTCGCCCAACGGGGGGATCATGGACTGGGTCACGCCACCGTGACATCCCGCAGCTCTAGACGACGAGAGAGTACCCCACGGTCCCCTCCAGGGACGAGACATATACATTCATGGCAAAGGGGCACCCTAACATAGTAGACTACATCTGGGTGTCCTGTCCACAAGCTGGAAAGGTATACTCCGAAAAGTGATGCACAACAGAGCACACAGGGACTCCGTCTGCACCATTAAAGTCAATTACTCTATCGGCGCACATGTCCAAATCCCACTTTGCGGGATGTTCGGACGTAAGCCTCGACGGGGCCAGTGAACATTTGGTAGAACGCAATGTGAAAGTACCCTAAGGAAGAAAGCCATACAACAAATTTAAGCTTCTCCCTAAAACTACAGAAGTTTTATAAACTTTATTTTCATAGCCAGAAAGATTTTTGCATTTATGATCCTAACATTGATTATGAGATATTTATTTTCCAGTGTGAAGCTAGGAGAGCACAATACATGGATAAGTTTGTAAGACAAAGACAGAATAAGTCATTTTTACCCTAACTCTGCATTTTATGCAATTACTTAGATGTCATCATGAAAAGTAACACCATTGATTATATCATATCTGACTTACCACAGAGTTTACATAAAATGGACGGTTTGGGCAGATGCTCACAAATGCACTAAGGCTATAGAAACCACTGACAGAAATCAATTGTCTGATGTCTGTGATAATGGACACTTTGTGCTGGAAGCAGATATCCACCTTTCAATAACATTTATTGTCTTTATATCAAATAGGTCCATTATTCCGTGCTGGTGAATTTCCTAATATAATTTAGAAAGCTTTGAGCTGCACTTTTCTGATAGAAATCACCTGCATAGATGTAAAGTTAAATGCTAACTTTCTGCCTGCCTGCAGCCGCCACTAGGGGGAACTCAAGAGTCAAGTGCAAACTGTTTATACATTGAACTCAATAATAAAGCTGTATGCAGTCAGCTTTTTAGTGCCCTCTAGTGGTAGCCCAATCGAGCAAGACTTTGATAAAAACTTATCTAACTATGCTATTATTTATCAAGGAGTCTAAGGGGAAAGATTTTCTCCTGGTGGAGGCTGATGCACCAATCTGGCATACCAGTAGTGAAAAGACTCAATGCTGCAATACTCCATTTAATAATATGCAAATTGTCCCTTAAGAGGGGAAGTAGATTAACTCAAATTCCACCCACCTATTGGAAGTAGCAATCCTAAAAGTCAAAATTGATCCTTTAAGATCCTTCCCACATGATTTAGGATTTATGCCAGATCAGAAACCCAATTTGCAGAGGCGCGATTTCAGGGTGATTTACCCTCATCAGTGCAAAGCATGACGACTGATCTGGCTATATGAGAGGCTAAGTGGGCTCTAAAGAGTAAGGGCCACTTTACACACACCAACTTATCTGTCCAACTTCTGACCAACTTACTGGTTGCAGTGAAATCACGGATACATTGCTCCATTTTGTGGCTGTGTACAAATGGAACAATGTGTCCATGATTTCACTGCAGCCAGAGATCTGTTCAGAAGTTGGTCACAGAAGTTGGTGTGTGTAAAGGGGCCCTAAGATTTACTCCTTGTGAAGACTGACACACCAATCTGTCATGCCAGCAGTGAGAAGACTTAAGGCCTCAATGCTCCTTTGGGAAATATGCAAAATGTCTCTTCAGGGAGGAAGCAAACTCCCCCAAAATGCAGCATCTGCAAATTGGGGGTTCTGTCCTGGCATAAATCCTAAATCTTATTGCAAGGTTCGTTAAAAGGTAAATTTTAAGTTAGGAATGCTACTTCCAATAAGTGGCACTAGATTTCATCTACTTCCTCCCTGTAGAGACAATTTACCTATTTCCCAAAGGAGCATTGCAGCTTTAAGTCTCCTCACTAATGGCATGCCAGATTTGGGTGTCAATCTCCACAACTAGAAAAGCTTTCCCCTTAGACCCCTTTTAACCCTTCATACATCCAGATCAGATCTCATACTTTGCACTGACGAGAAGCAATCACCCTGTCTGCAAACTGGGGTTCTGATCTCACATAAATCCTAAGTAATACAACAAGGCTTGTTAAAGGGACAATTTTGACTTTTAGGATTGCTACTTCCGATAGGTGGTGCTAGAGTTCATCCACTTCCTTTCTGAAGAGACAATATGCATGATTTATCAAGGCGCTGAAAAATACATGTTACTGATTTTACTAATTAATGACTCTAAATGAGAAGTGGGGTGAGATTCAGGTCACCGAAAAACTTTAACTTGTCCTAAAAAGATTCTTTCCATTGACGTCATTCCACGTTTCCATGAGAATAATTGCTTTGCCTCTTGCTGTTTGAGCCTTTGAATCCATTAAGTAATCATTTGGAGAATTTGTACTATTGTAGATAAAGCTCTTATAGTAAAGAGAATTATGGAGCACGTTGGATTTATTTCACAGAAGTTCAGAATTATTTAAAAGAATCCACTTCTGGTTAAAACAGAAGTTTAATGAATAAAAGATAAATGCTATCATTTTAAAAACTTTAAGCAATATACCTCCTTCCTTTGTCACGGAACCTCCTCTTGGCTATTTGTAGACGATGTAAAGTTGTCAAAACTTGCTTAGTTGACAGCCATCTCTCCTGACTCTCATATACAAATGCATGCTCAAGGTGGCTAATCATTGTGGTGATGCCACCCCGATGTGTCCCCTGATCGGGACACAGCATATGGGAGATTGTGTCTTCTGCTCGGTAGCAGCACACATGGGGTTGGCTGCTACTGGAGCTGAGTGCTGTTTGAAAGCACTGACACCCAGGTGTGTGGGTGAATAGGAGATGATATGAGCTGCCCTGGGCTGGGGAGAGGTGGAGGAGTGTGTCAGGACAGCAGCAGGAGCTGCTGTGTAGAGAGCTGTGTGAAGATTTAACACAGCCTGTGAGCTCTCAGAGTGGATGTTCATGAGGCTAATGAGTGGACGGTGAGGAGAGAAAGGTTGTGTGCTGACCTAACATAGCCTACCCGGGGGAAGGTACAGAGCTTCTATATAAGCTGTTGGGATTGTATGAGGTTGTACCCAGCTGTGCCCCGGAACCTGGAGGTCTGTAAATACCTGACTATGCCATTAAACTGTGTGCTGTGTGAACAAATACCTGAGTCACTGCCTTCCGTCGTGCCGATCCTAACCACTACCTTACAGCATGCATATGTTTTCTGGTAGTAGGAGAAAGAAGACGGCACTCACCGGGTAGATGATGCTCCTTTTTTATTCAACCATGATAGTTGACATCAATGCGGGTAGAGGGAGTGAGGAGTTGGCGGGCGATGACATGCCGTTTAACAGGGTCTCCGCTTTAATGGATCCTGTTCACAGGTGAATAGGAACCGTTGAAGCGGAGACTCCGCAAAATGGCGTGCCATCGTCCGCCAACTCCTCACTCACTCTCTTCGCATTAATGTCAACTATTATGGTTGTATAAAAAGTAGCTTCATCTACCCGGTGAGTGCCGTATTCTTTCTCCTACTACAAGCTACTAAGTTAAGTTGTATTGCTTGATTTACATGCAACACCGTCTCTAGGAGACGACCTATAGATTCACACCGGCAGGACCTGGCCAGTCCACAATTAGTATGTGCCGCATTGGTGCCCGGTTATTAACTCTCTGGCTGCTGGATTGATGCATATGTTTTCAATGAAGACAGATGAGTAAACCACTACCAAGCACATCGGTGGCTTAAACGTCCTGAAAATAAAACAGAATGGAAATTTAAATTCAACCAGCCTGGTCTATAAAATGTTGCTGAAGAGTTACAGTATACCCAATATACATATTCAAAGGTGTGGTTGATCAAGCTCAACAAGTTTACTGACATCTTTTTTTGTACTCAACTATCAATCCCCCATCACTCCAGATGATTCACATTTTCATATCCTTTCCTTTTCTTCTGGTGAGATCAACATGCGACCATTGCAGCCAATCAGGATCTAGAGTGAGTAGACACAGCTGTCAAATGCTGAACGTGAAGGAATAGAAGGACAGGAGACCAGTAGGAGATGTGTCAGCATGGGTAGCAGGATGGAAGAAAGGCTGGGAATCAAGGTGATTATAATAAAAAAAAATTATAAATAAGCTTAAAGAGACTCTGTCAGGTCACTTTTCAGTGTGATACTAATATTACCCTTGAATAGTGCCTGGGCAGACCTTTTAAAAACATGTAAATCATTATTGTACCCTCTGTAGTTTCCATGTTATCAGCATTTTCAGACCCTGCAGGGAGCTCCTGCATTTTTCCTCTCCATTATATTCAGATAGGAATAGTCTTGCTGTGTTATAAACTGTCATTTATTATGCACTCCCCTTCAGCAGCTCTATCACCGCTTCTCCCTCTGCTCTCCTCCCCAGGGTCGGCTCTAGGTTTTTGTGGGCCCCGGGCAAAACAATCTCAGTGGGCCCCTTTAACACATACCACGATTCATAAATATAATATAGAAGCAGTGGGCTGTGAATATATAATATAGAGGCTCCTGGGTGGGCTTTATATATAATATTAAGGCTGTGCCATGCTGTATATATAATAGAGGCTTCTAGGCTGTGTATATAATATAGAGACTGTGGAGCTGTATAAATAGTATAGAGGCTGCTGCTGGGCTGTATATATAATATAGAGGCTACAAGCTGTATATATTTGGAGGCTGTGCTTGGCTGTATATACATAATAAAGAGAGAGAAAGAGCGTCCTAGCGTCCCTGCTACCACCAGTTCACATTAGTCTGTGAGTGCTGTGCAGTTGTTTTCTCTTTTGCATCATATGGAGTGGCTGGCTCCATTTCTGCAATTTGCACCCTCATTGCCCACAGGTGATTTAGGGTCTAGATGGTGTCCGCCCACTTAGTAGTGGGGGTGGACAAGGAGGACTTGGGTGTCAGCGATAGGACTCATCGGACCTGAAGTCACTTTGTCGCAGTTGACGAGCAAGCAGACATTGGCCAATGTGTGTACTAAGAACTTCAAATCTAAAAAAAATAAGAATTTTGAGTTTTTTGAAAAAAACGTAAGTTTTTTAATTTTTTCTAATATATTTATAGCTTTTTAGCATATGTACATCACTGCTAGTAGCTGAGTGCTGCAGAGAGTTTTTTTCTAGTACATAATAAAGAGGCTATGAGCTATGGACTGTATATATTATTTGGAGGCTCTGCTGTATGTATTATTTGGGCGCTGTGTTGGGCTGTATATATTAATTGGAGGCTGTGTTGTGCTGTATATATTATTTGGATGCTGTGGCAGTCCAGCAGCAGCCTCCAATATATACAGCCCAACGTCCATATTATATATACAGCACAGCCTCCAAATACTATATACAGCACAGACTCCAAATACTATATACAGCACAGCAGCAGTCTCCATATTATATGTACAGCACAACACAGCCTTCAAATATGTATAGGCAGCCTCCAAATAATATATACAGCAAAGCACAGCCTCCATATTATATGTACATCACTGCACAGTCTCCAAATAATATATACAGCACAGCCTCCATTTTATATGTATATTACAGCCTCCAAATAACTTATACAGCACAGCACACCCTCCATATTATATATACCGCCCAGGACAGCCTCCAAATAATATAAACAGCCCAGCTCAGCCTCCAAATAACATATACAGCACAGCCTCAAAAAAACATATACAGCGCAGCCTACATATTTTATATATAGCAGCAACAGCCTCCATATAGCCCAGCAGCAGCCTTCATATAGCTCAGCAGTAGCCTCCATAGCACAGCCTCCATATACCCCAGCAGCAGCCTCCATAGCAAAGCCACCCTCCATATATCTCAGCAGCAGCCTCCATAGCACAGTCTCCATAGCTCAGCAGTAACCTCTATGTCCCAGCAGCAGCCTCCATAGCAAAGCCTACATATACTACAGCAGCAACCTATATAGCACAGCCTCCATACACCCCAGCAGCAGCCTCCATAGCAGAGCCTCCATATACCTCAGCAGCAGCCTCCATGGCACAGACCCTATTACCCAGCAGCAGCCTCCGTAGCACAGCCTTCATAACCCAGCAGCAGCTTCTATGTCTCAGCAGTATCCTCCATAGCACAGCCTCCATATTCCCCAGCAGCATCCTCCATGGCACAGCCTCCATATACTTCAGCAGCAGCCTCCAGAGCACAGCCTCCATAATCCAGCAGCAGCCTCTATGTCTCTGTAATAGCCTCCGTAGCACAGCCTCCATATTCCCCAACAGCAGCCTCCGTAGCACAGCCTGCATATACTTCAGAAGAAGCCTCCATAGCACAGCCTCCATAACCCAGCAGTAGCCTCTATGTCCCAGCAGCAGCCTCCATAGCACAGCCTCCATTTACCCCAGCAGCAGCCTCCATAACACTGTCTGCATAACCCAGCATCAGCCTCCATAGCACTGCCTCCATAACCCAGCAACAACCTCCATGTCCCAGAAGTAGCCTCTATATACCCAAGCAGCAGCCTCCATAGTACAGCCTCCATATACCTCAGCAGCAGCATCCATAACACAGCCTCCATATACCTCAGCATCAGCCTCCTTATGACAGCCTCCAAAACTCAGCAGTAGCCTCTATTTTCCAGCGGCAGCCTCCATAGCACAGCCTCCATATACCTCAGCAGCAGCCTCCAAAGCACATTCTCCATAACCCAGCAAGCTGCCTCTATGGCCCAGCAGTAGCCTCCATAGCACAGCCTCCTCCAGATACCCCAGCAGCAGCCTCCATAGCACAGCCTCCATAACCCAGTAGCAGTCTCCACAGCCCAGTGACAGCCTCTATAATCCCCCATCATGCTGCACATAGTAAAAAAGAAAAAGTTTATGATCACCTTGCCTCCGCTTCCCCGGAGCCTGTGTCCTCTTCAGTTGCTGTCCCTGCAGCAGGCTCCCATCCATGCTTCTCCTCACTGCCAGCAGCAGCAGTGTGATGAGGTTGCAGGGTGATGACTCCTCACTATGCTGCAGTCGGCTGAGGAGGAAGCGCAGATGGGAGCCGCCACATGGCTAATCTGAATCGCATTCAAATAAGTCATGTGCACTGGCAGCGCTGCAGGAGCACTTAGCTGCAGGCTGAATGTCCCTGCTGGGCCCCTCCGTATCAGCGCTGTCTCCCCTGATGGGCCCTTGGCTGTCAGAGCTGCTTGTTCCTGATTGCCAGTGGGCCCCCCAGCTGCTTAGGGCCACGGCACTTGCCAGGGTATGCCGGGTGCTGACGCCGTCCCTGCTCCTCCTTTTGCTCTCAGTGCCAGATGGCGCGATCCAGCCTAATCGCTGGTCACAGGTTGACAGGTTTTTGAACATGTTCATAAACCTGTCAACCTGCGACCAGCGATAATTTGCAGTTGCGTCGCGCTGTCACACAGCGCGACGCACTTGTGATATCGCCCGCGACATCGCTGTTACGTCACTTTTCGGCGATGTCGCGGGTGACATCGCCACGTGTGACAGTACCTTAAGGCTGCTTTCACATTGCGATTTTTTGCAATCCGTGGCTGTCCGTTGTAAAATGGACTGCCACGGATCCAATTTAATCCCCATGTATGTATGTATATGTGTGTTTTCAGGAGCGCACAGGAAACGCTGCATGCAGCATTTTCCTGTGCGCTGAGGAAAAGCGTCCACCTAGCAGCTCTGTGAACGGCCACTGGCAAGGTAAATAAAGGGTTGCTATGGGGCAGCGTTCTGCTGAAGTGCATAGTGTTAACGGTATGTGCTTCAGCAGAAAATTTCTAAGTTTTCAGTGGAGATTAACGGTGGTGTGAGCCTAGCCAAAGACTAATGCTCGCGCCAGCCATCTCCCTACTTAGGGTTACCATCAGGGCCAGCAGTGGACTAGGTATGCTGCTTGGCGACAGGTTTAAAGAACCTATATAGGGATGGTAGGGAGATTAGGGCACAGCCACAGGTGAGTGCAGCAGATCTCCTTTCCCCCATTCCCTACGATCAGAGCCCTCCATTGTATTCCCCTTCCCCGTGTTTGCTCTGTTGTTGTGCGTAGTGTGCTGCACTGTCACACAATGTATCCAGATGCTCCCTAGTCTGGGGCATGACAGCACAGCAAGCACAATGCATGCTGTCAGGATTTTCTGGTGCCAGTGCCAAGAGTGGCCATCACATATTGACAAATATGTTATTTGCATACACTTGGCCGTGTGCCAACTAGACATTCACAGGGTTGCTCAATACAATTGAACTAAGTGAGGCAAGACACGTCTAGTTGGAATATGGCCAAAAGGGTGTATAAATAGCAAACGTGTCGTCACATAACTGCCCACTTTCAGCGCTAGCTGCAAGAATCCCGACATGCACTGTGCACACTGTCAGGACTCAGATGTCAGAAGTCAGATAAATTGACTACAAACTTGAGCTCCAAACATGGATAACCACTTTAAGGCTACTTATTGGTACTGGTAGATCTGGGCACTTGTAATAATGGAATTATTAAGTAGACAGATCACCTATCTTATATTGGCGGCTTATTCTAAGGATCTTCTTACAGAATAGATAGCTATTATTTGTCCAGCCGCTATCTCACCTGACTTCTACATTCTCCATCCTAGGTTTATGAAACAGCTGCTACCAGATTCTTCTGGAGGTAGATTTATTTCACCAAAAACAAAGGATTTGTAGTCCAAAATTGTACATAGCTTTCCTGACATAATATTTTGGGGAAGAGTCGCGTGGTCCACATACCCATGAGACTGTCAGCAGGCATGCAGAGACTGGTGAGTCAGGTTAACATGAGTCTAATGTGTAGAGGGGACTTAAGACTAGGACATAATATTAAACCACTTAAACTGCATTACTAATGTATATACCCCCATATTTTCTAGATTTCCAAAGCTCAAATTTCCAAATACATCACTATATACTTAGGACGGTTTCCGATATACCTAATAATGCCTATGCCTATAGAATAAAATAAAGAGTTTAAGACAGCTGACAATGACGGTCTTACAGCATTCCCACGCAAAGGTCTGTCCCTCGTATTTCTTTCAGTGCCCCGGGTCCCTCGTGGTGGTCCCCCGTGGGTGGTCCCCCATCATTTTCGGAATGCAAATGCTGTTGTGAGGTCCAGGGATGCCGAGTTTGCCAGCATCCATTATTGTCACACAGTATTGGATGCTGAGTCTTCTGGCTCAGTAGTATGGTGGAAGGTTACCTCCTCTCAGTCTCTTTGGGTGAAGGGTAGAGTTTGGGTGTTACCTCAGATGATCAATTAGAAGGATATTGATTGCTGATTATTTTCAGATGCACTTTAGATTGGTAGCTTCTAGGGTAGAGTTTCTCGGGTTAATTTCTTGTTATGGTTTTGGCACTCATTGGTAAGTTTGCCTCTACGAAATCTCCCTTATTTTTATTCTTTATTTGATAGGTTTTACTCTACCCTTTTCTCTATTGGTACCAGTGAGTTTGAACCATGTCTGACCACTGTGCCTAGCCACTAGCCACTCCGCTTTTAGACACTTGTTTTTGGACACTGCAAATGTATACCTCCTTTCAGTGGGAATTGGAGAAGATTATTCCCAGTCCTAAGGATGTACTCCTACGGGGCGGCTTGCAATGAGTGTGTCTGGCATAGTACTCTTGTTGCTTACAGTCCAGTTGTTGGACGCAAAGGGCTGGGGTACTCAGCAGCTGGGCCAGTAAGCTGGGTTCACAATGGCTGCACCCAGTGCTGTAGCCCTGGCTTACCTTAAAAGGGAAATTAAAATTGGAGTATAATAAACAAAAAAATAAAGAGTGTTTGTGATGCCAATTGAAGATTCAAACCACTAGGTGGTTGGCACTGCAGGTTTTATCTTCAGTAGATAGATGTTGAGGCCGTGAGATGGATAACCCCCTTCAACTGGGGCTGGCTCCTGAGAAATAAGGAGGGATGGTAGGAGTTGTAGTAGACACAAAGTGTGAGGGTGCAGGAGGAAGGAAGACACAGGAGACAATCTCTTTGAGCTATTTACCTTATACTGGATGTTGCAGCATGTCCAGAGTACAACCATTACCAGGTATCCAGTTTAGCCAGTCTGATAGAGATTGTAGTCTGCTCTGTCGGTTGAGAGGATTAGCCTTCCTGCTGTCTATTATGGGTTTTGTTGGATTTTTCAGGTGCATGTGAGCAATCCTTTACTCTCTGTTCTCTCTCCCCCTGTGTGGATCACTTCCAGCTAAGCAGGCAATGCCAACCTTTTAAGCAGCTATGTCTTCTCACAGTTCTTGAATTCTCTGTATTGCTGTGCCTCGGAAATCCACAAGTGACCAGGGAATCTGGAATTCACTGGTCTCCAGCTTTTGCCCTCAGGATCTGGAATACCAAAGCAGTCCAGGGAACTGGATCCCTGCTTGCAGCGTGGTCTCTGGGGTGAGCTGCCTGAGCTCCCTCCCTTACCTCTCCTCTCCTTCTCAATATCTGTTCTGCGCTAAGACCCAACTCCTCCCCCCAACTAGAAGGTGAGTCTCAGCCTAGCCCAGGCCTGTGAGTGCCCATCTTCTTAGTTAGAGATTGGACAGTATGTGCATGCATTGGGTTCCTAGCATAGGGAATTCCAATTTCCCTCAGACATGGCATTGCAATCGATGTAGAGGTAATACCACTTGTGGCAGCCAAACCGCAGGGTCATTCCATCGCTACTTAAGTATTACAGGGGGCATATGTGCACCTATATTACAGTAGAGCTGACAAATCCTACAAGACCATTAATGGCAACATTATTATTTGTTACCTAGGTATCTCAGGAACAGATATTAATAGTGTAAAGCAATACACAGAAATTAGATTTATATTTATTGGTGATTTTATAAAGTCTCTTGTTTGGAAATTTGTTTCATTACAGCAGTAAACATATGAGATCGTTATAAACAGGGGATTTATACTCATTATTTCCAGGTACATCATTGCCGGCGTGTTCCCTGACATTTAATGACAATGAGCTTCTGCTCTGATCACTCCCATTAATTATAAATTGTCACAAATCGCACGGCCCCAAGATTTCCAGACTCATCTCACTCGTATTGTACGAGTTCCTTAGAAGAAATGAACAACGTTATGCTGAATAGGCTGAAAAAAAAAAGGTCACGTCCTCGCTGGAAACTCACAGGGATTAGATTTCAAACTGCCAACCCAATTCCTTGGACACCGCGCTCGCTTCAATCCCTGACAAGACCATCGCTTTCCCTTTCAAGTCGGTGAAGAACAATCCTCAGATGTAAAATGCTTCCACAACAAGCTGGGGAGGAAACGTCTGTACTTTGTTTTGCTGGAAGTTACGAAAAATAAATGTTTGTGTTTACAGGTAAATGACTTACTCACCCTCATCCGCATCTTCATTAGTTAGAGAAAGGCAACACTGACAATTTAATGCTGCAATCACATTCAGGAATCATAAGAATTGCAAAAAAAGAAAAGAAAAAAGAAAGGAAGAAAGATAGGATACATATTATGTAGGGAAGGGTGTACTTCCCAAAGAGCAAGACTACATAGTTACTATGGGGTCTGTGAGCCGTATTGAGTTGGAGCTATGGGGCCTTCACACTGAGTTGGTCAGTGGGAGCATCATTCTGAGGTGCCATCATAATATAGGGGGGCTGTTCGGCCATCATACTGAGAGGGGCTGTTGGAGTATGATTCTGAGAGGTCATCCTACTGAGTAGGGTGTTATGGTGTCATCATACTAAGTGAGACTATGGATGCATCATACTAAGGCCCTTCATACTTTGTGGGGGCTATAGGTCCATCATACTGAATGAGACCAAAGGAGCATCATTCTGAGAAGATATCCTACTAAGTAGAGGCTATGGGTCCATCATACTGAATGAGACTTTGAAAGCATTTTTCTGAGGGACCATCATACTGAATGGGGGCTATGGGGCCATCATACTGAATGAGACTGTGAGAGCATTTTTCTGAGGGACCATCATACTGAGTGGGGGCTATGGGGCCATCATACTAAGTGAGACAGTGGGAGCATCATTCTGATGGGCTATTATAATATATGGGGGCTATAGGGCCATCATACTAAGTCGGGGATATGGGACGATCATGTGGCACCCCAGAGTCATAGTGCCACAGTGTCACCATTGTAAGGTGTCACAAGACACCAGTAAGGGGTATTCCGCGCAGGCAACAAGCAACCAACACCAACACCTCCCAGACAGAAGGGGGAGACCAAGCCTGGCTTCAGGGTGAGCTTCCCTTATATTCTGGTTTGGGAGGACGCGAGTTCAGTTCAGTTCCTGTGAGGACTGTGAAGAGCACAGTTGAGTGCAATTCCTGGGCAAACTGAGAGCCAGACCTGGGTGTAAATGAGCTGGGCCAGGCTCATCCTAAGGTCCACTGCTGAACACCAGGCCTAAGGCTAGGGTCTGAGGAAATAGAAGAGAAAGAAACCTACCGGGAGGTTGCACCACCCTGTGCTTCCCTTCCAAGAGAGGAACAACGCAAGAACTGACACAAGAGTCCGAGATTGTGCAGGTTCACACACACCGACAGTCAACACCGGAGAGTGGGGGACTCTACATTCTCCAGCTACATGGTACCAGGGACGCAGCAATGTATAGAATCCAGTAACACTGACTTCCCAGGGTGGGGTAAAGAAGTGAAGGACTTGAGTTGCCTGTCATACTGGTAGATGCAGACAGAGAGAAGGCCGTCAGCCTAGCTTAAGCAACTTTAGGGGCCACCACACAAGCACAATAAGAAAGCCAACACGACCTGGCCGGGTGAGAATTACCTCGAACTGCTCTCCAGACTCCGTGGACAGTTTATAACATCTGCCTTAACTCCAGTAAAGAGACTGAGAAAACGCATATCAGTGAGTCTGCCAGTTGATTTCGCCTGTTGCCCTGTGCTCGATAACGGAACCTTATACCTGCAGAGCCGCTGACTACCAGCACCGTGGAGAGCTGCAGGAAAGTAAGTGACTGTGTGAATCACAATCCCTCACAAAGCCCCATCCAATACCACTCCTGCCCATGGGACCCTCAGCCCTACCCGAGGTGGGCTTACCATTCACGCTGCCCCAAATCACCGTCCCTAGCCGGAATAGGGCAGCGGTGGTTCTATTGACCACATACCCCGGGTGGCGTCACGACAAATCCCCTGTAAATACCCCCTTTTTGGACTGATCCCAGGCCACGGGACCGGGTCACGACTTCCATGATACCCCAGAGAGACAGCATCGGCCCGGCTCCTGAGCACCCCATAGCCTGGGGTGCATCAATCATACTAAGTGAGACTGGGAGTTCACCATACTAAGGGACTATCATACTATGTGGGAGTCTATGTGGCTATCACACTGGATGAGACTGTGGGAGTATCATTTGAGGGGACATCATACTATGTGTTGCTTTTGGAACATCATTTTGAGAGACCACAAACTAAGTGGAAGGCTATGGGGGAATTATACTAAACGAGACTGTGGGAGTATCATTCTGAGGAGCCATTATACTGTTGCAGGGTCCTAATAGCGCACAAGTGGGGTAGAAGCAGGAAGGCAGAGATGGGCTGAGGGAATCAAGGGAGCTAGTCTGATCCTGTAATTAAAAGAAAAAACAGATATTGCGCCACACTGCAACTGGAGGAACTTAATACACGGTTTTACTATGTTTGCACTAACCTTTACTGGTTGTGCAACACCCCGCACAACCAGACTGATGGCTTAATGTGGATCACTGTAGTGACAAGGGCCAATATTCCCTCCTCCTCAGATACTCCGGGCCTGGTGGTCGGCTCCTTAGTTCCTCTGGAGATGGAGGTGGGCTCCTTCACTCCTCCACCCAAAGAGGCAGACTCGCTGCACTGGCTTCCGTCCCAGCTCCACACTGTGTATCAGTTGATCATTCAAGGGTGGGTCTTTATGATGTACTGCCAGGTACTGTGGATCTTAGAGCAGCTCACACACCGCACTCCCAACAAGGGAGAAAGAGATTAGCAAATGGAAAACAAGCGGTGTCAGAGATTTGGAGCGCTAAAGAAACCACGGGTTGGTGATTAAATTACCGATAATTTATTGCACGAACAGCAGGGGTCCAGTATGCCACAATGCGTTTCGAAGCACAGATGCGTCTTTCTCAAGTGGATCCACTTGAGAAAGACGCATCTGTGCGTCGAAACGCGTTGTGGCATACTGGACCCCTGCTGTTCGTGCAATAAATTATCGGTAATTTAATCACCAACCCGTGGTTTCTTTAGCGCTCCAAACCTCTGACACCGCTTGTTTTCTATTTGCTAGTCTGATCCTGTAGACTGGGTTAACCTAGCTGACCATTGATTCCAGAGTAGCCCCTAAAGGTTGAGATGTCTGGGCCGCCAATCTTTCCCTCGCTATTATCCAGCTCTGGGCTAACACCCCCTCATCTCCACCCAGGTATAGAAACAGCAACTCTCAGCAGATGAATCTTACAAAACAGTATGCTCAGTAAAGCTACTGTTACTCAGCACTAGTTTTCACAGCTCGAGATCAGAGCAGAGACTAAACTCTACCAATGACACCTGCTGGTGGGAAAGGGAACTAGTTAAAGACCAGGGGTATGGACAATTGCTTAAATTGACTCATCCCTGCAGAGCCACACAGACCAGAGACAGCAACACTACAGCAGCTTCTGACATTAACTCGGAAATTACCAACAGGAAATAAACACATTTAATCACTGCAGAACAGTTGAAGAAGACTGCAGTGCAAGCCACACATGACACGTGCTATGTGGAGGGCTATGAAGCTATCATATTTAGTAAGACTGTGGGAGCATCATTCTGAATGGGAATCATAGTATTTGGTGGCGAAGGTTTCATTATATGGACTGGGCTAAGGGGTCATCCAACTAAGTGGGGGGCAGTGGGGGCATCATACTGCATTGGGACTATAATACTGATAAGTCATCACTAGGGATGAGCGAGTATAATCGTTACTATTCGGTACTCGCCGAATAGTAACGATATTCGGGCTACTCGCTACTCGACGAGTTTCTTGTGATTCCTCAGGTGTAGCGAGTAGTCCTTTAACTTTCGCAGTGTATCAATACATACACTGTGAAAGTGCACTAAAAGTGAATAAAAGTTGTTAAAAAATAAAAAAAAAATCATACTCACCTATCCGACGCCTGCATCGGGACCGGCAAATATGACATCCGATCAACGACAAGGACCTGTGAGTTTGACAGCCAATCAGATGGCTGGTAGCGATCTGGCCAATCAGGTGGCCAGACGTCACAAACCATGTGATCGCTACCAGCCACCTGATTAGCCAGGTAGCCAGGTCATTGATGCAAGTTCAAGACCTGGCAATCTGGCCAATCAGGTGGCTGGTAGCGATCAGGTAGTAAGTTGTCGGCGCTAACATTGCTGGATGCTACTGTGTATGTTGTTTGTCTTTAAGAGCTGCAAGGTTGATAGTTGTGAAGGTCATTGCCTCCTGTGTTGTGCTCTAGAACTGCAGTCACTATTATGTTCAATTGCTGGTTGAGGGGTTAATGTGTGACTCACCTGGAATCCCCTCTCCTGGCTTTAAATAGCCTTCCCTTTCCTCTGTCAGGTGCTGCTGATAGCTATTTGCTCTAGGTCTTGGTGCTGTGCTGATGTTTAGCTGCTGGGCTAAAGTCTTTCCTTGGGAGAAGCTGTGATTCCTGATCTGTGGGTGGAGGTAGGGGCCCTAAGTCTACGGCTGATCAGGAGTTTTAGGGTACAGGGTGGCGGCTCGGAACTCCTCACCATCAGAAGTCCCTCCGAGATCAGGGCGAGCCAGAGACCCCAGCATCAGGGTTGGATTAGACTCTCCTGGCCCCTTTTTGCCCAATTCACCTACCTGTTACCTGACTCCCTTACCTCCCAAGTGTGACAGGGCAAGGGAAGTGGCCCAGACACCCTCACTTTTAGAGGTACTTCTGGGAGTAGGCTAAGCTAGGGACCTCCAGTCTAAGAGTCAGTCTAGTTCCCTGATTACCTTTGCCTTTCAGTGCCATCCTGCTACTTTATCCCCTCGTCTGTTATACAACCTCATGACAAAATGGCCTTTTCCCTATTTATAAAAGTTGGAAAATATGAGCACGCATATTCTTCAGAATATATATTTTTGGGTGGGTGTTAAATGGAACAGAAAATTGTCCCTGATCAGTATTATACAGGGTGGGCCACTTATATGGATACCCCTAAATAAAAAGGGAATGTCTGATGATATCAACTTCCTGTTTGTGGCACATTAGTATATGGAAGGGGGAAAAGTTTTCCAGATGGGTGGTGACCATGGCGGCCATTTTGAAAGTGGCCATTTTGGATCCAACTTTATTTTTTTCAATGGGAAGAGGGTCATGTGACACATCAAACCTATTGAGAATTTCATAAGAAAAACAATGATGTGCTTGGTTTTAATGTAACTTTATTCTTTCATGAGTTATTTACAAGTTTCCCTTTGCTTATAGCCATTGACATGTCTAAGAGGTTAACACGTGAGGAGCGGATAGAAATTGTGTTGATTTCTGGTGAACGCAGTACCCGGGTCATTGCTGCAGATTTTAATGCAAGACACCCTCCGAGCCCACCCATCTTCCATGCTACAGTTAGCAAAATGCTTGCCAAATTTCGTGAAACAGGTTCAGTATTGGATTTGCCAAAATGTGGACGAAAGAAAACTGTCCCTAATGAAGAATCATCAGTGGCTGTCCTAGCTTCATTCAATAAGAGCCCACAGTGTAGCACTCGCTGCATGTCACTGGAGAGTGGCACCAGTTGAACATTCCTTCGGCGGATATTAGCTACTCACAAATGGCACCTTACAAAATCCAGCTGCTGCAGCATCTCATCGAGGATGACCCAGATCGGCGCACTGAATTTGGAGAATGTGCAAAGCAAAAATTGTAACAGGACCCTCAGTTTACACAGAACATTATGTTTAGTGATGAGGTAAACTTTTTTGTGAATGGTGAAGTTAACAAACAAAACCACCACTATTGGTCTGACACTAACCCACAGTGGATAGATCCCTCCAAGACTGTTGGATCACAAAAATGATGGTATGATATGGTATATGGGGTACAAAGATAGTGGGGCCATTCTTCATCAATGGAAACCTCAATGCAACTGGATATCTGAAATTGCTAAATGATGATCTATTGTCCTCCTTATGCACTGAAGATGGCACGTTCCCTGAGTTTTTCCAACAAAATGGTGCACCACCACTTTATGGGTGTCAGGTCCGACCATTCCTGCATGAACAGTTTCTTGGAAAGTGGATTGGTCATCGTGGGCCAGTTGAATGGCCACCAAGGTCTCCCGATCAGACCCCCTTAGACTTTTATCTTTGGGGTCATCTGAAGGCAAGTGTCTATGCTGTGAAGATACGAGATGTGCAGCATCTGATACAACAGATACTGGAAGCCAGTGCTAGCATTTCTTCTGCAGGGTTGCTATCAGTGTGGTAAGAGTGGAGAAGAGGGTTGCATTGACAATCCAGCACAATGGGCAGCACTTTGAACACATTTTATAAGTGGTCATAAACTTGTAAATAACTCATGAAAGAATAAAGTTATGTTAAAACCAAGCAAACCATTGTTTTTCTTATGAAATTCTCAATAGGTTTGATGTGTCACATGACCCTCTTCCCATTGAAAAAAATAAAGTTGGATACAAAATGGCCAACTTCAAAATGGCCGCCATGGTCACCACCATCTGGAAAGGTTTTCCCCCTCCCATATACTAATGTGGCACAAACAGGAAGTTGGTATCACCAACCATTCCCATTTTATTTAGGTGTATCCATATAAATGGCCCACCTTGTACATTGGTAGAAAAAACATTAGGGCCACGACACACCTGGTGACCTCGCCGGAGACGTCGGTGGTGGAAAGTGGGAGCATGCACGTTTTTGGCACCCCGCCAGCGTCGCTGTCACACGTTTACTTGAGGCGACACCTCCGGCGAGGCACCGGCGATGTCACAGGGGGCATCGTCGCTGGGGTGTCTAAAAACCCCAGCGGCGATGCCATTAACACGGGAGCCATACCATCGCCTGTGCGATTTCCCGTCGGCGTGTTACATGGGGCGATGTGTACACATTGCCCCAGAGTGATCGCCAGGTTTCAGAGGACTGCTCTGATGTGTCGCCCTTGCCTATTTACATTAGGTGACGCATTGCCGATGCCGGCGGCGATTGGCCACGCCCCTACATCGCCTATAAAATCGCCGCCGACATCGCCAGGTGTGACGGTACCCTTAGATGACAGATGCATTAGATAAGAAGGATAGATACATAGATAGATATGAGGAAGGGCCACGTCACACACACAGATATCTGTGCAGATATTGTTCGCAGATCTCTGGTTGCAGTGAAATCATGGACACATTGTTACATTTTGTGGCCGTATACGAATGTAACAATGTGTCCATGATTTCACTGCAACCAGAGATCTGCAAACAATATCTGCACAGATATCTGTGTGTGTGACGTGGCCCGAAGACAGTGTCCGCTGTAGAAATGCGTAGTGGTATTTTATTTTAATAAAATAGAGTGTTCAACCCCTTAATATACTCTCCACTGTCTTATACCTACAAGATCCCCCATCTGACCACATTCATTTTCTTTCGATAGATAGATAGATAGATAGATAGATAGATAGATAGATAGACAGATAGATAGATAGATAGATAGATAGATAGATAGATAGATAGATAGATAGATAGATAATATGAAGTTTGTATTTTCTCTACCTTAATATCACAGCATACAATGACCATATCACACTATAGGTTACATTATCATGGTCCGGGCATGCTGGAGCAGGCGCTGTTATTATCACAGAATTGTCTGTCTCGGCCGCGGCGCTCAGGAGGGGTCATTTATATTTGCTTTTCAATATAACAAGCATCTGCCATTTACAGAGTGAGATTGCATCTGAACTTGATACATTTCACATATTTTGAAAATTTTGAAAAAAAAATAACAATATAACAATATGAAATATAAAATTCTGCGACAAATTGCCATCTATCTAGAAGTTTTCATGCAGAATATATTAAATGTTCACCAACTTTCTTCACTCTCTGTATTAGCAGGAGGCAACCGACCAAGAGTTAACAGTGCACAGAGCACCTGGTGCTGACATGTGTAATGCAGGAGGACCGCGCCGCACTAATTGTAATTCTAGTTTGGGTTGCGTTCTTTTCAATTTGCATAATCAAACCCCTTAATGCACTCACTCCTCTCCACACACTTTATTCAATAATTCCATTTGACGAGCTAAATATACATTTTCCAAATTGTTTTACTGTCACTTTTTCTAAAGTAGAACAGACATAAGTACACAAGTCTGGATGAATCCTGCTGCACTCAAATGATGTATGTCAATGAAGGACCAAATGAACATGATAGATAGATAGATAGATAGATAGATAGATAGATAGATAGATAGATAGATAGATAGATAGATAGATAGATAGATAGATAGATAAAAGCACTCTTAAGGGGCCGTCACACACTACAATTTTGTGAACGATCTCACCTACGATCTCAGTGGTGCGCACTTGTGGACAACATCGTTAGTGAGGTGTCACATGTATAGATAATGTTCAGGAGGCAGCAACAATGTTACGTGCAGGGATCGTTCACACAACCAGTGACTCATGCTTGTCAATGTTGCGAATAGGCGAAATCATAAAGGAGATCATTATCGGGGTGTCACACAGAACGATGCAGCAGATTGCATGATCGACATCGTCTGATGTGGGGTCCGGATCTCATATCTGCGATGAACGAACAGACCAATTATCGCTTAAAAGATCCACGTGTCACACGCAACGACGTCGTTAGAGCGACTGAAAACTCCTGACGTTTCAACGACATCGTTACTGATATTGTAGCGTGTGATGGCCCCTTAACACCATTCCAATCTATCCTAAACTCTACTGCCTAACTAATCCAACTGTTCCCCTGCTATTCCCCAGCCTCTCCTCTCTACCAAGCCCCTCACTGGCTTCCTATTGTCCAGAGGCTCCAGTTCAAAACCCTAACTATGACACACAAAGCTATCCACAACCTGTCTCCTCCATACACCTGTGATATGGTCTTCCGGTACTTACCTACACGTAACCTCCAATCCTCACAAGATCTCCTTCTCTACTCCCCTCTTATCTATTTTTCCCACAATCGCATACAAGATTTCTCCCGTGCATCCCCATCCTCTTGAACTCTCTGCCCCAACACATCAGACTCTCGCACACCGTAGAAACCTTCAAAAGGAACCTGAAGACCAACCTCTTCCGAAAAGTCTACAACCTGCAGTGACCATCAGTCTAATATACCACTGTATGACCAGCTCTACCCTCTCCTACTGTACCCTCACCCATCCCTCGCAGGCAGGGTCCCCTCTCTTTCTGTACTTGTCTGTGCCTTGTATTGCCCATGTTTATTGTACTTGTCTGTGTATGCTCCTTTTCACATGTAAAGCGCCATAGAATAAATGGCGCTATAATAATGAATAATAATAGCAATAATTAAAGGATAGATAGATAGATAGATAGATAGATAGATAGATAGATAGATAGATAAAAAGAGGGGAGCAGCACTGCCAATAAAAGGGTGCAAATCAAGCTGAGCTATTTTCAAAACTTCTAATATGTACTAGTAAAAAAGGCTGCAGCACTCCTGTATAGAGATGAGCCACCACCCTGGTGTTCGAATTCGATTCGATTCGTCAAATTGTGTGTGTGTTCATCAAATGTTCGTTGAATATTCATCGAACACCGTCGAACATATATAAAACATCTTCTTCTAACTTAGGACCGGCGGGGGGAGCAGCTCCAGGGAGCAGGGAGCGCAACACCAGGGAGTGAGGAGCGAAAGACCCAGGCAGGGAACTCGGCGGTGAGAAGACTTCACTGCCGGCTTTCCTGCTCTGTGCTGCGCTCCCCGATCCCTGTAGCTGCTCCCCCCACCTGGTCCTAACTTAGGATCGGGCGCAGAGGTGGCGAGGAAATCGGGGAGCGAAGGACCAGGGCTGGTAAGCCGGCGGCAGTGAGAAGACTTCACCGCCAACTTTCCTGCTCTGTGCTGCTATCCCCGCTCCCTGATGCCCCTCCCAGCTCCCTAGAGCTGCTCCCCCTGCCCGATCCTAACTTAGGATCAATTTGCAGCGGGGGGGCAAGAAAGCTTGGGACTCCCTGCTCTGTGTATTCCAGCTCCCTGCTGCCTAGTTGTACCTGGCTGGACATAGAAATAGCGTGAAGCCCCACGCATTTTTTTTTTATTATTAATTCATGAAATTCATGACATAATATAAAAAAAAAGGGCTTCCCTATATTTCTGTTTCCAGGCAGGTACAAATAGGCAGCTGGGGGCTGGGGGCATCCCGTTCCTGCCTGCTGTACCTGGCTGGCGTACAAAAATACGGCTACATCTCTGGTAGAGAACCTCTTCCAAAGATGTAGCTGAACTGTGCGCTGGGTGGCCGTGGGAAAGTTCATGTGAGTTCATGCTGCATGAACTCACATGAACCCTGACAGCACCATGGCAACTTCAAATCAACAGCTGATCTGCATCAGCTGATCATTTGAAATAACTGTCGGGAAAGCCAGCAGTGAAAAGATTTCACCGCTGGCTTTCCTGCCCTGTGCTGCGCTCCCAGCTCCCTGATGCCCCCTCCCTGCTCCATAGAGCTGCTCCCCCTGCTCGGTCCTAACTTAGGATCAATTCGCAGCGGGGGTGGTTGGGGGGGGCAAGAAATCTTGGGACTCCCTGCGCTGCGTCCCTGCTGCCTAGTTGTACTTGGCTGGACATAGAAATAGCGCGAAGCCCCACGCATTTTTTTTATTATTATTATTTCGTGAAATTCATTAAATAATATAAAAAAAAGGGCTTCCCTATATTTCTGTTTCCAGGCAGGTACAAATAGGCAGCTGGGGTCTGGGGGCATCCCATTCCTGCCTGCTGTACCTGGCTGGCGTACAAAAATACGGCGAAGCCCACGTCGAAACTTTTACGAACAATCTATAACACAATCCAAAAAAAAGGGACTGCATCTTTATTAACTCCTCGACCATCTACTCTGTCACAGAGATGATGGTCGAGGGGTTAATAAAGATGCAGTGCCTTTTTTTTTATTGTTTTATGAATTTTTCAGAAAAATTTCGACGTGGGCTTCACTGTCTTTTTGTATGCCAGCCAGGTACAACAGGCAGGATTGGGCTGCCACCATCCCCCAGGTGCCTATTTGTACCTGCCTGGAAACAGAAATATAGGGAAGCCCTTTTTTTTATATTATTTCATGAATTTCATGAAATAATAATAAAAAATGCATGGAGCTTTGCGCTATTTCTATGTCCAGCCAGGTATATCTAGGCAGCTGGGGGTTGGAATCCACAGTGCAGGGAGGCCCAAGCTTTCTGGGCCCCCCCGCTGCGAATTGCAGCCCACAGCCACCCCAGAAAATGGCACGTTCTTAGAAGCGCCATCTTCTGGTGCTGTATCGAGCTCATCCAGGGCCCTGGTGCAGTGGCTCACTGGGTAATAAAGGGGTTAGGGCCAGCTTTGTGTTATCATTATTATGTGGCCCTAAGCCCTAAATTCATGGAGTCCCGCCAATTCATGACCGCCATGAATTTCTAGTAAAGTTTTTTTTAAAAAAACACAACACAGAGAAAAAATTATTTATTAGAAAAAATAACAAAACAACACTTATACTCCATCTTTATTAAAAATTTATCTTTCGTCCGACGTAGTCCAATCCAGTTTTCTTCTTTAGCTAAGCTTCATCTCTGATAGAGAACCTCTACCAAAGATGTAGCTGACCTGTGCGCTGGGTGGCCGTGGGAAAGTTCATGTGAGTTCATGCTGCATGAACTCACATGAACCCTGACAGCACCATGGCAACTTCAAATCAACAGCTGATCTGCATCAGCTGATCATTTCAAATAACTGTCGGGAAAGCCAGCGGTAAGAAGACTTCACCGCCGGCTTTCCTGCTCTGTGCTGCGCTCCCCGCTCCCAGATGCCCCCTCATCGCTCCCCCCGCCGCCTCCCTGTCTGATCCTAAGTTAGGACCGGGCGCGTGGAGCAGCTCCAGGGAGCGGGGAGGGGGCATCAGGGAGCGGGGAGCGCAGCACAGATCAGGAAAGCCGGTGGTGAATTCTTCTCACCGCCACCGTCTTCCCTGCACTGGTCCTTCGCTCCCGGCTCTCTGGTACTGCCTCCCCACCCGGTCCTAACTAAGGATTGGGATGGGAGGTGACGGGGGAAGCGGAGGATCAGGTCGGAGGCTGCGGGGGACAGAGGTTGGGCTGAATGATTGTTTTAAAGCCGGCGGCTTTTTACCACAAGCTTTCAAACAATCATGCCCCCATTTCAGCCTTTTCCTCTGCCCCCAGACCACTTTATAGGGTACCTTTTGGTGAACAAACTGTTGTCGCACATAACCTCGAACTGCCGAATTTGAAGCTAATTGTTCGCATTCGTTGAATGACTCGAACACCGCTCAAATCAGCTAGAATTTGAGATTGGCAAACATTTCGAATTGAACATCACTCATCTCTACTCCTGTAGTCAGATGAAATAAAAGTATTTAATCCATCCTTGGTACATTTGGCAATGTTTCAGGCACATAAAGCTGCCTTGATTCTGGCATGAAGAAGGGCTTAGTTAGTTAGTCTGAGGAGATGGAAGAGAGAAAGTGGAGAGAAGAGCGCTTGGGAGTGGAGCTGCAAGAGATCTCACTCCGAACTCACCAGGAACGGAGCGCTGTAGAAAGGACATCAGAGTCCTTGGCTGTTCAGGCACTGTATGTCCCGGCAGCAAAATCTAGAGGGCAGGATGCTGGCCACACCGAACACCGGCAGTAAAGCAGCATCCTGAGAGCCGGAGTAGCCAAATCAGTTCAGTGGTACCCATGATAGGCTTGTGCTGCCTGCCATAAGGGTCAGAACCAACATGCAGGAAGAGGCCACAGCATAGCTACAGGCAGTAGGGACCTGACTAGAGAGCGCAGCCAGAAGGCCTCCAATCCCACCTGGCGAGGTGGATCCCTGAATGCTTCCAGGCTGGCCGTACTCCTTCTACAACCTGTAACCAATATCCCGGACTGCATTATCATGTGCCAAGTAAAAGGTAAAGGAAACTAGAACCCCTGTGTCCTCCAGTTATTTCCTGCGCCCTCTGTCCGCAACCCCAACGACCATCACCACCCTAATAGACTATGTCAGTTATCCCTGGTGCCCCGCACCACCTGTGGGGAGCGATACCATCCAGTCTGGATCACCATCTGCCCCAGCAGTCCTAATTTGTAGTCATCCCTGGTCGAACATCACAGGTGACATCACGAATATCCCCTGTAAATATCCCCTTTACTGCATGCCCAGGGTCACTGTGCCGGGTCACCGCCACCGTGATCTCTCAAAGAACTGAATACCCCATGGCCCCCTGTGTGCATTGCACATGTAAAGAAAAAGCATTTCCTATGTGCTGCTCTTGATTTTTTCTATTCTAGATAGATAGATAATACATCTGAAAAAATGAAGCAAACAATATTGCAAAATCACAGCTATTTGCTGCATTTTATACACAGCTTTTTCGCACAGAGGGTTTTGGCTACAGAAAAAAGGCTGAAAACTGACAAGTGTGAATACAGCAAAAAACTGTATGAATAAACTGATAAACCATCCAATTGCCCTTGGACCAGTGTCATATATTGAGGCTTTAGTATGATTATTTTTCTCAGACCGAATAGTCCTAGGGGAATAAGTCTCAGCATATAGAGATTTCCCCCCATAAATCGGCCATTCAAGTCTGGGCAGTAAAAAAGTTGTACCGCACTTGGATGACGTGTGTACAAACAGATTTTCGTTGACTGAGAGTATAAAGAGGATGGAGACATGTTTATTATTATTACGTTCCACATGCAAGAAAAACAGATTTCACTCTTATCACACTATGATTAACCTCAGATCAGAGTATGATTATCATTATGGGACCGTGTTTTTCAGATGGAGAAAACACAGTCGTGTTGTCCCGGCCTAAACTCTCCAATCTCTAAATTCAAAACTCGTTATAATGGATTTTGGATGGTTCCTGCTTCTAAAAGTAAGTAAAAAAGCTTGAACACACCCTTAGTGACCTTGCCTGGAAAGTTACAATAGCATATAAAACTTCACCTTCATTACTGTCATGCCCTCGGCCATGGGGCCGGTCTCTCATGGACAGGGATATTGGTGCCCATCACGCAGCTCTCCTACTTCTGTTCACCATGCTTGTGGTTTCATGAGGCCGTTGGCTTTCTTCTCATCCGGAACTTGGGTTCTCTTGGCAGGTCTCCTGGGAATGTTCTTAGGTTGCGCGCGTCACATCCTTCACAAACTTTAAAGTGACAGTACACCCGTTCCCTATTAGGGCTCTCAGCCTAAGTGCTGAGCTGCTCTGTGCATAAAAGGCATCCTGCCCCTATGGGAGGTGCCTGCATAATGTGTTCACTCACTAGGAATGTTACAAGTGCCTGGGTTGCACTCCTGCAGTGCTCTGCTCTAGGAGGACTGTTGCTTTGTATTCAGCATTATTCAAACGACTCTGTTTCCACAGAATCCTCTGCTGGGAGTTTGTTATCCTAGATCTCTATAGATACTCCGGATTCCACCCTGGACTGGCCAAGCCTCTCCTGAAGCGCACAAAACTGTCCAGATTCCTCTACCGGGTGGATCAACATTTCCAGGATTGTACGGAGCTCCCAAGATTCACTCTATTGCCAGATCCAGTGTTTCACAGTCTCCCTATCTCTTTTGTCCAGTCTGTACGGGTCACCCCACTGGTCTGGGATTCATGGCAATTAGACCACCTGGTGGCGTGCTGTGTTTATCCCTGTACAGTGGTTACACGCCAATGCTCCGCCAGGAGACTTCAGTGTTGTGATTTAAAGGGTCCTCCCCTCAGACACCTTTACTTTGTTAAACCTTCCTTTAATAAATATCCTTGGTTTTAACGAAGTCACTCTCCAGTCTCTTGCTGTATCGGGTATTCAGCTTTCACTGCTCCACCGGGGATCCAGTGAGTCCACTTTACATCTCCTCGCCCTTCAGATGCAACAGTTACACAAATTTTGGACTTTTCTTTCTATGTATGGAAGATCTGGTGCCAAGATCCAAAGTTTCCTATTCTTTTTGTATTTCTGGACCTTTCTACTGGATGGGAGTGGAATAATATGTTCTATCATTCATTTCTTCACTTTATACCTGTAAAATATGAAAGGACTTTATAATTATGGACCTCAAGTAACCAGAAGGGTTGAGCGAGACATAATAGAACATCTCTGTCATTAATTAGATTAATCTTTTCCACGATTATGTATAAAACATGAGACAATGCAACAAAAGCTTTGGGAAAAGCACCATCTGCTATTTCTAGTTGTACAGAAGAATTGTCTCTGACAGGAGAAAATAAATTGAATTATCAAAGATTATCATGTAATTCTGCAAGCTACTGGAACAATTACATGTATTATGTGCAGGGAGAAAACATTGTACCCCGACTGTATATTATAGGAATATTAGATATCACCGAGGTCACATTAAAGCATCAGAATGATTGGCTCTTAAAGTCATAGAATTTTCCTTCCCTACAATCTGGGTACATTTATACTTGATTATTCCTATAATATCTGCTTCGGAACTTCATTGACATGAGGAAATAGTAAGTCCGCAGTGATCATTGATAGAGATGTCCGGGGTTCGACAAATCTGTCCAGCTTTAAAAAGAGAGTCGGGGTTCGGGACTGTACTTGGCCAGAACTTGAGTTCAGACCCGATATATGTTCATAGGGACCTGAGCTTTAGTGCAATAAAATTATAGTAGTAGTGGCTAGGGGAAAAAAGGGGCATTACAGCAATTAAATCATACTTACTGAGAACCATGCGCCTGTCACACTTCTTCCGTGTCCGATCATTAAACCTTATTAGTGATGAGCGAGTATGCTCTGCGCTGCTCGGTACTCGCACGAGTATCACTGTACTCGGGCTACTCGGCGAACACAGAGTAATCTCGCGATACTCGTGCTGTGCTCGTGGTCCTCATCCCTGCATGTTGGCGCTCTTTAGAGAACCAGCCCACATGCAGGGATTGGCTGGCAGACCACTGCAATGCCACAGCCCTTTAGTTGTGGCATTGCAGTGATTGGCCGCCTGCACAGCGTGACCGAGCCTTATAAGACCCGGCCGCGCTGTGCTCTGCACACAGCCATCCAGACAGTGAGTGTAGGGAGAGTGTCTGCTGCTGCTTAGGGACAGATTTGCGGCCCTCATAGGTAGATCCGGAGCAGGGCTGCAAACTGCTGCTGACCACAACAGTCCTTCTCAGGACTAATCTAGGAGGATATAGGCAGGGTGATCCAGATCTGGATCCAAGCTTTTCTGTGACCATAACAGTCACCAGACTGTTGTACTTACTACCTTGATACAGGTTAGGGACTAAAATCCTACTCTCCTGTGACCATTACAGTCACCAGACTGTGTACTTACTACCTTGATACAGGTTAGGGACTAAAATCATTCTCTCTGTGACCTGAACAGTCACCAGACTGTTGTACGTACTACCTTGATACAGGTTAGGGACTAAAATCCTACTCTCCTGTGACCATTACAGTCACCAGACTGTTTTACTTACTACCTTGATACAGGTTAGGGACTAAAATCCTTCTCTCCTGTGACCTGAACAGTCACCAGACTGTTGTACTTACTACCTTGATACAGGCTTAGGGACTAAAATCCTACTTTCCTGTGACCATTACAGTCACCAGACTGTAGTACTTACTACCTTGATATAGGTTAGGAGACTAAAATCCTTCTCTCCTGTAACCATTAACAGTCACCAGACTGTTGTACTTACTACCTTGATACAGGTTAGGGACTAAAATCCTACTCTCCTGTGACCTGAACAGTCACCAGACTGTTGTACTTACTACCTTGATACAGGTTAGGGACTAAAATCCTCTCTCCTGTGACCTGAACAGTCACCAGACTGTTGTACTTACTACCTTGATACAGGTTAGGGACTAAAATTCTTCTCTCCTGTGACCATAACAGTCACCAGACTGTTGTACTTACTACCTTGATACAGGCTAGGGACTAAAATCCTATCTCTCCTGTGACCATTACAGTCACCAGACTGTTGTACTTACTACCTTGATATAGGTTAGGGACTAAAATCCTACTCTCCTGTGACCATTACAGTCACCAGACTGTTGTACTTACTACCTTGATACAGGTTAGGGACTAAAATCCTTCTCTCCTGTGACCATAACAGTCACCAGACTGTTGTACTTACTACCTTGATACAGGTTAGGGACTAAAATCCTTCTCTCCTGTGACCTGAACAGTCACCAGACTGTTGTACTTACTACCTTGATACAGGTTAGGGACTAAAATCCTTCTCTCCTGTGATCATAACAGTCACCAGACTGTTGTACCTACTACCTTGATACAGGTTAGGGACTAAAATCCTTCTCTCCTGTGACCATTACAGTCACCAGACTGTTGTACTTACTACCTTGATACAGATTAGGGACTAAAATCCTTCTCTCCTGTGACCTGAACAGTCACCAGACTGTTGTACTTACTACCTTGATACAGGTTAGGGACTAAAATCCTACTCTCCTGTGACCTGAACAGTCACCAGACTGTTGTACTTAATACCTTGATACAGGTCAGGGACTAAAATCCTTCTCTCCTGTGACCATAACAGTCACCAGACTGTTGTCGCTGTATACAGGCAAAATGTGCAAGGGCATTGGCAAGGGCGTTGGCAAGGAACAAGGAAGTGGACGTGATGGTGGTGCAGGCAGAGGCCAAGGTCGTGTGCAAGCACTAATTTCGCGACAACAAAGGGGCACATCTACTCGCTCGCACGTCCTGTCCCAAATTATTGGGGCCCGCAGCAGTACACCGCTCTTGAACCAAGACCAGTGTCAACAGGTTGTTACTTGAATAGCGGATAATGCTTCAAGTCAGATGGGCACCTCCACAAACACCCTGTCTTCCACACGGTCAAGTGTCAGTAGCCGTGATACTGCACCGCACATTTCCCAACCTGATCCTCCTTCCTACCACCAGGCCGAGTACACGTCCACGGACATTACTTATCCCACAGTTGGACACTCGGAAGAGCTGTTCACGTATCCATTCGCAGAATCTGGCCTCTCGCCAGGTCCTGTTGAATTGGGTGATGAGGAGATGGTATGTACAGATGCCCAAATATTTGAGCAGCCACGTTCTCATGAACGGAACGTTGGCAACATGTCTCAACAAGGGGTGGACGATGATGAGACACAATTGTGCGGAAGTCAGGAGGAGGATCAGGGTGCGGAAGAGGAAGACGACGTGGTGGATGATCCAGTAGCTGACAAAACCTGGCAGGAGGATATGCAGAGCGAGGACAGCAATGCACAGGGGGAGAGAGGCGTAGCATCCCAACAGGCAGTACGAAGCAGGGTCGTGTCCGCAGGCAGAAGGCAGGCAACCGTTCCCCGGAACAACAACACGACTCAAGGTGCCTGTGCAAATGTTAGGTCTTCCTGAGTCTGGGAATTTTTTAAGTTGGCTCCAGATGACTCTAAAAAGGCCATTTGCAACACCTGTCATGCCAGTATCAGCAGGGGTACGAAAACTAGCAGCCTGACCACCACCAGCATGATCAGGCACATGTCAGCCAAGCACCCGACTTTGTGGGAAGTACAACAGAGTCGAGGAGCGGTGCTTGCTGATGTCACTGCTACGTCTTCGCGTGTTGTGCGTGCAAGCCAATCCCCTGTCCATGCTGGCCGCGAACAAGCCTCCGGCCCTGCACCTGAAGTTGCCCATGCACAAATAACACCACCATCAAGCACGTCCTTGTCCCAGCGCAGCGTTCAATTATCCATTCAGCAAACCTATGAACGCAGGCGCAAATACGCTACCAACGCCCCACATGCCACTGTCCTCAATTCTCACATTTCGCGACTCATAGCGCTAGGAATGTTGCCTTTCCGGCTGGTGGAGACGGAAGCATTCCGCGACCTGATGGGGGCTGCTGTCCCACGTTACTCGGTCCCCAGCCGCCACTATTTCTCCAGATGTGCCGTCCCCGCATTGCATAACCATGTGTCCCAAAGCATCACACGTGCCCTGAACAACGCTGTTTCAGCCAAAGTCCACCTAACCACAGACACGTGGACAAGTGCTTGTGGGCAAGGCCGTTACATCTCTTTGACGGCACACTGGGTTAATATTGTGGAGGCTGGGACCCAGTCTGAGCGAGGGACGGAACACGTCCTTCCCACACCAATGATAGCAGGCCCTACCTCTGTCAAGGTTTCACCGACACTCTACAGCTCCGGAATGTCATGCTCCTCAGCCTCCTCCTCCTGCGCATCCTCATCCACTGTACCCTCCACACCAGTCCCAAGCTGGAAGCACTGCAGCACTGCCTCTGCGAAGCGGCGACAGGCTGTGCTGAAGCTAGTCTGCATAGGTGACAAACCCCACAATGCAGAAGAGGTGTGGACAGCTCTGAAACAGCAGGCAGATCACTGGCTCACACCTCTGAACCTAAAGCCAGGAAAGGTGGTGTGTGACAATGGCCGGAACCTGGTGGCAGCTTTGAGGCGAGGCCAGCTGACGCATGTTCCATGCGTGGCCCATGTGCTCAACCTGGTGGTTCAGAGGTTTATAAAGTCATACCCAGAGCTGTCTGAACTGCTGGTAAAAGTTCGCCGTCTGTCTGCACATTTTCGCAAGTCACCTGCTGCTTCAGCCGGCCTTGCCGGCTTTCAGCGCCGTTTGCGTCTTCCGGCCCACTGACTGGTGTGTGATGTCCCCACGCGTTGGAATTCAACTCTGCACATGTTGGTCAGGATATGTGAGCAGAAGAGGGCAGTTGTTGACTACCTGCATCACCTAAGCCGTCGGGAAATGGGTCAAACTCCACACATAACACCTGAGGAGTGGAGATGGATGTCCGACCTATGTACCGTCCTCCGAAACTTTGAGGACTCCACCAAGATGGTGAGCGGCGATGACGCCATTATTAGCGTCACCATACCACTACTCTGCCTTCTAAAACGGTCTCTGCTGAAAAACAAAGAGGATGCATTGCAGGGGGAGCGCGATGACTTGGAGCAAGAAACAGTAGTGGGTGTGGGTGATAACACACAGCCCAGCCTCATCTCATCACAACGTGCAGTGGAGGACTATGACGAGGAGGAGGAGGAGGATGAAGACATGGAGCAACTCTCTGGCCAAATTGAGGATATGACATGCACACCAGTCATACCCTCGATTCAGCGTGGCTGGCCAGAGGACAGGGGAGATGAGGAGGAGGAGGAGGAGGAGGACAGCATGTTCAGTCATCGTGTTGGTCTGGATACTGAAGTGATGGCTGTTAAGAGTCTGGCGCACATGGCTGACTTTATGGTAAGCTGCCTGGCTCGTGATCCTCGCGTTCAGAACATCTTGGCCGACAATCAGTACTGGTTGGCAACACTGTTAGACCCACGTTACAAGGAGAACTTTATGTCTCTCATTCCTGAGGCGGAGAGGTCAGCCAAAATGCAGCAGTTCCAGAAGGCATTAGTCACGGAATTAGGCAAATCATTCCCCTCACAAAACGCTAGCGGCATAGGTCAGGAATCGGTGGACAACCAAGACGTACGGCCGAGAGGGGCACAAGTCCAATCCGCCAGAGGTAGGGGAACAGTCTTTACGATGTGGGACAGTTTTCTCAGCCCCTCACGTACCACAGCCCCTGAGGTGCGGGGTAGTGCCACAAGAAATGCTAAGTTTGGCCAGATGCTGAAGGAGTACCTTGCAGATCGAACAACTGTACTGCGAGATTCCTCTGTGCCTTACAATTATTGGGTCTCCAAGCTGGACACGTGGCATGAATTGGCTCTCTACGCCTTGAAAGTCCTGGCCTGCCTTGCCGCTAGCATTTTGTCAGAGCTTGTTTTCAGTGCCGCAGGTGGAATCATTACTGATAAACGCACCCGCCTGTCAACTGAAAATGCTGACAGGCTGACTCTGATCAAGATGAACAAGGGTTAGATTGGGCCAGACTTCACCACACCACCAACAAATGACAACTGAATTTAAATTTTGTTATGGTAATTTGCCATGTACCTCCACTCACCCATGGGTACACAGTTCTGCACTTTGGCTAATCGTTGGACTGCTCCTCCTTCTCCTCATGTGCCACCATAATGACCATTACAATAGTTAGGCTGTTGTTTCAGGTATACCCCCAGTGGTAAATTTTTTCGCCCATTCTTTTAGAATGGGCATTACAACGGCAGTGGACCCACTCCTTTTCAATGGGAAAAATGTTTTGAGGCCCTCATGCATGTCTCTATCCAGGGACAATGTGGAGCCTCCCAATTTTTGGCTGCCCTGCCAAAGGGCTATACTACAATACACCCACTTGAGGTTTACAGGCCCTACTGCAAGTCTGTATGCATGGGTCATTGTTGAACCTCCCAATTTTTGGCTGACCTGCCAAAGGGCTATACTACAATACACCCACTTGAGGTTTACAGGCCCTACTGCACGTCTGTATGCATGGGTCATTGTTGAACCTACCAATTTTTGGCTGCCCTGCCAAAGGGCTATACTACAATACACCCACTTCAGGTTTACAGGCCCTCCTGCACGTCTCTATCCTGGGACAATGTGGAGCCTCCCAATTTTTGGCTGCCCTGCCAAAGGGCTATACTCCAATACACCCACTTCAGTTTTACAGGCCCTCCTGCACGTCTCTATCCTGGGACAATGTGGAGCCTCCCAATTTTTGGCTGCCCTGCCAAAGGGCTATACTCCAATACACCCACTTCAGGTTTACAGGCCCTCCTGCACGTCTCTATCCTGGGACAATGTGGAGCCTCCCAATTTTTGGCTGCCCTGCCAAAGGGCTATACTCCAATACACCCACTTCAGGTTTACAGGCCCTCCTGCACGTCTCTATCCTGGGACAATGTGGAGCCTCCCAATTTTTGGCTGCCCTGCCAAAGGGCTATACTACAATACACCCACTTCAGGTTTACATGCCCTCCTGCACGTCTCTATTCTGGGACAATGTGGAGCCTCCCAATTTTTGGCTGCCCTGCCAAAGGGCTATACTACAATACACCCACTTTAGGTTTACAGGCCCTCCTGCACGTCTCTATCCAGGGGCATTGGTGAACCTCCCAATTTTGGACTGCCCTGGCAAAGGAAAATACTACAATAGACCCAGTTCCTCAAAATGGGCACATTATGTCAAGACAGGGCTTCATGTACGTCTCGTCTCAGGGTCATCGGAGTGCCGCACAATGTTTTCACGTAAAATCTTTCATGTAATCACAAAATGTAACATACACCAGCTGTATCTCACTATTGGGTATGTGCCCTTAACATTTCCACCCTAAATATTCATTTTGGTGTCATTTTGGAAGGTTTTCTGGTGACTCCGTAAAATTGGCGAGAAACTCGGACAACATTGTTCACAGCTGTGACTTTTGAGTGAGAAATGCTTCCGGGGGTCTTCCCCATGGTGTTGCCATGTCATTTGAGCACTCTTCTGAGACTTTTGTGACATTTTTAGGGTTTCTACATGCTGCCGGCAGTCATTTCATAAAAATACTCGGGTCTCCCATAGGATAACATTGGGCTCGGTACTCGGGCCGAGTACACGAGTATCTCGGGATGCTTGGCCCGAGCTTCGAGCACCCGAGCATTTTAGTACTCGCTCATCACTAAACCTTATGCACATTCACTGCTCACCCCACCCACCCTTTGTGATTGGTTGCAATCAGACCTTGCATCTACCCTCTGTGCCGATGTCTGTGCTTGGTTGCCCTACACACTAGTGTAAAAATAAATGAACAATTGAAAAAAAACATTGTGGGGTCCCCAATATTGTGCTACTCAGCACAGCTAAATAAGACAGCTGCAGGCTGCAGCCCCCACTGTGTGTCTAATTTTGGCTGGGAATCAAAATACCAAGGAAGCCAAGCAGGTTTATTTTTTTAATTATTTAAAAAAAATCATTAAAAAAAAGAATGGTGTGGGGTTCCCCACAATTTTGATAACTAGTGCAGATAAAGCAGACAGCAGGAGGCTGGTTTTCGCAGCCTGGGGAGGCCCATGGTTAGTGGGTCCTTCCCAAGCTAAATATTGCAGCCATGCAGCGTCGTGTTTTTGCTATGTTTATCTGCTGAAAGATGCAGTTTTGGTGCAGAAATTTCTGGAAGCAAATGCTCAGCATGCGCACATAGCCTAATCCGGTAATATGGCATTCAGTTCAATTTTCCCAGATTATTGACTTCAATGGTGCCAGATAATCAGGTAATGCAGCATCATTGAAATTAATAATCTGGCACCATTGAACTCAATGCCATATTACTGGAATTCAGTTCAATGAGTTAATCTGAGAAGAGTACATTCAGTTCCCCTCAGATGAGTTCACCTGAGGTCACAGCTGGGGTACCGTAGAAAGCGCCAGCTATCCTCGTGTGAACTCATTGGTATCTCTGCCTTCACAGGTGGAGTTATGGAGCTCAGTGTGTTCCTGAGGCTGCCGTGCACAGTCACAATTTTAATGTGACTACACACTGAGACCTCAGAAATAGCAGAGCCAGGTACATCATGGGACATCATGTTTTTGGATTAAATCAGAACTGCTGGAGTGTTTTGGGGGTAAATAAATTGGAGAAAGAGGGTGTCCTTTTTTAATGTAGCATTTTTCTCTATGTTTTTTGTTTATTTGTATTTACTTACTCAGTTAGTAATGGGGGGATGTCCTAGACCCCTACCTATTACTAATCCAGGGCTTCATTGCAGCTGTGATTTGTTTGACAAATTACACATGTTATTAACCCCTTATTTTGCCCTGATTGCAGGTCAATCGGGATGCACAAGGGTAAAGCGTCAGGATTTGGTGCATCTAATGGACATGCCAATTCTGGGGCATCTCAAGCTGCTATTTTTTATCTTGGGGAGGGTCCAATAACCATGAGCCTCCTCAGGCTAGGAATACCATCCACCAGCCTTGTACTGTATCTTGGCTGGGTATCAAAATTGGGATTTCCCCATATTGTTTAAAAAAATTAAATAATTAAAAAAAACGTGATCCCACATATTTTATCCAGTCAAGATAACACACAGGATATCCACTTGAGGAAGACGCATTGGGCGTTGAAACATGTTGTGGCAGGAGGAATCCTAACTATTTTTGTCTAATAAATCAGGAGGTAATCTTTCAAAAGCTTTTACCTGCACAGTGTCCTTCCTTAGCGCCACAACTTGAACACCACTATTCTATATTTTCCAAGATAACACACAGAGCTGGGGGCTACAGCTCACATCCTTGAGCTTTATCTGTGCTGGGGACCAAATACGGAGGACCACACATCATTTTCCTTTACCAACGGCCAATCTAATCCTGCAATGCACAAGATGGGTGCAAGGAACTTCATAAGCATGAGCTGGGGCAGTGCTGGTGCATTAAGCAGATGGACCAACCGCTCGTCACCTTTTATTAGAGGGGAGCAGCTGCTTACATAACGCATTCTAATGAAGATACAAAGGGAGCCTGTCATATAGATAAGTAAGATACACACTTAGTGTCTGAACAGCAGCCTATTAGCGGCACTAGGTACGGAAGACCAGTTAACACTGCATGACAATATGCACCATGTTTGAACAGTGGCCTATTAGTTATGGCTGAGTATGGCGGAAAGGTTAAAGATTATGAGTGTACCCCACATGACAGACTCACTAATTTACCAACTAAACTCAGAGAGCTCCAATACACCATGCAAAACAATAAAATGTGCATGAAAAATGTGAGGTATTAGTTGGTATTTTGGTCAAAATACGGAAGCCTGAAACCCAAAGACCCCACAGCATGATGCTGCCACCACCATGTTTCACTGTTGGGATTGTATTGGGCAGGTAATGAGCAGTGCCTGTTTTTCTCTACTCATACCGCTTAGAAGTATCACAAAAAAGTTCTATCTTTGTCTCATTAGACCAGAACATCTTATTTCTCAAAAGCCCCCGTCACACAGGGCCTCTACGTCACCTCATGTAAAGGGGCGATGTCGGCGGTGCCAGGCGGTCGCCTGGTTTCAGAGCAGTGCTCTGAAACCAGGCGACCATCATGGGGCGATGTGCACACATCGCCCCATGTAACCGGGCGCCGGCGACCAGTCAGGCGATGGGAGCCATAGGCTCACATTGTCCTGCATCGCCGCTGGGGTTTACAGACACCCCGGCGGCGATGCCGCCTGACAGCTTGCCGACGGAGGGCTGGAGGTGTCGCCCCATGTAAACGGGGGACGGCGACACTGGCGGGGTGCCAAAAACGTGCGTGCATCCGCCGACATCCCCAGCCCTGTCGCCTGGTGTGACGGGGCCTCTAGTCTCTAAGTCCGTATGCAGGCTTTCATATGTCTTGCACTGAGGAGAGGTTTCTATCGGGCCACTCTGCCACAAAAGGCCAGACTGGTGGAGGGCTGCAGCGATAGTTGACTTTGTGGAACTTTCTCCCATCTCCCCACTGCATCTCTGGAACTTAGCCACAGCAATCTTGGAGTTCTTCTTTATCTTTCTCACCAAGGCTCTTCTCGCATGATTGCTCAGTTTGGCTGGATGGCCAGGTCTAGGAAGACTTCTGGTGGTTCCAAACTTCTTCCATTTAAGGATTATGGAGGACACTGTGCTTTTAGGAACCTTGAGTACTGCAGAAATTCTTTTGTAACCTTGGCCAGATCTGTGCCGTGCCACAACTCTGTCTCTGCGCTCCTTGGGCAGTTCCTTTGAGCTCATGATTCTCATTTGGTCTGACATGCACTTTGAGCTGTGAGGTCTTATATAGACAGGTGTGTGCCTTTCCAAATCAAGTCCTATCAGTTTAATTAAATACAGTTGGACTTCAATGAAGGAGTTGAACCATCTCAAGGAGGATCACAAGGAAATGAACAATATGTGACTTAAATATGAGTGTCTGAGCAATGGGTCTGAATTAGTGATAAGCGGGTGTAATTGTTACTATTCGCTACTCGCACAGATAGTACGGTATTCGCGATACTCGTTACTCAGCGAGTATTGCTGGTGCTCGTGAGTGATGTGTCGATCGTGAACGATCTGACACAAATTGACAGCTCCCTTCAGTACACAAAGTGAGCTTGCACCTTGGGGAGAGCAGATTAAATGTTAGGATCTCTCTGAGGGGCACAGCAAGGTGTTTTAGACATTGAAATTGTAAAAAAGCCCACCCTCCTGCCCTGTCCCGGAAAGACTCGTTTAAAAGCCAGATGTGTGTGGGCCTATCGCTAATTGACTAACATTAGAATGTTAAAAACTACTTGTTACGAGTATAGAGAGTGTGAATATTTTGCTACTCGCTCCTCACTACTATGAATACTTATGACCAGGTGATAATTCAGTTTTTCTTTTTTAATAAATTTGCAAAAATGTCATCATTTTTGTATTTTTTCAGTCTCAGATGGGGTGCAGAGTGCACATTAATGAGCAGAAAAATGAATTTTTTTGAATATGCCAAATGGCAGCAATGAAACAAAGAGTGAAAAATGTAAAGGAATCTGAATACTTTTTATACCCATTGTAGGCAATCACGCCCACCAGAGCATGTTAACCAGGGAGTAAGGTGGGATATGGAGCTTGAGAAAATGACCACAGTGTCTGTACTCTTGATGACACCCTGCTTATTTACATAGGGACGTGTAAGTAATAATATGATTTTACTTAGCGATTACAGGACACATTTAGCTCAGAAAGGGATGGTTAGAGATGTCATAGGAAACTGCAGGGAGTGTAGTGATAGGTTTGGGGGCATAAACGACTTAACAAGTTCCCTTTAAGTGGTTAATAAAAATGTAAAAAATTGTACAAAAAATGTACTAGTGTCACCATTTTTTGAGACACGTAACATTTCGGTATCTGGGGCTGTTTAACGGTATATTTTTAGTGCCACAAGCTGACGTTTTTACTGATACCATTTTGGAACAGATCCGATTTTTTAATGCTATGTTTTGGAGGCAAAAAAATCTTATTTGTAGCGTTTTGATTTTTTCACTTTACATCGTTAAGCGATCAAATTAACTTATTTTAAATTTTGATGGGTCGAACTTTTGTGAAGTCAGCGATACCAAATAAATGTACATGTGCTGAGGGCAGAGCAAAATACTGTATTGCGCATGCTTTGCGAAAGGCCAAAAAGCAGAAATTAAACCAGCTCATGCACATTACAATACGTTGCTCTGCCTCTGTTTGCATCTATACGCCTCTTACAGTACAGAATCCTTTTTGGCAGTTAGGGAACCTCCAGTCATGAATACTTGGTCTCTTTTAGTCATGCCAATCACATACGATTCCATTACACATCCTATAAATGCACACACAGAGATGCCGCCAGTTCACATAAGTAATATAGAAATGTAATGCTAGAATCTCGTCAGCTCTGGAAAGACAGTGATGTTCTATTATAGATCTGATTCAAGTAAAGAAAGAAAGCCATTTTTGTCAGTCTGACACCAAATCTCTATTACTGCTAGTCATTATTTCAAGAGTCAGTTTCGACACTGTGGCTTAGTCTCTTAATCCAATGTCCGAGCCTTTCTCTATTATGCAACTAAATGCATGTACAACACACGCGCTACAAGCTTCAGCCGGGAAGTGCCTGCCGGCATTGATTGCAATAATAACACCTTAATAGACTACAGGCTTCAAAACCAATTCTCCGGCCATCTTTGACAGTTAAATGAAAAGGCCGATTGGGGTGTTGCCATGGTGATAAGACACAAAGTTCTGTTCTAATTTAAACCGATTTTCCTGTAGTGCTAGTAGCGGTGCAATTACAGAATGGGGAAAGAATAATGGAGCAGCTTTTTCTGAAGGCTTCATGGGTTGCGTTATATTCCCTGTAAATTGTAATGCCATGTTTACAAATCACATGTAAGGAATATAGAAAAAGTTCTTGAGAATTCATATGTAAAATTGTAACGAGTAAGAGTATACTTGTTGTGTTGTGTGCATGAGGTAGTCTAACACCAAAAATACACAATCAGCTGTTCACCTGCATTCCACAGCCCCAGAAAAGCAAATTTTGCCAGGGAAGTCAATACCATCCTTTGAGGAATTAAAGTCTCTATATATTTTTGTACGTCTATCCATTTTAATTTATACACTCAGCTGTTCTGCACGTATTAATTCATGCATGGGTAAAGGCAGAAATAATGCTTAAACCACTGAAGGTGCCTCAATATCCTACTATCCAATAGCTTACCAAGTAAAAACCACAACTCGGACCTCACTTCCTAAAAGGTCATCAAGCTGTATCTCATTCCTCCTGAGGAACCAGAGGAGAGGTCACTACACACAACTAAATAGGATAAGGAAAGTGTGCAGGGGTTGACAGAAACCCAAAGGTGAGAAATGATAAAGCACATCCACAAGTGGGCTAAGGAGAAACGATAGGTGCAAGCAAGGGTAACCTCTTAGAAACCCAACACAAAACAGAAGATAGGTGTAGGGAAGACAAATGAGAAATACACAGAGCAAATATAATACTGATCCTTGCCTAAGCCTAGGGTCACACACTGATGAGGGGCAATACCCCGAAACAGCTGTCTGTGGATGGATACCTGGCTTTGGTAATTCCCTTGTCATATCCTTAAGCTCGTAACTGAGCGTGATAGTGACTGAAAGGGCCACTTAATATGCTGGTTATGATGATCTCAGCAAGGATTCCACCCCAGGGCTAGGTCCTTCCCTGGAGGGATATCTGGCTGGTCCCGTGTTTGAGACTCTTGAGGCCCCACGGACTCCATTTGCATATTCAAATTCCCAGGGGGCAATGCACCATGGATTTCATTGTGTTTGAGCGCTTTAGCCAGCTGCCCGCAGTGTTTTCCTCGACTGGTCTCCCTGAGATCAGTGAGAGCTTTGTGATGTTTGTCTACCAGGCATTGCTCCCACCTAGCCAGAATCCTACTCCACACTGATGAGGGGCAATACCCTGAAAAAGCTGTCTGTGGATGGATATACCTGGCTTTGGTAATTCTCTTGTCATATCCCTAAGCTCGTAACTAAGTGGGATAGTGACTGAAAGGGTCACTTAATATGGTGGTTATGGTGGTCTCTGCAAGGAGTCCACCCCGGGGCTAGGTCCTTCCATGGAGGGATATCTGGCTAGTCCTGTCTTTGAGACTCTTAAACGAGGCTCCACAGACTCTATTTGCATATCAAATTCCCAGCAGGCAATGCACTGTGGATTTCACTGTGTTTGAGTGCTTTAGCCAGATGCCGCATTGTTTTCCTTGACTGGTCTCCCTGAGATCAGTGAGAGCTTTGTGATGTAAGCTTAGGGTCAGACAGCCATATAGCATAGATGCGGCTCCACATTGTAAAGCATGAAGTAGCCAAGGCTCCACTGATTCAAGCATTATACAGTCCCTGACAAATGTTATGTCGCGTACACATGTTATGTAAACAAAAGCTTATAACCTGACGTTAAATTCATCCATTGGTTTTATAAATTACTCTTTTGAAAGCTGAAACCCTCCCAAATGTGGTTTAGGTTAAGAAAATAAATTGGCATGAATGCTAAAATTATATAATATATCAATGCTAAAATTGATAATTTTATGAACACGGAATGTCAGATTTTGGCAAGACAAATGGTTCGTCGCCCACAGAAAGTAATGTGATTTTCAAATAAATAATTAACTTAAAATACAAAGATATTTTGCATAACATTGGTGAATAAAGTTGTGGTGCTATTAGAGTAATATTTAATATTTTGTGTGACTTCCATGAGCTTGAAGGACTGCATCCATGTGGTTCAACAATAATTCATACAATCATCAGGTCATCAGGAATAGCAAAGAATGCAGTCTTACATGCCTCCCAGAGTTCATCTAGATTCTTTGGTTTTGTCTTCCGAGCTTCCTCTTTCATCCTACCCCAAACATGCTCAATGATGTTCATGTCTGGTGACTGGGCAGCCCAGTCCTTGAGCACTTGATCTTTTTTGCCTGGAGGAACTCTGTTGTAAAGATGGATGTATGAGATGGAGCACCATCCTGCTGCAGAATTTGATCGCTTTTATGATTTGGAATGTAAGAGGTAGCTAATGTCTTGATATTTTAGGCTATTGATATTGCCTTCCACATTGTAAATGTTTCGCACACCCCCATAATGAATGTAACCCCAGACCATGATTTTTCCACCACCGAATCTGTTTTCTGGGTGTATTTTGGATCCATACGGGCTCCAGTAGGTCTCCTGCAGTATTTGCGGCGGCTGTGATGTAATTTACTGAAGAATCACCAGAGAAATGCACCTTCTGCCACTTTTCCAGCGTCCATCTGTTTAGCAGGCTGTGGGAATTCTACACGGTTTTTTATTTGCTTTTTGTTTAGTGCTGGCTTCTGGGCACCGATTCAACTATGGAGGCCATTTCGAGACAGAATCCTACAAACTGTTCAGGTGACCTGCTAGTTAACCCAAACCCCACCCATGCAACCTCATTAATGAACAGTTGTTGTGGTTTGTGGAACGTATATACATGAGTAAGCACAAACTGTTGGGTGGACAGGAGAGTTCTTCACCTGTCCTGGTTCTAGTGCCAAGTTCTAAATCACATATCCCTCCAATCTAGTCCAAACTCTACCTTTTCTGAGCTTCAGGTTGTCAAAGCAGCCAGACCCTATCCGATGTTGTCATACTGCTGGGTCATTTAAACCTGACTCAGGTGGTAGGACGCCACATGAGTATTTAAGAATGTAGGGCTATTGCCAGATCCCCTGTACTAACACTATTCTTTCAACTTTGCTTCATCCAAGTCTCTAATACTACAGTTCTGCTGTTCAGGTTTGTTCCATCCAAGACTCCAACTGCTCAAGGATCTGTTAAAGGATCCTTTTTTAACAAATTAAAAGTTGAAAAACAGATGCTTTTAGCGGATCCAAGGCTCATGTGTGACCCTAGCCTTACCGACTTGTCTGCCATGCTGCTCCTGAGCCCCTGGTGAGACATAGAAGCATAAAATGCATATTAGAAACTGTAGATTCAGCATCTCGCCCAGAGGAATTATCAGTGAACAAATCAAATTAAATAAATAATGGAATGTACATGTTCATTAATATGCACCAAAACTGATACCTGTGTCTTCTGAGTTTTCATATCGATGACCTATAAACCATAAATACCCGATCGATGGGGGTCAAATTTTTATTGTCTGTGCTGATCAGCTGACTTAAGGGAGTGTTGCTTCCCATGATTGCTTAGCAGACACAGTGCCATACATTTCATTGTGGCTGAGCCTGGTATTGCATCGTGGTCCAGTTACTTGAATAGGACTGAGCTGTTTTGAAGCAGGAGCTAGCACTGTCACTTTAGGCCTCATTCACACTGAGCATCTGTGCTCTGTTTTTGATTTGATTTTGGTGCACTTTCTGCACCAAAAACCGTTCCTCTTTTTGCAAAAAAAAAAAAGAATCACAAATGCATCATCCATTTGTGTTGCTTTTTTGCTCAGTTTTTGGGGACACAGACAGAGACACACACTTTCTTACCCTCCCCTGTGATCCATCAGTGAGCCTCATCAATGTCTTCCTTCCGGGCACCGGCACGACCTGTGGTTACGGTACTGACAGAATCTGACCATGTGACTCAGGCTGAGTCACATGGCCAGGTCCTGTCAGTACTGTAACCACAGGTCCTGCCAGTGCCCGGAAGGAAGACATCAATGTGGCTCACCATAGGATTGCTGGGAGGGTAAGCAATGGAGTGTTGGTGGTGTGGGAAGCGCAACAAAAAAACGAAGCACTAATCGACGCTCATTATTTTCTGCTTGCCCTTTCAGCACCACTAGCGCAGCAGTCAAAAATGCTGATGTCTGAACAAACAAGTAGAAAATCCCATTTACTTTGCTCCCTAAGTAATCAGATATTGATGATCCTAAAGCCTTTTAAGTCTCGATTAGGTAAAAAATGTTGGTGGTATAGGATTTATACATAACTGTATCCAAGGCTTGACTATAAAATATTGTTTTCATAGTTGCTGATATTGGAGGATACATTCCCATTATACAATTCCCTAACAGTTCAAATCAACTGTGCATTTTGTCGACATTTATCATAAATGGAAATCTAACGTGAACGGTGCTAAGGGAAGGGACAGTACATCACGCAAATCACTATTCAATGCATTGTTAAATAGCATCTGACATATTACAGTCGAGAGCCTTGCTATGTCATTGATTTTACATTCTGGTCGTTATGAATGGCCTTTAATCAGTTCACAAATGCTGCAGTGTTTCTCATGAGCTTGTCATCTTGTCCTGCTGCGTTCCGGGACGAAAAATAGAGAAATCAATAACACATCATCCCGAGGGACCTGACAAATAAATTATTTTATTTAGAACAAAAGTCCAAAGTTTAATACAGCTTTACAGGCAGAGATAAATAAGAGGCAGATAATGCGGCATCGACTGTACAGAATGGAAATATACTGATGCTCTAACTAAGACCTTAGATGCTAAGACTCAGATCAGATAGTACAGGTAGGGCACTATATCATTGTACGATTTCCCGGCCACCATATTAGACAGCTCCATATTTTACTTTAGAATGAATGAGGACTAGGGAAGAGTGAATTGATTTATAATGAAGTGAATTTCCAAAAGGTCCAGACTACGACCCAAAGGAGACAAAACGTTGGGCTCCATGTCTAGAAGATATTCCCAAAATGGGTAGGGGGATTAGTAAAATACCATTTTGTGCCACAAGATATCAGGAATCTAAGGGGGGTAGGTTATTGAACAAGAGGGACAGAGATTAGGGAAGTGGTTTACATGGGACCAAATCTAATTGGTGGAGGGAATTGGGGTATGTAGGGCTCACAGGGCAGTGTAGAGGCAGTCCATTGTTGGTGTGGCATCCCATCCTCCTTTCAATCTCAGTTTCTGCCATTGGGTTGTAAGTAATGGCCTTGACTTGAGTACTGCGACTGCTTGATGTTAGGTAGTATGACTTGGCGGCTGACGGGATTGGGTCTTTGGAAAGCCAAGAAGTTGGTTAGGTAAATGGGGAGAGGGGACACATTTTTGGGAGGGTCACCTCCTCTCTTTCTTGTAAATGGTAAGGAATACTCATGGTCCTTACTGGGCCATAATCTCAGAGGGGAAATTGTATGGGGCACCATTCCTCAGGAGGACACCCCGAGCTTCTGTTGTGGAATGAAGAGGATCAGCTGATGCCACTAGGGTTTTATTGGTTGGCTTTCAAAGACCTCTTTCCCTGTATTCAGGTTAAGTTTCAATTATAATATGTTAATAATATTTTCATTAATACTAACATGGTTAATGTTCTAAAATAAAGCCTTCTATTGTCATTATTGTTGCATATCACTTGGTATTAGAGGCATGAATAAAATATGATTTACCATAAATTAAAGCCTTCTGTCACCATTTCATCCAAATCCACAATTGTCTGTCTTCATTATTAGGGAGAAGGCAAAGGTAAAGGTAGAACAAAGAGGGAGAGGGATATTTGGTTTGTTTAGAGATGCCAAAGGGTCATACACTCCTCAGTCATGAGAAATTCTGAACATATGCATTCCTGTGTACTTATGTCCAGATTTTTTAATGTCTTCAGGTTTCATAAAACATCAAGTGGCTAAAATAAGTCAGTGGACCATTAATCAGGCATCTCCTACTTTTACAATAAAAGTCATTAATCCAGATTGTTCTCATGCTGCCACTAACGACTGGACAATGGGCCAATAATGGGCATGTGAGAATCAAAAGTGGACCACAAAGTAATGTAAGATGGTCTTCTGTACTGAACCATGGTTCTTCTTGTTGAAAAGATAAGCCGGTGGCTGCAGTGTTCAATGCATTGGGCAATGTTTTGTTGATAGACCTGGGATCTTGGCAATGATTTGGATGCTACCTTGCCACCAACCACCAACCTAAACATTATGCAGACCAAGTTCGACCCTTAATGGAAGCTACATTGCCTGCTTACAGTGACCTCTTTCCTCAGGATAATACTTATTGTCACACCAATAGTCTTCAAGAATGGAGGAACATGATCGAGTTCAAGAGGTTGACTTGACAGCCAAACCCTAGATCTCAATCCAATCTATCATCTGTAGGATCTGCAAAAAAATAAATCTGAATTAAGTTGGCCATATCTCACACACTGCAAGAATTGAAGAATCTGCTGACATATCCATGACTTTGGGACTAATATCATAAGACACCTTCACATGTTTTGTTCATACTTTACAGCTGTTTTAGTGGCAGGAGGGTAAACAATACCCAACATTATACTATTTCCTCATATAGCCTCATAGGAGTGGTGGCCCTTCGCAGAATGAGACGCACACTTTGCTACTACCTTTGCACATTTGTACCTACTCTTCTATGGACATTTGTTCTAAGACAGTAACAGAGTGCTGGTAATATCTTCGAGCCATGTAGCTGCTATGTGCCTCATAACCACACAATCCTTGAAAAGTATTACAGCAATAAGATTATATGAAACAATAATATCCTCTGTATGCCTGGGAGCTCAGTAATTCCACATAACACTGCTACAATAACCGAACAGATTCTTCACATGCAAAGAATATGAGATCACAATACAGCGCAGTGTAAGACTTTGTGGCTTGTATTTCACACTTGATGCCTCCTTGTTTGCCTACGATAACACAGACATGGTTATATCTGTCATGTACACACCTACAAGGGTTAACTTACCTCTTTCCTCTCAGTCCAGCACTCAAACTCTGCTATAGGCTGTAAAGTGAGCATAAATCCGAAAAGTTTATCAAATAGTAAAATACTAAATAAAGTACCACTACACAGCAATCTAGCACACCATTGCCACCGAACCAGTGAACCACATTGGTCTGGTAGAGGTGAGTTCTTATCCATCCATATGACCATTAAAGCCAATGCTTGACTTCAGTAGTCATGTGCCATACGTGCCAGCGTCAGCATTGGCCCTGAGACCAATGATTGCTTCACTGGTCATGTGAAGAATACAAAGGGCGTCTTCTTCACTGAAGGACCAGGAAAAAGGGTGGCAATGGAGCGGAAGAGGATCAAATAAGTAATTACTTGTTTTTTATTTTAGCAAATCTTCAGCACTTAGGCTATGGTCACATTTGCGGTTTTGCTTCCAAAACCTGATCCGGTTTTTCCATAATGGGCGCCTATGGCAACCGGATCCGGTACCGCAAGGTACATACCTTGCGGTACTCGATCCAGTTTTTTATGGCACAACTTTTTCTCATTCCAGATCTGGATCCATTACTGGATCCATATCTGCAAAGTGATGCCAAATGTGATAGCACATGGTAATACCGCATCCGGTAATGGGTGCAGTCACCGGATTGTGCCTTCCAAATGTGACCCCAACCTTAGCCCATTTTTTAACTCCCATAATTTCCTGCAGCCTATGGCTTGTGTAAACTATGACACATACTATCTGTCTATATAGTACTGACACTGGCTCAGAGGCAGACATATTATTGGTATAAGCTGTGCAGCCATACAGGGACCCAAGATATAAGGGGGGCCCAAATCCACCTCCAAAACAGTAAGCAGCTGCCATGATAGATCAGACTGTGAAGTGTCCATATACTGGTCTTGCACATAGACTCTGAGTCCTTTCTCTCTGCTTCCACCACTGAACTGGTTAGTATAAACGATCATAACCTTGGTCACACTTGGCTGTGTTTTTTAAGGTTGTTCCTGGCAGCCTGTGTTTTTGGGCTGCGTTTTTGCTGTTAGGTCTGAAGCAGCCTTAAAAAACACATGCGAAAACGCATGGTACCATTTAGTGCCATGCGTTTTTGCATGCGTTTCCCATAGGACCCCATGTTAAAAAAACGCATGCGTTTTTGAAAAATCACCAAATGATGCATTTTTTGGTGCTGAGCCAAAAACGCATCCCAAAAACGCATGGCACTTTAACCATGCGTTTTTGGCATTAGGGCATGCGTTTTTTGTATTGGGGCCTATGGATGAGTTTTTACATTAGTTTTTCACACAATCCAACTGTGAAAAATGCATGGAAACCTGTATCCACCCTGCAAGTGTGACCCTAGCCTTAGTTATAGAATGGGGTACTTGGCTGAGAAAGAATGGGAAACATTGCCAAAAAACTTATAAGTAAAGGGGTTCAGCTTGGGCAGCCACAAATGCCTTTATGCTTTGGGTTGAGGAAATGTTCATAAGGTTCCTTCTCTCCAAGTACATGGTAAATAGAGAAAATAAATTAAAGATGTATTATAGCTGGTAAAAAAAAAGTTTTGTGCAGGATGAGGTGATGTAACTACCCAAGCAGCACCATTCTTGTGCCATAGATGGAGGGCTCCATTCGCTGTGCAGTTTCATGGGGAAATCATATACAATTCTCTAATATTTTGTATAGAAAGGTAGGGGCACCGGGCACCTTCAGGGCTATTGGTCTTTCTTATTCCTCCATAAAGACAGACCGCTGTCTTATCCCCAGCCACCTGGTGGTGCTACGCCTGCATCAGCCAGTCAAGCATTTACAGTCCAAGTATAGAAAACAAATAGGCGGCACTCACCGTGTGTTTGTAGGTGCTTTCTTTATTGAAGAGGTGCGGGGAGGGGGTGCATGAAGGTACAGACAACAGGTCCTGTTTCGCAGTTTGCCCGCTTCTACAGGTCTCTGTAGAAGCGGGCAAACCGCGAAACAGGACCTGTTGTCTGTACCTTCATGCACCCCCTCCCCACACCTCTTCAATAAAGAAAGCACCTACGAACACACGGTGAGTGCCGCCTATTTGTTTTCTATACTTGGTCTCTAATATTTTCTGCAATCCCAACTACATTTGTAATATCCTAAGGTGATCACTTCATAGTTACATTAATTAGCCTTCCGGCAGTACTGTAACATTGCATCACATTCACTGCCAGATTGCCCATCTAGCAATTCTGGCAAATGCCATTTAGGCCAGTACCAGTCACTTTGGGCAAAATCACTTTTTAACCATGTACATTACATTAGCACATGGGTATTGATAATAAGTGTGGCAATGTATTGCATCACTGTTCTGTTACTCACTTTTGCAGACGTTGAGTGACATGATGACATTACTGTATCATGTTGCCTATATCAAACACAAAGGGATCCATCCAAATTTTGTATGAATAGAGAAATTGACGCATTTCAGGCATAAAATTGTTCTTATTTCAAAAACTCCATTAGTCTATAGTGATTCTCCAATAATCCTGGTGAAAGACAAAGCAACCACCAAAGAAGAGAAAAAAAACATCATCCAAAGGTAGATATGAATACAAAAGAAGTAAATTCGGGTTTAAAGATGCAATTAAGATGTTTATTGAAGTAATACATACATATAATATGAGTCAAAGGGATAATGCAGGAAAAAGGCTGAAAATTACATGACCCCAAAGGCAGAAAAAATATCTATAGTTAGAAAATCGACAATACATAGTATCCTAGGAGAAGGAGTATGGAGAGCTAACTTAGTCTATGTATCTAAGGTTCAAGAGTGCTTAGATACAATAAGAATCAGGGTTCAAGACTAAAGTGCACTTATTTCATGGCTTCTCAGTGGTGTAGATTAGGCCAGGGGGCACAGAGACCTAAGGCTGGCTTCACAGCACGATTTTTTGGATCTGGGGCTGTCCGGTGTGAACTGGACAGTCCCAGATCCAATTTTGCCCCTATTGTATCCCTATCGTGCCGATTGGGGTCCTACTGGATCTGGTTTATTTTGTTTTTTGCTCCAGACACAAAATTGGACAATGCAGCATTTTTGTGTCTGGGGCAAAAATCAAACTAAACCAGATCCTCCCGGATCCGGGCGATCCGGCGCCCACAACATGGGAGTCTATGGGCGCTGAATCCGGCAGAAAAATTATCCGATTCCCGGACGCCGGGTGCTGATTGAGCGGTGACTCTAAAATTCAAGCCGCGCTGGTTCAGCACCTGGCAAGGCAGCTTAAAGAGCCGTAGCTGAAATTTCAGCACCACGGCTAGCTCCCCTCAAGCCGCTATGCTGAAATTTCAGCACTGGAAAGCGGCAGACGCTGATTCTGGCACAAAACAGGATCGGAGGGCATATTTGCCAGGAAATAATCGTTGTGTGAAGCCAGCCTAACTATCTTAATGCATGTTTCGTGGACTCTCAGGATATCCTCACATGAAGAAGCAGACCTGAGTGCCCACTGCCACGTAAAATAAGTGCACTTAAAAAAACTTATTTGATGTGGTAACTACAAATGAGGGAAAGCAAATCAAATTTATGTTGAATTTCATGAAAATATTACATAAAGCAGAATATTGCATCAGGCAGAGCATGCTCACATGACCGCAGGTGTGGCTCCGTAGGCTTCCCCATAATGCCATGCAGCTATTAAGTGGTATGGAACACCCAATTAGGAGGGACTACCATAAAAAAAAAACCCCTTTTGCACTGATGCACTTTTGCTTACTAGCTGTGACAATCACTTGTTTTTCTACATATAAAACTGGTTGTAACGCATGAAGATGCATCGTGTGACTTTATGTACTTAAAGACATTTTGGTTCGTTGGTTTAACATAGTCTGTATAAAAGCCAATGGCAGGGAATTCAGCAGACACTTTGTAATTGAATCGGAATAGTAAGCAATTGTCAGCTAAGTCATGAAACACTGAATAAACATTACAGATAATGTTGACAGCACAGTAGTAAAGATCAGTTAACATCAATTACCCTTAGCTTGCATATATAAGTCACTTTGATCGTATTAATGCTGTTTATGTTAAAAACCTGGAAATGTATTCTAGACAGTCCCAGTGCCCCTCAAAGTGTTGCATACTTGTTAACAGCACAATTGCAGGCTTTGCACTTGTGATTTGCAGCAAATTGATTTATGGAATTTTTTTATAACCAAACAAGTCGTATTATGTTCTTTATGAAATGTCCATGGCTTGGCCATATTATTTAACCCTTAATGGTGATGCTATTGGAAGTATAGGATTTGAATAAACCAGAAAAATAGTTGTAAATGTGTCATAGGTCTATGTTTAGGTTGACCAAAATAGAGAAAACCCTAAAAATAACTTTTATTGACAATGACTTAGAGACCTAATGGTGAATCTCCCAAGTTAAAAATCAAGTAGGCAGGGTGTGCCTAGAGTATAGGTCAAAGAATGCCTGGCTGACCCTAAATGGCCCTAAGAAGTCAAGTATATGTTTTGGAATTACATTAAATTTACAGTAAATTTTAATATCAGGCACTGCCACAATAGAAGCCCAACTAAGGGAGAAATGTAAAGAGCAACATATGGACCTGTTTGCTTTATAGATTGCTTGTCAACAAGTCAAAGTGACCAGTTTTCTTATTTTTATTCCTGTTGCTCTTTTCAGTATTCAATTTTTTTTTAATTTATAAAATACATTGTAGGGTTCCCAAGATATGGCTGTTCACTTGGTGCTAGATTAATGGTGTTTCTCCAAGGGTGTGGATTAAAGTGAAATATGCATCAGTGCTAAAGACACGCCCAGAAGAACCATTGGGCAACACCATCTTAGTAAACACTGTAAAGAATTAGTTAAAAAGGCCTATATCATTGGAACCGTATGGTGATTTTAAAAAGAAAAACTGAACACTAAGAAGAACATCAAGAATAAGAGTAAGAGCAAAAACTGGCTATTTTAATAGTGGCAGTTTGGCTTTAACAGGAAACAGTCAGGTAAATTTTTTGTATGATTCCACTAGTACCTTGAATAGTGCCTGAGCAGACCTTTCAGGATATGTAAAAATTGTTACTGTACCCTTTGTAGTTCTCTTGATATAAGCACCTTCACACCCAGCAGGCAGCTGCTTCACTAGGATGGTCCATTACTTTCACTGCTGAATAGTCTGCAGTCTGTAAATGTTCACTTATTATTCAATCCTTCCAGGCATTCTCCTCCCAAGTGCTCTGTGCCTCACTTTCATTTCCTATGGTGCTTCTGAAGGAGGGGGAGGGAGAGAATGGAGGACATAGTGTACCTAGCCGAGCTATCAGATATGAGATAAGCCAATCCCCTCCATTTGTGTATCTTAGCAGAAGCCATGCTGTCTGTGAGACATTGTGTGTTTATTTGAACATTTGTTTAGCGTGTATAAGAAGACCAGACAGAAGGATACATACCCCCATGCCAGTGATTTCTACTGAACCTTCTTTGTGTACAGTGCAGTGATGTCACTACATGAATATTCATTCCCTGGGGAGTGGCAGCAGATAAGTAAGTGATCACTCACTGTGATTGACAGATGGAATGAATCTCTTTATTTGCAGTTTACAGAGGATAGGGAGTGAGTATAACTAAATGAAATCCATGAATAGAAAGAGTTACACCAGAGGAATTAGAAAATTATATCAGTTGCATATGGATTTTTGATCTGACAGATTCCTTCTAAATAGTACCAGGGCTGAATGTCTGTCCAGTCTGAGCCCGATTCTATTTCACAAATTATTTCAGCAAGAATATGGCTGTGACAGGTCTAACCTTTGGTTAATATGAAGCATTATATTACGATGCCTTCTATTAAGTCATGTTATCATAATCATCTCCAAATTTCAAATGGACATTGCAAACATAATCGTAGTTTGTATTTTAACAAGATCCCTCTGGTGCCATGGAGCACGCCGCAGATCACCGGCCGGCTCATCTTTCCTACACCAGCCATGAGCATGTGCTCAAATGATTACACATTATCTTACTGTGCAAATTGTAAAATCGAATGTGAAAACCTTTCCGGCCTTCACCATGACAACAAACGATTGTGATTTGTACCTGATCATACGAGAGGACACTTCTGTCATACGTTAATGTGAAAATATGTGGAAACACTCATTGAGAATTCAATGGATACAATTAATTAGGTTCAGCAGATCTATTTTTGATGTAAGACATTCCGACTGCGGATCCTCTTAATGCTACACATAAGCTTGACACGTTGAAACGAATTCCTTAGATTAGTGGGGTTAAATATGAAAATACCATCAAATGCGAAATTAATTTTAGGAATGTGGAATATTAGATCTGAATATTATCCACTTACATTTGCTTCATTTATCAAAAAGTAGTTAGAAAGTAGATTAGAAAGTTGCAGAACTTTTCATTAAATAATGATTAAGGCTAAATGATATGAAGTTGGAATATTTCATTAACTGTTGCTTGTAGTTGTTCTAAGATTGTAAATTATCCCCTGTATAGAGTATCGTTTTCTGATCACTGGGGTCTGCCTGCTGGGATTCCCACCAATCACGACTTAGATTCTGCAAAACCCAATCGAATGGAAGTCCAGAATGCATATCTCTACTGTGCTCTTTGTCAATGAGATTGCTAGAGATAATGAAATCTTAGACAAATAAGTATTGTAAATTATTATTATAGCACCATTTATTTAATGGTGGATTACATATAAACAAGGGGTATACGTATTAACAAACACAAAAATCATGAACAATACAAGGCACAGACTGATACAAGAGGAAAGAAAATCCTGCCCACAAGGGTTCACAGTCTACAAGGGATGGGTGATGACACAGTGGGTAAGAGAAAGGCCCCTGCCCGCTCAAAGCTCACAGATCTACAAGGGGAGGGTTGAGGATATCAGTTGGAGAGGAGGAGAGAGAACCCTGCCATGAGGGCCTACAGTCTACAATGGATGGCGAGGATAGTAGGTAGGTGAGGTAGAGAGGACCCTGCTCATGAGGGCTCAAGTCTACAAGGGATAGGTGAGGATAGAGTAGGTGAGGAGAGAGAACCCTACCCATGAGGGCTCACAGTCTAAACTGAATGTGAGAGGATACAGTGGCTGAAAAGAGAGGCCCTGCCAGCAAATGCTCACAGTAAAATTAGGAGCTTCAAGCAATCAGCAGAGACCCTGAAATAAAAATCATGTAGAATCTTCTATGCCATCAGAAGACAACTGTACCAACTCAAACCACTTGTGAGAGTCTGGTTCAAGATATTTGACAGCATCATCACCCCTATACTGCTGTATGTCAGCAATGTATGTTTCCCAGTGATGTACCCAAACAAAATGGGATTCCAGCCCAACTGAAAACTTCCACCTGGAGTTCTGCAAATATCTCTTCCAAGTCCATCGCAGAACCTCAAACATAGCCTGTCAGGAAGAGCTGGGTCAACTACCATTATTCCTCACTATACATAAGAGTGCAATATCACACCAGGTGCATGAACAGATCAGCAACCCCTGCTCCTACCATCATAAAGCCCTGCTCAGCCAGAGCCCAGAGCAAGCCAGGAGCCCCATCAATCTGTCAGCCAAAGTTGGCAACACACCATGACAAAAGCCCAAATAAAGGAGATCTCAGAAGAGTGCAAGATTCAATATATAGATGGGTGGAAGAGCGAATTAAAAAAACTCCCAGACACTCACCATCTACCAGTCACTGTGGAGGAACTACACTCTGGCCCTTATCTGGAGAAGTTACGCCACCCTAAAGTCAGGCAGACCATGAGTCTATGAAGTGAGAGCTCAAGCCTAGATGTGGAAACAAGATGACAAAGACAGATATACAAGCTAGGAAGAACAGACTGTGACAGCACTGCCAACAGGGGGCACTGGAGGATGAAGTGTACTTCCTGCTGCACTGCAACAATTACTCAGCAGTGAGAGCCATCCACTTCCAGAGACTCTCCACTCACATCCCGAACTTCACGTTTATGTACGATGGAAGGAAGCTCTGCATCCTACTGGGAGAAGGGGGATCAATGGTGGAGATCGCTGCCAATAAGTCACCACATGTTATAAGCTAGAGAAACATAGGACCCCAGAATGGACCATATTGAACAAACATTACCCACCACCCACCAATCCCTCCCTCCTGGCGCACTATTCTTATTTTTCTTGTTTTAGCACTAATTTGCATTTATGGTTTGGCAATAAAGCATATTTGAATTTGAATATGTCAATTTGGGCAAATCTAAATTTCATCAGTATCAAAAAAATTTATGGAGACAAAATTGAACTTGGTGACATTAATTTCAAAAGAATTGATTATTCTAAGTTACCATGTGCCTACCTGCATTTTTGCACTTTGTGCACCATTACTGAAAGATAAAAATACTTTTATAAGGTTTATTCTATTATGTTATTATACACCACACTTTTTCATTTCATCTTACACACAACTTTAATTCCATACAAGGTTATCACTTTGTGATCTATGATCTTTATAATTAATATATTGGGGTCACTCAGTAAATTTTGTTTTTCCATGAAACACATTACGTATAACTCGTGTATAAGCCGATTTTTCAGCCCAAAATTTGGGCTGAAAAGCTCCCACTCGGCTTATACACGAGTCAATACGGGGGGGCTGTGTCTGGGGCTGTGGAGCTGGAGGAGCGGGGGGGCTGCTGTTATGAGCGGCCCGTCACTGTTGGGCCTCCTCATTAAATATGCACGTCTTCCCCTGTCAATCAGCGGCAGGGTACCAGTGCATATAGCCCCAAATGCTGGCACTCCCCCTTGTAAGGGCCCCCCCCCCCTGATGGTTATATTACCATTCCAGACTTCTGATCCGCGCCGCTCTCGGTGCTTCATCCTCGCTGCTTCAACTCGCTCTCCGTTCCGTCTTCTACAATCGGATCTCCGGCCGTCGCTTGCAAACATCGTCATCAGCGCCTACACGGGATCACGGATGTGAAAGACGCGAAGCAGCGCAGGATGAAGCAGCGAGGATGAAGCACGAGGAGCGGCTGTGGATCAGAAGATCCGGAATGGTAAGTAGAAGCGGGGGCCCTTTCAAAGGGGGGGACTGGAAGTGCAGCATTTGGGGCTCTGGGACACCCAGGGGGCTCCTGGGGACCCCTGGGGCCGCTTTGTGTACTCCCAGGGGGCCCATGGGTGACCCCAGAGCTGGTTTCTGTGTACCCCATGGGCTGCTGTGTACCCCCTGGGGCTGCTGGGGACCCGGAGGGCTTGCTGGGACCCCCAGGGGCTGCATTTAACCCCATGGGGCTTGCTGGACACCCCAGGGGGCTGCTGTGTACCCCCTGGGGCTGCTGTTGTACCCCATGGGGCTGTTTGGGACCCCCTGGGGGCTGCTGGGGACCCCAGGGGACTGCTGTGTACCCTGGGGTCTGCTGGGAGCCCCCAGGGGCTGCTGTGTACCCACTTGGTCGCTGGTCCCAGGGGGCGTGTGGGTATCCTCCTGGGAGCTATATGTCCCTGGGGCCTGTTATACCACTGGGGCTGCTGTGTACTACCACTGGGGCTGCTGTGTACTACCACTGGGGCTGCTGTATACTACCACTGGGGCTGCTGTATACTACCACTGGGGCTGCTGTATACTACCACTGGGGCTGCTGTATACTACCACTGGGGCTGCTGTTTACTACCACTGGGGCTGCTATATACTACCACTGGGGCTGCTGTATACTACCACTGGGGCTGCTGTATACTACCACTGGGGCTGCTGTATACTACCACTGGGGCTGCTGTATACTACCACTGGGGCTGCTGTATACTACCACTGGGGCTGCTATATACTACCACTGGGGAGGCCTGTATACCACTGGGGGGGGCCTGTATACCACACTGCTGGTGGCTGTGTACCTGTGCTGGGGTCCACCCTCGGCTTATACACGAGTCAATAGGTTTTTCCAGATTTTTGGGGCAAAAGTAGGGGGGTCGGCTTATACACGGGTCGGCTTATACACGAGTATATACGGTACTTTTATTTATCAAATCAGTTGCAGAATGAATAGAAAACATAGTCCAGACATTGACAAGGTTAGATATAATCATTTTTATTTGTAATAGTAATTTTCTCCTTCAAACTTTGCTTTTGTCAAAGAATGCTCCCTCTGCAGCAATTACAGCATTGCAGACCTTTGGCAGGTACTATTTAATGAAGCTGCCAAATAAGGAGCTGAGAGGTGTTGATTTCTCAAACTAGAGACTCTAATGTACTTGTCTTGTTGCTCAGTTGTGCAGCGGGGCCTCCCACTTCTCTTTCTACTCTGGTTAGAGCTTGTTTGTGCTCTCCTCTGAAGGAAGCAATACATACCGTTGTGGAAATCTTCAGTTTATTGGCAATTTCTCTCATGGAATAGCCGTCATTTCTAAGAACAAGAATAGGCTGACGAGTTTCACATGAAAGTTCTCTTTTTCTGGCTGTTTTGAGAGTTTTATAGAACAGACAAATGTAATGCTCCAGATTCTCAACTAGCTCAAAGGAAGGTCAGTTTTATAGCTTCTCTAATCAGGCAAAACATTTTCAGCTTTGCTAACATATTGTTTCTAAACATCTGCTTTTTCTAAACATCCATTAGCCTTCTTAGGCCCCTTTCACATCAGCGGTAAACGCTAATCCGCGGTGAAAAAAATGCAACTGCCGCAATGAATGAAATGCACTGACTAATAAATTAATATTATATTCCCCTTTAATGTCTCATGAATACTGCAGCGCAGTTTTTACCCCTTCATCCACCCTACTCTATACACACCACGCCGGGGACTGCCGCAACCGTGATCTGCTTTTATAGTGGTTGTGACTCTCACAACCAGACAAGGTGAAGCCTCCTGATACCTATTTAGGAAATATTTTATCTCTCACACCCTTCATCCTCCCTACTTTAATTTTCTGAGATAACAACCTTTGGGTTTTCATTGGCTGTAAGCCTCATCAACATTAACATAAATAAACACTTTAAGGAGATCACTGTGTAATGACTCTATATAATATATGCATTTAACTTTATGTATTGAATCACTTAAAACAATGAACGTTTTGATGATACTCTAATTCATGGAGATGCACCTTGTCATATATGACTGTTTTTGAGATCCTTTGGCTGAAATGTTCCATAGGAAGTTTTAACCTACTTTTCTCGACAATCAAGAGAAAATAGTAAAACAAACTTGCGATTGTGTTCCGATGGATTGCCTCCTCGCTCTCCACCTGTGAATGTGCATTTGACAATCCAGAGGCCATACGGGATGTGATGAGTTGTTTTCGAAGCAATCAAGAGAGAATGGTGCAGCAATCTGTAAATTGTCCTCCATCGTGTTGCCTCATCCCTCTCTACCTGTGGGTCTAAGTATTAGAATATCCAGAGGCGACAAGTGTGGCAACAAGGCAATGGACAGAGCTGCGACTTTCTAATTTTTGGTTAGGAATCCTCCTGAGTTTCGACAAAGTTTCTGCGTAGATGACGACCGAGATAATTACACATTCATCGTATGTTGCCTTTCCTCTTCTCCTTCGCACAATAATAGACTTTTATCAGTTGATATAAAATTCTTTGTTTTCAAGTCAGGACCTGCCTTATATAGAAAGTAAAATAATATGTTCTTTCAAGTAATAGATTAGATCTTAGAAGGATGAAAACACTGAGACGTGGAATAGGAAATTTTGAAATTATTTTTACTAGTAGAAATGTAAAAGTTGTATTTCCATTATCTGTTGTTATATTGCTAGACGATGAAAAATACACAATATGGACAAAAGTTGCGCCCAGTCAACATTACACCTAAAGGAACATTTATGACATCCCAATCTAAATCTAAATCTATAGGAATTATTATGGATTGTTTTCCACCTCCTATAGCTAAGACAGCTTCCACTGTTCCGGGAAGGTTTCCCGATAGTTTGTGTAGGTGTCGTTTAGAATTTTTTGCTGGTTCTGTTCTGTAGCGCCCCTGGGTCAAAGTGCCACAGTGTCATCACTGCCCCCGGGTGGTGGTGTCACAGGAGAGCAACAAAAGGGTCTTCTCATCAGGCAACACACACACAACACTCACACCTCTAGGCCAGAAGGGGGAGACCAGGCCCGGGTTCAGGTTGAGCTCCCCTATATATTCTGGTCTGGGGGGGAGCAAGTTAGTTCAGTTCCTGGGAGGACTGTGAAGAGGACCTGGATGTAAAAGAGCCAAGCTAAGCTCATCCCAGAGTCGCTAGCTAAGTTCCAGGCCTAAGGCTAGGGTCTGAGGAAAGGAGGAGGAACACACCTGGGAGGCTGAGAAACTTCGTGCTCACCCCAGAGGAAAGGTGCATGTAACGGACACCAGAGTAAGAGACTGTGCAGGGTTTTATGTCCCGGCAGCCAGTACTGGAAACTAGGGATTCCAAATTCTCCAGCCACACTGTACCGGAGGCACAGCAAACTGTGAGAAGTAAGCAGCATACACCCGAGAGCAGGGTAGAGAAAGGACTCGAGTTGCCTGTCATACCGGTACCTCGCTGGAAGAGACAGGGCCGGCAGCCTAGCTTATGTAAGTGCAGGAGCCAGTAAACAGCACTGTAAGGGAGCCAAAGAAGAAACCCTAAGTTGCTTTCAAACGACCCGTGGACAGCTCCATATAACACCTCCTCCAGTAAAAGACTGAGAAACTACAAAAGCTGTGAGTCTGCCTGTTCTGCCTGTTCCTTGTGCCCATCGTCCTGCATCCCACACATAGACTATCTACACTGCCCCGGGGATTGGCTTTACCTGTGGAGAGCCGTTCCATCTCAGCTGCCCGTCCATCACCCTGGAGGTTCTGCAGCAACGGTAGCAATCCCTAGGCACACACCATGGGTGGCATCATGAAAACTTCCCTGTATATAACCCCTTTTAAACTGAAATCCAGGGCACAGAACTGGGTCACAACCCCTGTGACTTCCCCCAGAGACAGTAGCAGCTAGGCCCAGTCCCAAGTACCCCTTCAACCTGGAGGCGCCTCAGTTCACTTATAGGGAAGTTACTACGCCCCCAACAGTAAAGTGTGAATATTAATATGTATAGCGCTGTCTATGGGAAGTGTCTCTGTACAATGATGTTTGCTAATTTAAAGAGTATTTGTATGGTATTGATAATATGCATAGTGATAAGTATGATGTGATGTATAGCAAAAGAATGTAAGTTTATAATGTTGTGTAGATGCTGTTGGACACAAACAGTAAAGTGTCCCTGTGCAAGAACAATATACAGGCCCTTTGCCCACCCAAGAGCTCAACAAATTGTAAAATCCCACCTGATTTGGAGGTAGAAATGGGCCCCTTAAATTTTGGGGCCCCTGTGCGACTGCACAGGCTGCACCAATGATATGTCCGCCCTTGTGTGTAGATGCAGCAGAGCTACTTGTGCTATACGATAGTAAGATGCACGGTGTGCTACCTAGAGCTATTAGTTATTAAGTATCTGTTACGCCCCTGAGGTAGGAGTAAAGAGTTCTTGAGAGCGGTCATCTTAGTTTCAATTTCAGTCAGGGCTCTGACAGCTAACAAAGAGCTATGCAGTAGAGAGGCTTCAGCCTGGGGCTGAAAAAGGAGTCTGGGATTGGGGGTGCCTCAAAAGCAGCAGGAATCAAGTAAGCAACAAATGGGTGAAAGAAAGTCTGGTGCTGGGAAGCTGGAGAAGGTCTGTGAGACAGATAGAGAGAAGGGGAAGTCAGTCTAACTAGGTGGTCAGGCTTGGGGGACCTGTAGAAAGGCAGGGTGCTGCCCAGCTGATGCACAAAGGAAGGAAAAGGCTTTGGGAGTGTTCTCCTGCAATGGATCACTATCTGTAGTTGCTTACTTAAGAGAATTTAGTTCAATTCAACTGCCTAGACAAAGAAAACATTCATAAGTATTATGCAGTCGCCAAAACCCATAAGGATTAAGCCTCTGTGTTACTATTTTTCAATCGTTGGTCTGCCGCTGTCATACAGGCATTGGCATGTGTGACAGGGGCACCGACCAGTGACACCCAGTGTGCGCCCGTCACCCTGACCAATCCCAGTGACCATCGGGTGTCGGCGCATCGCTGGGTGATCGCTGGTGAGTAGTGATGGGCGAGTCCTAAATTACTCGGAATCGCTTGACTCTAGCGAGTCCGAGCCCGGGACTCGCTACTCGTTGCGAGTCTAGTGAGTCCAATGTTAATGAATGGGGAAGAGAGTAATAGCGAGTAGTGTGCGATTTACAAATCACAGATGTGTCTCGGAAGCTTCAGCCTGAAGCAATCCTAGTTTTGTCAAAGACTCTGACAAAACTAGGATTGCCATTGATTTGCATTGGACTCGTTTACTGTGCAAGTAATCCCTGGGAAACTCGCACAGATAAGAGTCCGGCTGTCTCCTCTGTGCTGGCTGCCGCAGCTCCAGGGTCCTAGAGCCCGCCTGCTGCCTGATGTAGCAGAGCTGAGATTGTTCTCAGTCTGCTCATTCCCTGTGCATAGACATCTATATCTATGCACAGGGATGTAGCAGAGAGGACATCGCGTTTTGGACTACGTCGGACGGAAGAGGATTTTTTTAATTAAAGATATAGTCCCTAATGGCTTTTTTTTTTATTTCTAATAAAATTTTTTCTCTGTGTTGTGTTTTTTTTAAAGGGATCCTGTCACCCCCAAAACACCTCTAAACCTATTAAAAGCTGTCCCTAGAGCATATTAACACTTTCCCTACACTCCTTTTAGCTCCTAAATGCCCTTAGTCAAAGTGAAGAAAAACGTTATAATAGTACCTGATTAGTGATGATAATGAGTGACTATCTATTCATAGTCACTCATCAAGGCAGCCCCTCTTCTTCATATCACGCCTATTCAGGCGTGATCGTCATCCTAGATTCAAAATCGCGCCTCCCTGCGCGCCTCCCCACTCTCCCATAGCGTCCGTGCTTCATTGTGGGGCCCCACAATGAAGCACGGACGCTATGGGAGAGTGGGGAGGCGCGCAGGGAGGCGCGATTTTGAATCTAGGATGACGATCACGCCTGAATAGGCGTGATATGAAGAAGAGGGGCTGCCTTGATGAGTGACTATGAATAGATAGTCACTCATTATCATCACTAATCAGGTACTATTATAACGTTTTTCTTCACTTTGACTAAGGGCATTTAGGAGCTAAAAGGAGTGTAGGGAAAGTGTTAATATGCTATAGGGACAGCTTTTAATAGGTTTAGAGGTGTTTTGGGGGTGACAGGATCCCTTTAAAACAATTTAATAGAAATTCATGGCGGTCATGTCTAATATTGGCGTGACCGCCATAAATTTTGGGCTTAGGGCCAGCTGATAATACAAAGCTGGCCCTAACCTCTTTATTACCCAGCGTGCCACCGCCACCAGGGCCGCTGGAAGAGCGGGGTTCAGCGCCAGAGGATGGCGCTTCAATGAACGCGCCATCTTCTGGGGCGGCTGCGGGCTGCAATTTGCAGCGGGGGGTGCTCAGAAAGCTTGGGCATCCCTGCGCTGCCGATTCCAGCCCCCAGCTGCTTAGCTGTACCTGGCTAGACGTAGAAATTGCGCGGAGCCCCACACATTTTTTTTTAATTATTTCATGAAATTCATGAAATAATAAAAAAAAAGGGCTCCCCTATATTCTTGTGTCTTGCCAGGTACAAATAGGCACCTGGGGGTTGGGGGCAGCCTGTCGCTGCCTGCTGGATCCGGCTGGTTCCAGAAATACGGCGAAGCCCATGTAATTTTTTTTCTGAAAAATCAATAAAACAATCCTAAAAAAGGGACTGCATCTTTATTAACCCCTCGCCCATGGTCCAGGGGTTAATAAAGATGCAGTCCCTTTCATTTACATTGTTTTATGGATTTGTCCGAAAAAAATTTCACGTGGGCTTCGCCGTATTTCTGGAACCAGCCGGACACAAGAATATAGGGGAGCCCTTTTTTTTAATTATTTCATGAATTTCATTAAATAATTTTTTAAAAAAATGCGTGGGGCTCCGCGCAATTTCTATGTCTAGCCAGGTACAGCTAAGCAGCTGGGGGCTGGAATCCGCAGCGCAGGGATGCCCAAGCTTTCTGGGCACCCCCCGCTGCAAATTGCAGCCCGCAGCCGCCCCAGAAGATAGCGCGTTCATTGAAGCGCCATCCTCTGGCGCTGAACCCCGCTCTTCCAGCGGCCCTGGTGGCGGTGGCACGCTGGGTAATAAAGGGGTTAATACCAGCTTTGTTATACAAGCTGGTATTAAGCCCGAGATTCTTAATATCAGGCCACGTTTGACCCAGCCACTAAGAATCTCCAATAAAGGGTTAAAAAAACACAACACAGAGAAAATTTTTTATTAGAAATAAAAAAAAAAGCCATTAGGGACTCCATCTTTAATTAAAAAAATCCTCTTCCGTCCGACGTAGTCCAAAACGCGATGTCCTCTCTGCTACATCCCCTGTGCATAGATATAGATGTCTATGCACAGGAATGAGCAGACTGAGAACAATCGCAGCTTTGCTACATCATCTCTGTGACAAGGCGGGCTCTGGGACTCTGGAGCTGCGGCAGCCTGCACAGAGAAGACAGCTGGACTCGGCTCAAGTAACAGCAGTTACTTTGCGAGTTTCCCTGCGATTACTTGCACAGTAATCAGACCAATGCAAGTCAATGGCAATCCTAGTTTTGTCAGAGTCTCTGACAAAACTAGGATTGCCATTGATTTGCATTGGACTCGTTGCTGTGCGAGTAATCGCTGGGAAACTCGCAGCGTACCGAGTTCTGCGAGTCCCTTACTACTCGCCGAGTAACGAGTCCTAGCGAGTAGATTCGCCCATCCCTACTGGTGAGATCTGCCTGTCTGGCATCTCACCAGCGATCACATAGCGATGTTCCAGCGATCCCGATCTTTGGTCAGGTCACTGGAACGTTGCTACGTCTTTTACACAGAAGATAAGAAGTGTACTGCCTGCTGTCTCATGTTTGCTCAAGCTGTTTACAGTAAAGTTTGCCTTAGTTTTACCGATGTGTCTGTTATCCTTCTCAGGCAAGCCAATGGACTGGGAGAGGAGTGTGACTGGACCTGTGCAAAGGTACAAAAAGTAAGATCATCAGCGCCCACACACACACCAGGGACTCTCAAATGAATCAACACAAGTTCAAATGCACTGGCAGGATTCAGCAGGCCCACCATGTTATCATAGAGAGATGGGGCAAGCCATGTGCAAATTACTGATGAGACAACCGCTCATAGCCTACTCTATCATGAAAGGGTGGTTTTTTGTATTATACATGCACACAAATGAAGTTTGCTAGGGCGCTAGTCACACAGATATGTGTGATGCACAGTGTCTGGCTTTTAGCTTTTATTTATGCCTATACTATTGGATAAGGCCCAGCACTATATGAGTGCACCCCACAGGGCAGACACTCCAATTGTCCTGGCTGCATCTTGCTTAAAATGTGTAAGCAATAAAAAACGATGACAAATTAAATTAAATCATAATGTGCGGCATTAGTCGAAAATTCGGCCAAAATACGCAAGCTCCAAACCCACCATCAATGGTCCCCACGCTAATGAGTCCTTGGATTGCATTCAGAAACAAGTTCACATCAAAATACATAAAGCTTAAAAAAAATCCTGGTTTGCCGGCGCTTTTATCATGGCGGGTCTGCTGCATTTGAACTTGTGTTGGTTAATGACTGTTTCTGGTGAGTTTTTTTTATATTTTTATGTCCTTTTCTGTGAACTCTCAGCTTAATGTAGTTTGCTGGGGTGGACCAATTACAGCACTAGCCTATGGCAGACACCCCAGTGAACCACAGTGCTGCTTCACACCTAGAAGAACATTTGTGAGGTCAGACGTTGAAGTTGCACTAGAGGCTTCTGGCTTGCAATCTCCATTCTGACACATCCCAATGATGGTAAGTGGAGTTGGCGTGTGTAGTAGAGTCATTTTCTTTGACACCAAACTGATTTAACTATGCCTGAATGGCAGTGGCGTACCTATCGTGGTCGCAGCCTCCAGCCGCCCTCCGCGAATGCGGGTGTCCGAGCTGAGGAGGGAGGATGGGGAGGAAGTAAAGAGGCACTTCCTGTAGCTGTGCCCGCCCCTCCTCTCCTCCTGCTGTCGGCAGAAGTAAGAACAGAACAGTAAGTGCGGCGACCCCGCTCCGCAACTGTGCTGTCAGGCTGAAAATTCCTGACAGCACCCCCCCTCCCTGGCTTCTCAAGTTTGCTGACAAGCTAAAAGTTCTTGACAGCACCCTCCCCCCGGTCCTTACCTAAGGGGGCCCCGGTGTAAAAGCAGCATCGGTGCCCGCAGTGGACTTGTTACGCCACTGCTGAATGGACCTTGCTTTATCCACTGGGACACAATCATGCTAGAGCAGAAAAGGATTTTCCCCAAACTGCTCCTACAAAGTTGGGAGCCACAGTTATTCAAGAATAACTTTTCCTGAATCCATAACATTATCCCTCCTCCACTAAACATTACAGCCTACACAATACAGTCATGTGGGCAACATCCTCCTGGCATTCCCCAAACTCGTCTATCATTTGCCAGATTGAGAAGTGTGATCCGTCACTGATCAGAACATGTTTCCTCCAGAGTCCACTGGTGGCTCCTTTACAATTTTCCATCCAAGGCTCGTCATTGTGTTTGCTTCCTCCCTAGTACAATGCTTCACCATCTCCAGCATATCAATAGTGAATAGAGTGTCTGTTGACCTTGCACACTACCCCGCACACATAAGAGGGACAGGCGTCCCAAGTTTTGATCATTGGTGGAGGATATCTGCAATTGAATGACATGACCCTATAACTGGAACCCAAATAATCCAAGGAAGGCCAATGCCCGTGCCCCAAACATGCAAAAAAAACCAAAATAGATGGTTGCGCCACACTGCAAATTTAGGGGTATAAATTCCCGTTACACTGTACGTTTCACTCACCTAAGTTGGTTGTGCCCTCTGCACAACTAGATTAACCGCAAGTAGGTGAGATTTTTTTATACAGGATCCCTGTCTTCATCTGTTGCCTGTCTTCCCTTTGCACCCAGGTCTGTGCTCCTTCTCTCACACGTGCACCGTCCCGTGCACGTGCAGGGGCCAGGTTTCTGTTTTCTTCAGCAAGGTCCTCTCCCAGAGCTGCTCGCACCACTCTCCCCGAAGGGAGAAAGGAACGTAATGCAATAATAAATGTGGTATATAGAAATGAGCGCTAGGGATAATGGAACAAGCCGAACGCTTTTGTAGACATTACCTATTAGTGTATTACGATAAACACAGTACAGGTCCTTCTCCCACAACGCGTTTCGACGCTACATGCGTCTTCCTCAAGTGGATACTGGACCTCTATCAGACTTCCCTTATATCCTATCTCTGTACTACTCATTGTACATGGGGGTGTGTTTTTTTTTTTTTTTTTTTTTTTTTTTCTCTTCCTACTCCTTCTCCTTCCACTCTCTTACCACACCCCTGTTGACCTAATCTTCTGTGTATACCTGAATAACCTTACCTGCCATACAATCTATATTATTAAATATCTATAGTTCATGCTTAAAATCCATTAAAATACATCAAAGATACATTATAATAACTTTAAAATTACATTAAAAATATATTAAACCAAATATTAAAATAATAAAATCACATTCATCATATAAAAACACATTCATCATATAAAATTACCCCTTAATTCAAGTGTTCTCTACCTCATATAGTTAATTTTTATTTATTAAGGTGCCTTCGCACCAGCGCCTCCCCGAAATCGCGGCAGACGCGGCGAAAAAAAACCCGGCATCCGCCGCGACCACCGCACAGCGGCCGCACTCGCGGCACAGCCGCGGCAAGCCCCACACAATGCACGGGTGGGCCACACCGCACGGGGCCCGCCGCAACCGCGCCGCAACCGCAGCCGCCACGCGGCAACCGCGGCAGGACGATGTAAATGTTGTAAGATCATATCACATGGATGTCGTAATTTTATATCTAACACTACAAATGAATCGTTTAAGATTAACCAAAGATTAGATTGTCGCTCACAATTTGTTATATATATGTTAGATTTGGTTTAATATATTTTTAATGTAATTTTAAAGTTATTATAATGTATCTTTGATGTATTTTAATGGATTTTAAGCATGAACTATAGATATTTAATAATATAGATTGTATGGCAGGTAAGGTTATTCAGGTATACACAGAAGATTAGGTCAACAGGGGTGTGGTAAGAGAGTGGAAGGAGAAGGAGTAGGAAGAGAAAAAAAAAAAAAAACACACACCCCATGTACAATGATTAGTACAGAGATAGGATATAAGGGAAGTCTGATAGAGGTCCAGTATCCACTTGAGGAAGACGCATGTAGCGTCGAAACGCGTTGTGGGAGAAGGACCTGTACTGTGTTTATCGTAATAAACTAATAGGTAATGTCTACAAAAGCGTTCGGCTTGTTCCATTATCCCTAGCGCTCATTTCTATATACCACATTTATTATTGCATTAATGCCCGTGCCCCATCCTGCTCACACAACCTGGGTCAAGCCAATGATAGTCATGTATAATTTGTAGAAATTGGAATCAGGGGAGCAACTATAAGGAAGGTAAAGTAGAATCATCTCCCACATAAGAATACAACAGGTTTTTAAATATTAAGTAGGAAGCCTGTTACACATTTTGCATTGAGGTTTATTGATAAAAACAGGATTTGAATTTTCTTGCTGTGTTCAGTATATATATTTTTTTCCAAATAAGAGAAAAACCAAATATAGACAGAGAGATATCTACAAGAACTATTCGCACTGAATAAGACATATGTAGGATTTTGTGAAATACGGCTTCTGAGGCAATCAAGATGCTTCTAAATACTTGAGTCAAAGACTCAAGACCCTGCGGGCTTTAGAGAATGGGTGACCAAGTGCTTTCAAACACTTCAACAGGGCAGAACACTCAGATAGAAAACCTACTTGACCAAAGTAATTTCAGCAACTCCAATCCAAGTGTTACTTGTATACTTTCAGTATAATGTATATCAATTTATGTCGAAGATAGATAGATAGATAGATAGATAGATAGATAGATAGATAGAGACAAAGTCACAACAGCACACTGTTACCGCCGAAAAGATATGCGTGTGTAAATAAATAGATCTATAAAACACTAATGTTTGAGCAAAAATAAAAAAAGTATAGATGTTTGCCCATCAACAACAACAATGTGACTTTAATCTGATGGGACCCTGACCTACACTAAACATCCAAATCCCTCATTGACTTGCATGGGTTTACTATTTGGGATGAATATCTGAATAAAATGTATTCAGTTAAGTTTATCTGAACCTCAAAACCGAGCTGCTCGCTCATCACCCAGTTCTGTGGTCCTGGCGGTGTAATTAAATGGGGGAAAGTTTATATTGGAATTGTATTTGGGACTCCACCCGTGGGTTTCGACAATTGGGATGGATGGCCGATGCTGCAGTGCAGGTCCTCTGGAGCCATTGGTAATGCAGCTGAGATGGTTCTGCTCTCCTTGGGTAGAGAAAGGCCCCAGGGTAGTGACACAAGTTCCTGTGTAGTAGTAGTGATGTGGGAAATAACTTGGAGGACACAGCTGGGTGCTAGGATCTTTATTGACTTTTGGCACAGGCCTCCAGATGTTTCCATCCGCCAACAGGGTGCTGTGTTCTCTGGGTCAGGGCTCCACTCTCTGATAATTTGGAAACAATCTACCGGGACCACCTTAAGGTAATCCCTTCCAGGGTCGTCTTCCTGTCCTGGCTCTCGCCCTCCTGCCCCGCACCTCATGCTCAGTGTCTCAAGCCAGTAGCCTCAGATCCTGTTGGGCGAGCCCGTATTGGTCCCCTTGGCCATACGTGGCCACCTTTTCAAAGAATAAGTCTGGTTGTTGACTGTGGCTCTTGAAGTAGTCCCAGTCTCCGGTTCGCTAGCTGAGCCTTGCTGTTTCTCCACTAGTCTGGGGCTGGTCCCCTTTCTGCAGCCCAGTCCCCCTAGCTGACCTTGGTCTCCGTCAGCTCAGATGCGGGCGCCACGGGTGAATTACTCACTTCCCACTCTCCTGCGACCCTTTCTGTCTCTCTGGAGCCCTCACTGGCTCTCACATTTTTCTTGTCCTGGGATGAGCCTCTCTGCTCCACTTCCAAGGACGCCTTTCCTCACATCTCTCCTGCGACTTCTCTATTCCCCACTCCTCTCTCTACCTCCTCATGGTTACTACTCCTCCCACTACTTCCTGGTGAGCTCCTCTTATCTGCTTCCTCCATCCACACCCTCTACCTACTTCCCTCCTCCAGCCTGGGATGGGGTCCTCCCTCAACAGGGTCTGCCCAGATCCCCTGGCTTGGAGTGGTGTGGTGTTGGATGCTGATGTGTGGGTGCCCGGTAATGTCCACTCCTTACCCGAGGGCGGGGTATCACACCTCTGGCTGAGGTGCTGTTCCTCTGTGGCAACCAGAACCTCAGAGGCACCATAGTATCAGTAAAAAAATCAGCTCAGGGTACAAAAGTAAGTTATCACACGACATCAGATTAAGATGGTTCTCAGAAAAATGGCTCCATGTTTTTTTTTTTACAAACTTCAGAATTTTTTTTTACCGCTCAAATTAAAATAAAATAAAACGAAACATGTTTGGTTCCTCCATGACCCGGAGAGTGATGCTGCCTGATCATTTTTACCATATAGTGAACACGGTAAAAAAAAAAAAAAAATTTTGAAATTGCACTTTTTTTTTTTGCAATTTCGCGGCATTTGAATTTGTTTACCATTTGCCAGGAAAATGAATGATGTTCAAGAGTACAACTCGTCCCGCCAAAAACAATATTGATGGAAAAAAATTAAAAGTTACGGTTCTCGGAAGAAGGGGAGAAAAAACAGAAATGAAAGAAAAAACGTAACGTGGCCATGGCGTGAAGGGGTTAATAAATTGAGTTCTGCCGCATCGGTACGGTGAAAACCAGTCATCACGTATCAGCATTTAGCTGGTAACAGTTGCTGAATGTTGTGCTGCATATACCGAGCATATTCCTGCAGAGCGAGTGAATATCATTGGAAGCCATCAGACGGCAGGGGGACTCTTCCATCTGACTATCCTGTATAGATAGTGGTGTGCAGCCATTGTGATAGTTACTGTTCATCATCCGAGTCCTACACACAAGAACACGTTAATTGAATTTCACTGAATTACGAGTAGACCTGGCCAGACCTGAACGGCTCCATAAATTTCCGTAGCAGCTGCCTGTTAAAGGCGATGATCAGGCTTATTAGGGTTGTTGTTTCTCATTATTTACATAGCACAAAGAAGAAAATATGACGGTGACACCGTTTTGGGGGAGTGTGTGAAGACCATTTGGCTCATCAAGGCTCATTTAGTTTAGTGCTCCATTTCCCATTATAGTCGTCTGTTTGTTTACCGGAGAGCCGAATCCTCCCGCTTCAACTACCTTGTCTGGTAAACAATCCAATAAATAATATCATCCGATGAGCGACCACAGTGTAAATTATCTCACACATTTGTTTATTATTTTCACATTCTCCACTTGTCCATCTGTGCCTAATTGTGTGCCGGCCGGGAACTGTAGGTCAATGGTTTCCATTAGTCTAGCATCAATAAAGGATTATGCTAAGAACCTATTCCCAACAATTGAAGAGAAACCTGTTAACTATTCAAGCTCCTTCGCAGAATTCAGTGGATGTTTGTTGAGATTTATTAAAGGAATAGTCCAAGGTAAGACATTTTCTTCCTATCTGTGTTATTCCTATAATCTATGAGTTAAAGTGGGAGAACAAGAGCACATAGGGTCTTACCCAATTGATAAATATAATGTGGTTAGGGAGCCACAACCGCTGTAAGGACGAGACCGGTATGCTGCACAAACTCCCCATATCCAAATCAATAGAGAGAAATGGGTAGTAGAAGATGCGCTACCGATCGGTGACAAGATCCAGTAGAAGAATCCAGTAATAGAAACATCAGGGTTTATTGTCTACGTCTTTCGTGGGCGACTGCCCACTTCCTCAGCAAATGCAATCAAGATTGTGTGTCCTGAGGAAGTGGGCAGCCATCCACGAAACACATAGATAATAAACCTTAAAGTTTCTATAATGGTACCTTTACACGCCGCCACAGAGGGTAGGAACAGGTAGGCAACGCACGTGCACGCGCGCGTTTTTAACTGTTGCTAACGGTTGCCGATGCCGCATATACACGCCGCCGCAACGTGCTCCACTGAAGGTATTTTTGTTCCCCGGAAGTGCCGACGGGTGCCGCGGGTTACCTTCTGTGGAGTACCTTCCCTGATTTACACGCCGCTACCACAAGGGAATATGGGCGTACATCTTTCGCGCCGCAGGTACATAGGCGTGTCAGAGTTGTGCATTACGTGATGCTCGTACGGTGATTGGACAATGCAATAGCATCATGATTGGCCAGCCTGCACAGGAAGGCGGGCTAATACATGACGCTATTGTAAATGTGTAGTGTGACTGGTCAGCTCGTTAAATAAGGCGCCCTGTGCAGGGACAGCCAATGGTTACACAGTAGCCCCCACCAATGATCGCTGATGGGGCGTGTATCCATGACGCTGTGTCACGCCCCAGGGATTTCACTAGGCCACGATTACTCGCTGCCACCATAGGGATTGTGCCTTCCTGTTTTTGAGCATGGCTCAGACACAGGTATCTGAAGGCACTGCAAGACACAGGAAGGAAATTCCTGAATTACACGCAGCCACTTCGTGGTGTTTTCATGGCAACAGGCACAATTGTGTCCGATGCCTGGCGGTTTCTACCTTCCTGTGGCGGCGTGTAAAGGTACCATAACTGCATTCTTCTACTGGATCTTGTCACCGATTGGTAGCGCATCTTCTACTATTCATTTCTCTCTACTGATTTGGATACTTCTATAACCTAAGCTATTTTCTAATAGACTTGCTTTAAAAATTCGCCACCGTTCCCTCTACCCACAGATACTGTGTTTTTCTTCTATTTCCTATCTGATGACATAATGTGAGGGGCCCAATACATGCCGCAATAATTGCACAGAACATCCTTGAAACGGAAGAGAGGCTGCAGTCACTTCCACAGCCTCTGCCCCTCTGGGAAATAAAGTGTCACAGTAGTAATGCTGGTTTCATAGGTCAGGCTGTAAATATTGTGTATACAAGGATCTCCATCCCCCCGCTTTCTCCCTCCCCATAGTGCACTGGCTTAACCCCCCCTTCCCAACTCCCCACGGTGTGCTATTTGAGACCCCTTCCCCCCTCCTTGCAGTGCTCAGTCTCAGCTTCCCCCATGCCTTGTTTCTCCCCCTGTGCCCTGTGCGATGAATGTAGTGAAGTGTCAGTATACCTGTGGTTCAGATCAATTGTGCAGGAGGGCATCAGCACCACCTGAAAGTGACGTCTCTGGAAGGTCCTGGCTTATCACTAGCATAAGCCGCCCCAGCGCAGGTAAATGTCATCACCTGCAGGTCAGTGCTGATGTCTTCCTGCACTGCTGATCTGCACCACCGGTATGCTCATTGTACAGGGCACAAGGGAGAGACACTGTATGTGGGAAGCTGAGACAGCGCATTGTGGGTAGGGGGTCTGGAGACCTCAGTGTACAAAACATTGACAGCCCCACCCTTGAAACTAGCATCACTGTTGCAACAGTTTATTTTAGGGAGGGGCAGAGGCTCAGAAAATGACAGCAGCCTATCCCCCTGCTCAAGGATATTCTGTATGAGTAGCCCAGCATGCACTGGGGTACTAACATGGTATGTCATCAGAACAGTAAATAGGAGGGGTGTGATGATGGGTAAGCAGTGAGCGGTGGACAGTGAGGGGTGTGCAGTGAGGGGCGCACGGTGAGGGGTGAGCGGTAAAAGGTGTGTGGTGAAGGGTGAGTAGTGAGCGGTGCGTAGTGAGGGGTACATGGAGAGGGGTGCGCAATGAAGAATGGTGTGTGGTGAGCGATGTGTGGTGAGGAGTGTACAGTAAGGGGTGTGTAGAGAGGGGTGCACGGTGAAGGGTGCGTGGTGAAGGATGTGTGGTGAGTGGTGAGCGGTGCGTAGTGAGAGGTACATGGAGAGGGGTGCGCAATGAAGAATGGTGTGTGGTGAGCGATGTGTGGTGAGGAGTGTACGGTGAGGGGTGCGCAGTGAGGGGTGCACGTTGAGGGGTGCGTGGTGAAGGATGTGTGGTGAGTGATGAGCGGTGCGTAGTGAGGGCTGCACGGAGAGGGATGTGCAATGAAGAATGGTGTGTGGTGAGCGGCGCGTGATGAGGAGTGCTCAGTAAGGGGTGCGTAGTGAGGGGTGCGTGGTGAGGAGTGTGCAGTGTAGATCCAGAGATAAGTCATACTATGTCCTATCATTGGCAAGATGATAATTCTGATCCTGACAGCTGTCTACTTATATTTTCCAATTACATAAATCTTGGCCGTAGTTATCATTATTAAGTGGAATATTCACAACAACAATAAAACCATTGTACACACAAAGCAGGTTTTCTAATATTTCAGCGGCTCTGATTTGACTTTGCGGTAAGAAGTAATATGAGATTGGAGATATAAAACCTGTTGGGATCATCATTTGCATAATGGTTACTATGCCGGAAACAAAAGACGCGGCAGCTTTAGGCTATAAGTGTTCATTATGAGTACAGTTTAATGAATAAGTGACTATGGAGCAAATGATGGTAATTGTTTAGCTGAAAAGTCTTCTCTATCTGGGAAACTGCTACTTTCCCCACTTTTTCTAGCATCTTTTCAATTTAAAGTGTAGGCAGAAAACAAAGCGAACACTGTTATTTACTGCGCTAAATACACAGCACGTGTGACGGAGCGGAGCGCTGCCTGTGAACGTGTGAAGCCATGTGTCACCAGGAGTATTGTGTTTACCCAAGAAGGAAGACAAATTGGGAATGTGAAACAGTAAATAATGGATACAGTACGGGGAACGGGCGCAACGCTGAAACGGGGAGCTGACCCTCAGATATACTGGAAGCACCCACTGGTGTATACTGCCGAACTCAGCTGACTATATACTCATCTATCTATCTATCTATCTATCTATCTATCTATCTATCTATCTATCTATCTGTCTATCTAAATTCATCTATCTATTTTAGTCTATATATTTATAACTTTAACTTTCTTTCTCTTTCTTTCATTCTTTCTTTCTTTCTTTCTTTCTTTCTTTCTATATTTCTCTCTTTCTTTACATCTTTATTTCATTTTCATTTTTCTTTCTATCTATCTTTCTTTCTCTTTTTCTTTTCTTTCTTTGTTTCTTTCTTTCCTTTTCATTTTTTCTCTCTCTTTCATTCTTTTTCTTTCTTTTCTTTCTGTATTTTTTTATTTCCTTACTGTTTCTTTTTTATTTTCTTTTTCTTTCTTCCATTTTCTTCAATATTTCTTTACTCTCTCTTTTTTTCTTTGCTTCTTTCTCATTTTATGTACTTTTTTCTTTCCTTCTATCTTTCCTTCTGTCTCTTTTCTATTTTTCGCTCTTTCTTTCTATTTTCCTTTCTCACTTTTCTTTCTCTTTCTTTACTTTTCATTTCCTTTCTTTACTATTTTATCGCTGTCATCCTTTCTTTCTTTCTTTCTTTCTTTCTTTCTTTCTTTCTTTCCTCCTTATTTTTCTTTTCATTCCTTCTCATTTTCTTTCATTTTCTTTCTCTCTTTCAATTTATTTTCTCTCTCTCTTCCTTATCTTTCCATTTACCTTGTCTCACTCTTGCTCGCTCACTTTTAACTTAATTTTCTTTGTTCTTATCATTCTTTCCTCTCTCCCTCTGTCTCTAGTTCTTAGTCAATGCTTGTCTATTCACCTATCTAATAATATATCAGATATCTAATAATACATTGCGTATTTATATTTCATAATTACTCCAGTAATATTCTCAGCAGTCAGCACCTTTGCCGGGATGTGGGTGGAAAAGCCTGTTGTTATCTATGTGCAAGAGGTATTTATGATATATGTATGAGCTAATGACCACCTGATTAGGGTTACTGATGGAGTAATGAATGCATCACTGCTCTGCTTTGATCCACCATGACAGGTGTCTATGTAAGAACTGTGCTGATATTTGCAACATGACCACGTCACCTCTATATGTCATCTATGATCTTTAACATCTAGAGCTTGGCAGGTGATGTGTGACAGGTGTCATTGTATAAGTTGTGCTAATATTTTCATCTTTCTATCTATCTATCTATCTATCTATCTATCTATCTATCTATCTATCTATCTATCTATCTATTCCAAAGAAATATCTATCAATCAATTTATCTAACTATCTACAAAAAACAGAGACAAGGAGCAGCACAGAAAAAAATGAGAGGGTGCAAGCAGACGAAACCTTCCTTCAACAGGTGTCCAGCGAGGCTTGACAAAGGACTCTGTCCAAAACACGTTGCTTTGCGCAACCACTTCCTGCCATTTTATCCATATGTTGACTGTTTCTGTCTGTGGTGTATATGGAAACTTTAAGAATAATTGAATACATTCAACTGGAATTGCAAAATTCTACTGGAAGCTGGTCCATTTTTCCTTTTACTTCTACGCACAGGCGGCTCCAGGATGCCGGACTGTGCATACCAGCCACTGCGTGGTGAGCGGATTATTCTCTTTCTTCACTGTGCTGCACTCCCTGGTGTCACGGCTCCTCACATGCTCTCTCTCACGATACTGGCAAGATATATTTACTATGTCTAGTGCATCGCTGCGGAATATGTTGGCACTATACAAATAAAGTTTTATTATTATTATTATTATTATATAGTAGCTCTCTACAGCTAGTGTTACGAGCGCTGATGTCACTGAGGTTTTCGCAGCTCACACAGCGGGATTCCCTGCTGCATGATGCCCGCTGTGTAAGCTGAGACAACCCCAGGACAGTCATGAGAATGTCTGAGTTTCATGAGCAGGTCCAGAAGCAGTGCCGCTGAACCTTTCAAAATAATAGTGTAAAGAAGGAGATGCTGTAGAATTCTGTTGGAGCGCCAAGGAACACCACAGGAGGGGTAAAGTTTAACAAACCTTTATTTGAGCCTCATGCACACTCTACAACGCGTTTCGACGGTATAGAAGACCATCTTCATCAGGTGGTTCATGTGGGCCGTCGGTCACGTGGGCCGATAGGAGGACGCAGGACCGGAGCTGGGAGCACCGCAAGGAGCCGCTGGCTACAATTGAGGATCTCATCCTCCCAGGTGCTTTACCAGGGTTGTGCAGGGCAGGCACAACCCTGTCAGGTTAGTATACTCACTATTAACACCCCCATAAAGCAGTGCCACAGGTCCCACCCAGCACCCCTGATTTTTCTTTACTTACAAAGTAATAGTGTAGTAAGCTAATGTCTTTGCCAAAAAACAGGGCTTTACTCTAAAATGCTTTGAGCTGTGTTTGACAGCTTTTGAGCTCCTTTGAAGGTGTTATCTGGGCCCATGATTTTGCATCTCATTGATTTTAATGAGTTCAGATGTTCGGCGAACATTGCCCGTTTAGTCAACCAAACCAAATCCGAAATTCCAAACGTTCGCTCATCTCTATAGAGGAAGAGGTGGGCTGTGATATCACCTATTGTGAATGGTGGATCCTGTGTTATCTACTGTATATTATTATTATTATTATTATTTATTTATATAGCGCCATTAGGTTCCATGGCGCTTTACATGAGGATAAGGGAGACAAGAACAAGTACACTAAATCTAGGCGATCAGGACGTACAGGTACAGGAGGGGCAGGGACCCTGTCCACGAGGGCTCACAGTCTGTAAGCATAGAGGTGTTATCAGTCATTGTACAGGAGGAGAGCTGTGATATCACCTATTGTGAATGGTGGATCCTGTGTTATCTACTGTATATAAAGGTGCTATCAGTCATTGTACTGGAGGAGGAGGTGATCTGTGATATCACCTATAGTGAATAGTCGATCATGTGTTATCTACTCTATATAGAGGGGTTATCAGTCATTGTACAGGAGGAAGAGGTGAGCTGTGATTTCACCTATTGTGAATGATGGATCCTGTGTTATCTACTGTATATAGAGGTGTTATCAGTCATTGTACAGGAGGAGAGCTGTGATATCACCTATTGTGAATGGTGGATCCTGTGTTATCTACTGTATATAAAGGTGCTATCAGTCATTGTACTGGAGGAGGAGGTGATCTGTGATATCACCTATTGTGAATAGTCGATCATGTGTTATCTACTCTATATAGGGGGGTTATCAGTCATTGTACAGGAGGAAGAGGTGAGCTGTGATTTCACCTATTGTGAATGATGGATCCTGTGTTATCTACTGTATATAGAGGTGTTATCAGTCATTGTACAGGAGAAGGAGGTGAGCTGTGATATCACCTATTGTGAATGGTGGATCCTGTGTTATCTACTGTATATAGAGGTGTTATCAGTCATTGTACAGGAGGAGGTGAGCTGTGATATTACTTATTGTGAATGGTGGATCCTGTGTTATCTACTGTATATAGAGGTGTTATCAGTCATTGTACAGGAGAATGTGAGCTGTGATATCACCTATTGTGAATGGTGGATCCTGTGTTATCTACTGTATATAGAGGTGTTATCAGTCATTGTACGGGTTAAGGATGAGTTGAGCTGTGATATCACCTAATGGGAATGGTCGATCTATTATATTGTCTATTTTATATAGAAGTGTTTTCCATTTTTGCAAAGGAGGGGTAGGAGGTGAGCTGACACATCAGCTAATTTATATGGTGAGTCCTCCATTATCCTCCTTTATCTAACCTTAAAGGCCCCGTTACATGGGGCAACATCTCCGGCAACACCTCCGGCAACTGAGGGGCGTGGCCAAGTTGTGGCAACATCGCCGGAGAGTTGCCCTGTATAACAGGGTGATTTCAACGGTGATAGTTGCTTCAGCAACATCGCCTGGTTTCCCAACAATGTTGTCAAACCAGGCGATGTTGCTCAGGCGATCTGCCTGCATCACCCAGTTTGACGCTGCAACAGCAACGTTGCCGGCAACTTCCCCCATAGACTCCCATGTTAAGGATCGCTGCCAGGGTTGAGTTTAACCCTGGCAGCGATAGTTGCTAGCAACATCGCTGATGAGTTGCTGGCGTTGTCTCCTCATCTGACAGCTCATCAGCGATGTTGGAGAGTGGCCAAAAAGGTGCGCGCTCCCGGGAGTTGCGATGTTGCCGGAGATGTTTGCCTGTGTAATGGGGCCTTTAAGGAGATAATATCTATTATTTTAATCCTGATTGTGATCATAAGGAGACTGCTGAAAGCCATCTGGATTTACAAGAAATATGAGTCTGGTAGAAGACTTTGCGGCCGGTGTGTAAATTGCCAAATACTGTATATATTTTATTATTATTATTATTATTAGATTTTTATTTTTAAAAAGAGCTATTTTGAATTTGAAAACAAAATGTATCTTTTTTAATTTAAAATGTGTAACCCACTTCAGAAATCGATCAATTTCTGATAAGACATCTCCTTTAATGGAGCAGTATCCACACGGTATCACTAAAGCTTCATTCACACAGGAGATTTTGGGGACTTCTTTATTCAATTTTCTTCTTTTCCCAGTGATTGGACTAGAATTATCACCAATTCGGGGGGGGATATATGTGGTTCAACAACCCCTTTAAGTCAAGCTAAAAGTCACAAGAGTGACGCAAACTGTTAATTGACAATTCGGTTATTTTGTGTCTTCTGAAATAATAAAATGTTCTGTTCCTCTTCGGATTGTTTGTGTTACATTGTTCTAGATTAATTAAGGACAGGGTCATAGTTGTTCTGCATGCTCAGTTAAATTCACTCTCAAAATCTCTCTACCTATTAAATTATGCAGCAGTACATCCATTTCTCTAGGATATTACGGGATTGGAGTGGTGCACACATGATTTTCGAGGTCACTCATGTCTAGTTGAAATTATTTTTCCGTGGATTCGGTGAGTTTCAAGAGTTTCATTTAGAACAAAAAAACTGGATTTGTATAAAAGTGGTTTTATATTGCTGCTTTTATATGAAGGCTCTTCATTCAGTGCACTAAGTCCTGTGTTTAGTCCTATTTTTAAAAGAGTTTTTTTTCTCATCTTAAATGAAAAAAGTTACAAAAGTTCTTATAAAAACAAGAAACTTTGCAATTAACTCAATACTAAAATTACTCAAATTACTCAAATTCACTCTCTACTTAAATTAAAATCCTTCTCGGGGCTTTTAGGTGAGTTGTGCCCTGCTTGTGACCCAGGTTAATGACTATTTCTTTCTATCAGTATTGGTCAGTATTATGGACCTGTCCTGGAGCCGTGCTTTGCTTCCCTCAACCCGATCTGCTGTGTTTCATGTCTGGCTTAGCGGATGACCTTGAGGATCTCACGTGATTATTTAACTAGGCCTGTATAAGACTCACCAAGATTCACATCTATGTTTTGGTATTAAGACTTTAGAGTTAATAATACTTGGCTGCCTTTGACTCCTAGTATCTCAGCTACCCTTCTTCCTGTGACTTTCAATACCTCAGCTACCTGTCTTCTTGTGGCCTCCAGAACCTGAGCTACCTGTCTGCCAGCAGCTCCCATTACCTCAGCTATCTGTTTGCTTTTGGCTGCCAGTATTTCAGCTACAATGCTGCCTGTAACTCCTAGTATCTTACATATATTTCTGCCTTTGGCTTCCATTACCTCAGTTACTTGTCTGCTTGTGGTTCCCAGTACCTGGGCCACCTGTCTCCCAGCAGCTCCCAATATCTCAGCTACCTGTCTACTTGTGGCTCCCAGTTTTTCAGCTACTTGTCTGCCTGTGGCTTCCAGTACCTGAGCTGTCTGTCTGTTTGTGACTCTCAGTAATTTAGCTATCTGTTTGCATGCAGCTTACAGTAACTCAGTAACTCAGTAACATTCTGATTTATATCAGAAGATAAAGGGCACCAAAACTGATTCAAGAAGCTTATTTCAGCAGAGCCTGGCGTTAATGGCCATTATAGATGCAAAAATTCCCATTTGGTGCTCAATCCAAAGATCAGGTGTGATGAATAACAAGGAAAAAAGAGATGTCACTCACCGGGATGAATTGCTGCGGTGCTTTATTTACAGGTTCAATAGAACATCATGGCCATTGGCCTTTGACCCGTTGAAGCGCAACAAGTGCGCAAAACGGTGCCGTCGTCTGTTCAGGCACCCCCTCCCTGCATGATGTTCTATTGAACCTGTAAATAAAGCCCCGCAGCAATTCATCCCGGTGAGTGCCATTTCTTTTTTCCTTGTAACTCAGTAACATTCTGCCTGCAGCTTCCAGTACCTATTTTGCCTGCCTGCCTATGGCTTCCAGTTCTTCAGCTATCTGTCAGCTTGTGGCTCCCATTACCTCAGCTACCTGTTTACTTGTGACTTTCAGTACTTTGGCTATCTGCCTGCCTATGGCCAACAGTGTGTATCCACTCCCATCTCTCATTAAGTAGTCATGTGTTCCTTCAGCTGGTGTTGGTGATAGCTCGTTCTTACTTTTGATCCGGCCACCGGAGCTGCAGGGTAATCGGAACCGGGTACTCTCGTCGTCGTCTGGTGGTTCCAGGATGTCACTGTGTCGTGACCCGGCTTTGTGGTCCTGGGTGGTCAATAAAAGGGGAAAGAAAACAGTTTTTAGAGATTAATCGTGACACCATCCATGGTTAGCAGCTATGGGTAGCCACCACTGCAGTCAGGACCTCTGGGGATGAAGGGGGTAGCAGCAGGGATGTTGAGCCCTCCACGGGCAGTGCTGGTCCCCAGGGCAACCATGAAGATTAGTGTTGGTGTAATGCAGGGGGTGCAGGGTTCTCAGTACTTTCAGACAGTCTCTCACTGACAATTCTCAAATCAGTCTAACTCCTCTCAGGTGCTGCAATCAAAGTCCAACATAGTATCAAGCTTTAACCAGATTTACTTTCCTGCTCGACAGATGGTTACAGCACAGTCAAGACAGTAGCGGCTCCAGTGTCGTCTAGCAGTTGGGGTGGTTCATCTGCATCACCCCCTTTTGTGTTTCTTTTGGGCCTTTTCAGTCTGTTCCACATGCTAGCTACAGTCCATCGGTCACAGGCTTTCAGTAGGTGACTTTTTGGGTGTCCTAGCCCTAATCTAACGGCCTTCCTTTCACTGCACCGGAGATTGAGTCTCGGGACATAAAGACCCCGCACCACGCCAGAGTTCGTGGTTGGGGCATAAATCTTTCTGACCACTTCAGCAGAGCCTGCACTCTAGTCCTCGGTGTCCCCGCTGAGTTGGACACACCTTGGACCCCCTCAGTCTTTCCTCGGTCTTCAGCCTGGGATCCAGGCTAGACATATGGTGGCACATGTTGCCGGGCCTGGGTTCTCTTAGTCTGGTTTCTCTGACTACTTGGCTGACAGGTCTCAACTCTTTCTTAACTCTTAACTCCCTAACTCTGCACTTGGTGTTGTGTGTGCGTCATTTTTGTTGTGTTGGTTCCTCCACTAACCGGGTTCTGTCCTAACTCTCCACCCTCCACTTGGCTCCTCCCACTATCCCATTGCTAGACATAGAGTACGTAGACTTGGGATTGGGAATGTGTTGGGTGTTTGTGTAGGGTGACCAACTTATCAATCCCAGCTGCTGCGCCGTCTAGTGGTGACCGGTCCGCAGAGGCAGCACACTTTGACTAACCTGGAGAGTGGAGGTGTGTGAGCCACTGCTGTGAAGATCTGCCAACCTGGTGCTGTTCCCTTTGCTGCTGTTTGGAGTTGAGCAAGCAGATTTAAGCTGGAAACACACTGTCCAAGTGACATGCGAGTTACTCGCACGAGTCTCGCATCGTTCACCTGGCACGACCACTGCCTCTCTGGACGGGATACTGTCAGCAGTAACTTTTTCTATGTATGTCAATGTCATATCTGTGAGTGTTCTCGTCCAGAGAGGGGGAGGCCATACTGGGTGAATGATCTGAGACTCGTGCGAGTAACTCGCATGTCACTTGGACAGTGTGTTTCTAGCTTTAAGTAGTGTATCTTTTGGATTTTCCCCATTCCTTTGCATGGAAAGAGGAGGTTTTATTCCAGAGTATCTTAGGAGAAAGGATTACGCTGGTGGCTCAGATCTTACCACCTACAGGGGTACTTCTGGGTTAAGTGCAGAGTCTCAGTGTTAAAGGACAGATTAGGTGCCCCTTCCCCTGGAGTTGGTAGTTAACCTCGTATCTCTCAGAGACATCTGATGTATTATTGCAGCCCGTGATGGCTTTTGCTAAATAGCTCAATAGGCAAGAAACTATTCTAAACAGGTAACACCCAGAGAAAACCAGCAGACCTAGCCAGATAGGGCAGTTGAGCAGTCACCCACAATATTGACAGTCCAGTATGCCCTAGCCTCTGATTACGGTGTAAGCTGTCACTAACAATACTTACAGCCCAACACACCCCTAATTTTATAGGACATTGAGCTGTCACTCACAATGCCCGTAGGACATGAGTGGTGAAATCACTCAACACTGCTATACATTTCACCTGGATGCACATCTAGGTGAAAAATGTGTTGGAGTTTGCAAGCCCCCTTTCCACATAGACATAGGAACACTACACCCCTGTGTTGGGTTCCACTATCATCTTTCTTTGTTTTTTTTTTTCTATGTTGCATTATCTTCTACAATAAAGTCTACAGCCACAGGACTAGTTGGACCATCAGGGGGTCCGGATTATAAAAGTCTATAGGTAGAGCGAAATAGTCCAGAATTAGGGTCACTGACAATATCTACAAAACAAGCTGATGGTAAAAAAAAATAAAAATCCAAATGGTTTTCTAGGTGAAGGGAATGGCATGGAGGACCATTAATAAATGTCATGAAAGTCATTGGAAAAAATAAGTCAACCAAAGTACATCCTGCGGAAACTTTAGTATTACACCAAACTTGATGGATGCCAACAGGAAGACAGTGAGGAGTGCCCGTGATGTGCCTACGAAGGGACACTGATGACTCAGCATGCCACATAGAGCATCATCCATTACCTCTCCTTGTCATGCCTTGCTTTATATTGAAGTTATTGCAAACAGATTAACAGGACGCCATGAAGGGATCATTCTTCACGAGGTGCATTTATATATCTATCACTCTCAGAGCACTGACAGGAATTTCCACAATAAATCTTAGATGTGCTGGGAAAAATATTGCACAAAAGAGATATTAGAACACTTGTTCCAGGAGGGAGAAATATAACTTACCAGTAAGATGTTATTTATAATGTTCTATAATTGGTATTCATTAGATGTGTATAATACTTTTATATTTGTATTCTCTTTACATCATAGGCTTTTTTTCATTGTAGGAAATTAACCTGATCTTTACTTACCCTTCCCGCGTCTAACACTATGACTATGCTCTGCACCGGTCTGCGCTTGACTACAGCCATGATGTTGCATTCACAACGCTGCAACCAATCGCTAAGTCCAATGACTCTGCTAATATAGACAAAGGCAGCTTCCAATGATTGGCTGCAGCACTGCGGATGTGATGTTACTTCTGCAACCAAACAATGTAGATGTACTGTCAGGACCTTGCAAACTGGCCAATCAGGTGGCCGCTAGCGATGACGTAGTTGTGACGTGGCGCCATCTGATTGGCCAGATCGCTACCGGCCATCTGATTGGCTGGTAGTGACAGGTCCTTGTCCAGCGATCGGATGTCTTATCTGCTGGTCCCTGTGCAGGCGTCGGACAGGTGAGTATGTAATTTTGTTATTTTTTAACAACTTTTATTCACTTTTAGGGTACTTTGGCATTGTATCTATATATACACTGCGAAAGTATTCGTACTCGCTATACTCGCAACAAGTAGCGAGTACTGGTACCTATTTGTTGCGAGTATAGCGAGCACAAATATTAAGGTACTCACTCATCCCTACTTTCAAGGTTTTTTTTTGGAATCACAATGTTGATGGTCTAGCCTTAGGTCAATCAGTAAGCTAGACCAGTGGTGGTGAACTGCAGGCCTCGAGGGCCACCAACAGGTCGTGTTTTCAGGATTTCCTTAACATTGCACAAGGGTTGGAATCATTACCAGAGCAGGTGATTATATTAGCATCTGTGCAATCATAGGGTAATCCTGGAAACGTGCACTGTTGGCTGCCCTTAAGGCGTGGAGTTCCCCACCTTTGGTCTAGACCATAAATATAAGATTGATGGTGGTTGGACTCTTGGAACCTTCGGTCGATCAGCAGATTCTGCTACTTTGTTTACCGTGCTTTGTGTTGAAGTAAATGGAAGAAAGCAACAAAACCCCACACAGCCGTTACTAAGTCGATGATAAGGATAAGAATATGGACAAAAAGCACAATAGGGTTGTATCTGGAAGACAAGGTGACTTTTTTGTCAACAAAGGTATTGCTCACCTGGTAGGGTTGTGTTAGACATAACCACTATAGACTGCCTGTAGGTATTATAATGCTGCAGTCCCAATATCAATGATAAAGAAATGCCAGGAAAGGGAGGGTTAAAACTGAACTGCTATCATAGAAGCATAGAAGTATAAGTTGTATTCTATCCATTTCAGAGTTGTACTCCTTCATCAGGAATTATCACATTATCTAATGTATTATTTCTTGATGAATGAGTGCAGATCCAAAACACATTTAAGAAATCACATACTGAAGATTACCGGTTTGATATTCTGGCTTCTATGATAGCAGTGTGGTTTTAGCCCTCTATTTCCTGGCTAATAAGGAGATGGCATGCTTGTTACAGAGCAGATATCACGGGAGTTTTGGGAGAAAAGGAGGAAATGAACCTGGGCCCCTGAACTGCCCCTCAGTCTAGGGGAACCCTGACTTTCCTTAACTCAGGGGTACCCTTAATAGTAAAGAGGCCTGAGTTTTTGGCCTGTCTCTTTCTCCTGTCCAGCCCTGAGCTAAATCCCCAACCCCCACCCCAGGAGGTGAACCGTAATGGAACCCACAGATAAAGACATACAGGGATAAATTAAAGAGCACCACACAGCAAACAATCAGGAAGATACAATATGTGTGTAGGGAGAACACAAATACAAATAGGGAATGAAAGAACAACAAGGTATACTTCATTAGACACCAAGCAATGATTAGAGTGTCAACATCAACTCCAACACAGGACTGGTATGCAAGAGGCACACAAATGCTAGACAGTCCCTGACAAAAGTTATGTCGCTTATCCAGGCTATGTAAATAAAAGCTTATAACATGACGTTAAATTCATCCATTGGTTTTGTAAATTACTCTTTTGAAAGATGAAACCCTCCCAAATATGGTTTAGGTTAAGAAAATAAATTGGCATCAATGCTGAAATATTGATCAATTGGGTCAATCTCTGCCTTCTGGTATTTAATGCTGTTACCCTTGTTTGGAAAAAGATGTATTTTATGATTATTTGGTGTATACATTTATACTTAAAGTTCACTACATCATGGATATATGGTAACTCCATAGCCTAAAAATATAAAAATCTGTCTTTTATCGAGTATAAAAGTTACAAAATTTTGTTTTTAAATATTTAACGACGTCTTATCCATTTGACTCCAGCCGAATCCTCCCGTGCACTCATCTTTTATTGAATTAGACTGTTAGCCTATTTAATGAAATTGTTAAAAACTTTCACAGCAGTAACTTTTTCCAGACCAGGTTAGGTCATTCGGGAAATTAGTAGGGGAAACTGGAGCAGATCAAAGTGTCCTGGGAGATGTAGGTTATGTATGTTATTAGAGCCAATGAAAAATACGGCACACACAGTATACCATTGGAATACGCTTACATAGCCGTGGCACTTTTTTCACACTTTCCTTGTACAATTGTGGCCAAAAGTTTTGAGATTGACATAAATTTGAAGTATTATTATAAGATTTATTTATTTTTTTTTAAATTTGCTGAGTAGATCAATATTCTATATTAGCAATGTTGACCATTATTTTTTTAGACCTCTTTAGTTCACTGGATATCAGTTTTTTAGCCAAATCCTGACCGATGACCCATTCGCGCCTAATGAGTGCTTGGAGTTTATCACAATTCCTGTGTTTTTTATTTTTTGAGATCTGGTCATGGACCCAAAATATTGATGATTTCTCCACCAAGACACCTGTTATCTCTTTCACCTTGTGACATGGTCTCCATCATGCTGGAAAAAGCATTTTCCTCTCCTTGATCGTTGGGTGAACTTGCTATTGGGGGAGGTTTAGGTCCAATTCTTTATTCATGGTAATGTTCTTCATCAAAATTGTGAGTGAGCCTCCTCTATGGATGAGAAAACCCTACACATGAGTGGTCGCAGGATGCTTTATTGTTGGCAGACAAAGGACTCATGGTACCGCTCACTGCTCCTTCTTTCGATAATCATGTTCTTTCAAATGTTCTTCAACAGTCGGAAGGAGGCTTCATTGGAAAAAAAGTCACTTTATAAAAAGTACATAGACTGGATTTCAGAGGATTTTTGGACACACAATAGCACATAAATTGTGATAAACTCCAAGTGCTTATTTGACAAGAAAAAGTCATCAGTCAGGACAACATAACATCAAGATCTTCCTCTCTGGACCTGATATCACCTCCTTACTAACCAGAATCCCATAATGTCTGTCTGGTATTTTATCCTTCTATTCTGCTCGATTTCTAAAACTGAACATGGAAAAAACAGAATTCAATTCATTATCGTTCCCTCATCTCACTCTACCCTTCCACCAGTTCTAACCATCAAAGACATTGGCTGCTCATTCTCACCAGCACCAAATGCTCCCTACATCGAAGTATCCCCAGATTCTGCTCTCTCCTTTAAGCAACATAATCAAGCCCATTCCACCTCCTGCTGACTCTAACTCAAAATTAGTTCCTGGATCTGTTCATTCCTAAACCAAGAACCTGCTAAAACACTATTATATTCCCTCATCATCTCCCACCTCAACTACTGCAATTTCCTGCTCTCTGGCCTCCCCTCTAGTGCTCTTGCAATCCTCCAATCTATCCAAATCTCTGCTGCCCAACTAATCCACCTTTCTCTATGCTATTCCCTGGTCTCTCACCTCTGCCAAGGCCCTTCACTGGCTTTCCATTGCTAAGAGGCTCCGGTTCAAAACCCTATCCATGAAATACAATGCCATCCACAAACTATCTCTTATGTACATCTGTGATATAGTCTCCCGTTATTTGCCTATATGCAACTTGCATTTCTCACAAGATCTCCTTCTCTACTTTGCTCTTATCTCTTTTTCTCCAAAACACATAAAAAATTTGTCCCTTTCATCCCTCATACTCCGGAACTCTCTGCCCCAACACATCAGACTCCTGCCTACCATGCAAACCTTTAAAAGGAATCTGAAGACTCACCTATTCCAACAAGCCTACAACTTGTAGTGAACGTCAGTACACTTAACCCCCACACAACCAGCTCTACCCTCACCTACTGTATCGTCACCCCTTCCTTGTAGACTGTGAGCCTTCATGGGCAGGGTCCTCTCTACTCCCCTACTGTATCCTCACCCATCTCTTGTAGACTGTGAGCCCCCGTGGGAAGGGTCCTCTCTCCTTACCTGCTATATCCTCACCCATCCCTTGTAGACTGTGAGCCCTCAAGGGTCCTCTCTTCTCTTGCCTCTGTCTGTTCCTTGTATTGTTGATAAATATAGTACTTTGCCCCTTTTTCACATGTAGAGTACCATGGAAAAAATGGCACAATAAAAATAAATAATAACAATAATACTGTAATTTGGCCCCAAAACTGATATTCAGGGCAGATGTTTTGAACAGTAAGGGTCAACACTATAAATACTGAGTCTTTGCATAAGCTTGATGTATCTGTCAACGGCTTAAAAATGGGAGACAAAAGATATGGAGAAGCGCCTTTTGAGAAGCACCTGATGGTCTAGTGGGGGCAAGTTTAGAGGTGTTGGAGGTCACCATTCACCTTATGAGGTATGTTGCACTCTTGCACAACCTCGGTCTGCGGCACCGCTTTGTTGGATTGCCCGGTCCGGGCTCCGGTGGCTCCTCCACTGTCTCTCGCACGTTACTTGCGCGTCAGAGGATCCATGTCGCGGCAGGTCCTTTAGCCCTCATACAGAGTGCGGCAGCCAGCAGCTCCTTCCACAACCCGGAGGGTTGTTTAACAAGTGCAGGAGATTTATGTTAACAGAGTTTGGAAGCGCTAGAGCAGCAAACTATTTAGAAAGGAGTTTGAAGGCTACAAACCTCTTTATTAAAACTATATACACCACAACGATTTTCCACAGCGAACAGCCGTCTTTATCGGGTGGATTTACCAGGTAAATGGATGTTTATCCAACTAAAAGATCTAAAAACACTGAAGCAGCAAACTTTGTAAAAAAATAAGATTGATGTCAGCATCACGTCTTTTTGTCCACAGCTGTACATATACCCTATAAAAGTTCAGGATAGTATGAATATAACTGTTAGAAGTCTTCTGAATGCAGCTGGCCAAGATAGCAGTTTGGGCTTTTATTCTACTTTCAATGGCTTTGTCCAGCAAAATCTTTTTAGGCGCTTACTGTATAAATTCAGCAGGAAAGAGCACAGAGGGGAAATCTTCACACAAGGAAGTAGTTTAGGTAGTTTAAAGGTACCATTGCACGGTACGAGATTGTGAAAGATATCGCGCAAACGTCACAGGTTTGGAGTAGTTGAAACGGCATCGTCAGGACATCGTTGCGTGTAACACTGAGATACGACTATGATAAATCGTTGGATCGTTGATCGCAGATTTGAGAACATGTTCTCAAATCAAACGATCCTTGATCAGCCAACCTGCTGCATCGTTGTGTGTGACACCGCCATAATGATGTTGTTAACGATTTCCCCTGTTCACCTCAGTAAACAAGTATCGCTCGCTGGATTGTGTGAACCATAGCTGCTCGCCACATCGTTGGTGCGTCGTCCACTATATCTAGACGTGTGACATCTCACCAACGATCTCAAAAAGATGTACGAACGACCGACATCGTTGGTCTTATCTTTACTACATTGAAGCGTGTAACGGTGCCTTTAGAGATCTCCCTGTTTTATGGACGTCCACACTGACAACACTGCGCAGGTGTATATATATATATACTAGTGCATCTCAATAAATTAGAATATCAACAAAAATCAATATCAGGAGCCGTGAAACGTGTTGACTAATACATCAATATTTTGTTAATCCTTTGATGTCTTGTGGAATAGTGCGGTTAAATTTTCTGAGATATTGACCTCTGGGTTTTCATTGACTGTAAGCCATAATCATCAACATTAACATAAATAAACACTTGAAATCGATCCCTCTGTGATATATATCATATATGCGTTTCACTTTATGTATTGAATTACTGAAAAAAAATAACTTTTTGATGATATTCTAAGTCATTGAGATGCATATATATACCCATATCATTTCTCTCATGCCTGGTTGGTGTGTTACTGTCCACAAAAAGAAAAGCTTACCCCTTAGAGCCCATTTAGTCTCCCATCCATCCAGATCAGATCTCATACGTCATATGACACGTCTCGTGAAAGGGTCGATATTGACTTTTAGGATTTTTACTTATAATAAATGGCACTAGAATCCACGAGGAGAAATTCTTACCCCTTAAACTCCATTCTTATACTGCCAGATCAGATTTCATAACTTTTCACTGATGAGGAGCAATTGCCCCGAAACACCGCGAGTAGGGATGAGTGAGTAGTGAAATATTCGGAATCGCTATACTTGTAACGAGTAGGTCCCAATACTTGGCTACTCATTACGAGTAGCGAGTCCAATGTAAGTCAAAGGAAAAAGCAAATATTGCGAGTAAATTCTCTGCTGGACCCTATATAGCGGTCTGGGGGCTAAAGAAAAGGCTGTAATGGGTGCATGATTGTTTAAAAGCCTGCAATAAAAAACCGCCGGCTTTAAAACAATCACTGAGCTGATCCTCACTCCCCCGCCACCTCCCCGCCTGATCCTAAGTTAGGACCGGGTGGGGAGCGCAGCACAAGGGAGCGGAGAGCGAAGGACTCGGGCGGGAAACCGGTGGTGAATAGACTTCACCGACGGCTTTCCAGTGCGGAGCTACTCTCCTCGCTCCCTGATGATGCGCTACCCACCTGGTTGTAACTTAGGATCGGGCGGGGAGGAGGCGTGGAGCAGGGAGCGTAGCATCAGGGTGTGGGGACAGGAAAGCCAGTGGTGAAGTCTTTCCACTGTCGGCTTTCCTGCCGGTTATTTCAAATGATCAGCTGATGCATCAGCTAATGCTGATCAGCAGTTCATTTGTACTAGCTGCGGTGCCCTGAGAGGGTCATGTGAGTTCATGCTTGACAGCATGAGCTCAAATGAACTTTCCCACGGCCGCACAGCTCAGCTACATCTCTGGTAGAGATTCTCTACCAGAGATGTAGCTGAGCTAAAGAAGAAGACTCGGTTGGACTACGTCAGATGGAAGATAATTTTTTTTAATAAAGATGGAATCTCTAAGTGTGTTTTTGTTTTTTCTTCCCAATAAAATAATTTTTCTCTGGATTGTGTTTATTCTAACTTTTCACTAGAAATTCATGGTGGTCATGCCTAATATTGGTGTGACCTCATGAATTTTGGGCTTAGGGCCAGCTGATAATACAAGCTGGCCCTAACCCCTTTATTACCCAGTGAGCCCAGGGCCCTGGAAGAGCTGGATACAGTGCCAGAAAATAGTGCTTCTATGGACGCGCCATTTTCTGGGGTGGCTGCGGACTACAATTCGCAGCGGGGGTCCCAGAAAGCTTGGGCCACCCTGCGCTGTGGATTCCAACCCCCAGCTGCCTAGTTTTACCTGGCTGGACATAAAAATAGGGCGAAACCCCACGTCAAATTTTTTTAAATTATTTCATGAAATTCATGAAATAATTAAAGAAAGGGCATCCGTATAGTGACATTGATCACAATGTCACTGGAAAAAATAGAAATATACTGTACACATAAAATATTTATAATATTTACATTTTGAAATACAGGTATAAACAAACATATGCCAAAGGCTCTGTGACAGAAATAAGTTAGATTAGGTAACAATTATTGCTAATATGACCAGACAGGAGGTAGGTTAGGAAAGAAATGTAAACTTGTAACCAAGAGGTTGAAGGCAGAAGAATGCAATAACATCTTATACCTGAAAGAGTGCAACCTTGAAGAGGGGATTATGTTCATTATAACCTCTTTATTACAAGTTTAAGTTTCTTTCCTAGCCTACCTCCTATCTGGTCACATAAACAATACTTATTGCCCCGTCTATCTTATTTCTGTCACAGAGCCTTTGGCATGTGGTTATTTATACCTGTATTTCAAAATGTAAATATTGTAAATAATTTTATGTATTTATTTCTGTTTTTTCCAGTGACATTGTGATCAATGTCACTAGCTGGCCGAAACGTCTATCTAGTCACTTCAATCATCTGTTGTACAAATAAACTTTCACCAAAAGGAACATTTCAAGCATACGTGTGCAGTGATTTAAGTTTACATTGCAACAGCATCACTTGATCCATTCATGTGCACCGTAGTACGAGCCCAACTTTGAGTGCTACCCATCCATATTTTGATTGAGGTTCAGAGAGTCTGTCAAAGAAGGACAAGAGCAAGTACGAGACGTCCTGGGGACTGGAGCCAGTGGGAGCTCATCTCAAGACCTTGGGGAGACAAGACCTGACAGTGGAGCCGAGAAAGAGAGGGTGCTCCCGAAGACAGAAAGGGTCTCAGGGGCCTGGGTAGTGAGCAGTCCATTAGTGGGTGCCCGCATCCACATTAATCAAAGCGGTGTGGAGGGACCAGGCCGCAGTGTAGGGAGACCAGCTCCTGACTAGTGGAGAACGATCAGGGTCAGCTAGCAACCCGGAGGCTGCGGTATCTTCAAGTGCTGCAGCCGAAACTGTGCACACCCGCTGAAAAGGCGGCCATGTAGAGTCCACGGGACTGAGAGAGAAGTTGCCCGAAAAGGCCTGCGGCCACTGGCTCGGGGATCTGTGCGTGAGGCACAGAGCAGGAGGGTGAAGCCAGCACAGAAAGGGATGACCGAGAGAGGACATCGTAAAGGGGTACGAAACTACCTGTGAGTCAGCTGGATCCCCTCCTCCAGGAACTCAGCAGGCTGTCACAACGGTGACGAGTCTTGTAACCTGGAACAACAGAACTATGAGTAAAGAGCTTGAGACTGCACCCTGATTTCTTTGTGAAGTATATTGCTGCGCCATCAGCCCTGCGCCGTAACATTGGTACCAGTTCACCTTAGTAACATCTGCTGCCCTCGGGTAAGCCCTACCTGTGGTGAGTTTACCATTTTAGCTGCATTGCCATCAAACCCAGAGGAACTGTACTGCAGCGGCGGTCATCAATAGTCGCAACCCGCGGGTGGTGTTACGAGGACAATTATACCCGAGTCCCAAGTCCAGTAATTCCCCCAAAGCAACAAAAACTTCCCTTTTTATTGATCGCTCAAGGGCCACGGACTGGGTCACGCCACCATGTCATCCCCAACAACATCGACAGACCCGGCTCCGAGTACCCTACAGCCCCCACAGGGTGTGTCAATAGCATGAAGGATGGCAGAGAATAAAACTTCTTTTCTCAGGTATGAGGGACCAGTCTGGAAACATAGGGGTTCCAAGAACCCCATCTACCTTATGTTTAAGCTGCTGGGCACAGTTTAAAATGCCCAAAGGGTGTGACAGGTTCCCTTTAATCACATCTGTAAACTGCGTAACGGAAAAAAAAGTCCAAACACCAAAATTACGTTTCTTGATCACCACAACATTGTAATACAGGTAGGGCTGCCACTAGGAATTTTGGGGCCCCTTACTGACAAAACTTTGGGGCCCCCCTGGGACTCCGCCTCCACCCATGCTCTGCCTCCACTCGAACATACATTATAATTATAGTGAAAAATTGGAAGAGCACCAAAAATTACCTCAATTTAGGTGCAAAGCTTTCCCAAGCAGCAATCCAGACGGTTCCTTACAACAGGGTAAAAAAAAGGAAAAACAGCACAACAAAAATAGAAAAAATTGACTTTATTGCCCAATGCACTCTCTCTCCCTCTCTCTATTATATATTACACACATGCACACTTGAGACTCCTATGGGCTGAATACACAATAGCTGTATTCACAACAGAGAATACACAATAAAGATGGCTGCTAGCTGTATACAGAATAGATATGGCTGCGGACCACATAGACAATGGATATGGCTGCAGGCCATATAGACAATGGAGATGGCTGCTTGCCATATAGACAATGGAGATGGCTGCGGGCTATACACAAAATAGAGAATACACAATAGAGACTGGTGCTGCCCGTATACACAATGGAGATGGCTGCGGGACAAATGCACAAAGGAGATGGCTGTGGGAAAAATGCACATTGGAGACTGCTGGGAGATGTATAAACATTAAATGCTGCTGAGGGTTGTATGCACATTAGTGACTGCTGCGGGATGTATACACATTGGAGACTGTGCACAGCGTAGAGGCTGTCAGCAGACTCACTTTCTCGCACCGTCTGACTCTAAGTGACTCCTGTTGCCACCTCTCCCTATTCCTCACTACAACTAAGCCCTCCCTCCAAGCAGTGCACACACACACATGCACAACTAGCCAGGTACACACACCAACACCCAGCCAGGCACAGACACATGCACACCTAGCCAGTTACACACACGCACACCCAGCCAGGCACACACACGCACATCCAGTCACGCACACACACATGCACACTTAGCCAGGCACACACACACATGCACACTCAGCCAGGCATGCACACATATGCACACTGAGCCAGGCACGCACACAAATGCACACTTAGCCAGGCATGCACACACATGCACACTCAGCCAGGCACGCACACACATGCACACTCAGCTAGGCACGCACACACATGTACACTCAGCCAGGGACATACGGGCTAGATATGCATGGAGGACTTACAGGCAGGGACTCAGACTTGTGCCATTTACCCTGCTTCTCCCCTCTTGTGGCCCCCCCATTTTCCATGCTTCCTACCTCTTGTGCCCCCCCATTCTTAGTGTTTCTCCCCTCTTGTGTCCCCCATTCACCCTGCTTCTCCCCTGGTGCCCCCCATTCACCCTGCTTCTCCCCTCTTGTGGCCCCCCATTTTCCCTGCTTCTCCCTTCTTGTGGCCTCCATTCACCCTGCTTCTCTCCTTGTGCCCCCCATTCACCCTGATTCTCTCCTCTTGTGGCCCTCCCATTCTCCCTGCTTCTCCCCTCTTGTTGTGGCCCCCCATTCACCCTGCTTCTTCCCTCTTGTGACTCCTTTCATGTGGCAGCTGTTTCCTTTCCCCCAGCGGCTCTCAGTGGCTCTTTGGCGCTTACCTTGTGCTGCTCCTGCTCCCAGAGGGCCCTCACGCAGCCGTCACCTCCACAGCATCAACGCTTCTAGGTCAGGAGAAGCTCAGCTGCACTGATATCTAAGCTGAGCTCACTCACTGATCCCGGAAGTGCCAGCAGTGCATGCTGGGGGGGGTGTCTATACAGCGGCAGCATCCCAGCAGTATTCAATAAATCCTAGAACACTGCCACTGCTCCGACACCCTCCTGCATCTGAGGAGAGAGCTCAGGAGGCAGGGCCCGGCAGCGGTGATTCCCGCCGCCCGTGCAACAAAACAAGAGGGGGTGGGACCCACTCCAAATGGCCACGCCCCCAGCCAGCACGCCTGGGTCCCCTGTCCCTGTTTAAATGGCCACGACCCTTCTAAAAACTGCCGGGCCCCTTATTCAGTAAGGCCAGTAAAGCCTTAACGGCAGCCCTCAATACAGGGTTGATATTGACTTTTAGGATTCCTACTTCCAATAGATGGTGCTATAGTTCAAGTCTACTTCCTCTCTGAAGAAAATGTTTGCAGACTTTACAGTACATAACATGCCATTGAAAAATTATTCTCATTATTGTTTACTCGGCTGGAACATTTGGAGCTGTCCAGTGCTGAAACACATAAGCTTACACTCCTCAGCCTGGAAACATGAATGCTGACCAACGTAAAAATCAATGCCTACTTTTTTAATACATACTGTATATAGCAACTCATCCAGAATGCAAAATCCTGGTGTTTTTCATGGCTTTACTGTGATTAAAGGAATGTTTTTCTTTTTTAGAACTAGTCCATCTATCATGTGTGTAATGTTTGTGTGATATAACTCATCGTCATTCAATGACCGATCTGTAATATAAAGCATGTCTGCTGTCGGTCATTGTGTCTGGGGAGAAAAATATTTATTGATGACTATTGCAATATCATCCAGAAAGTAGACAAATCCGATAATCAATAATAATTGTGGCTATAGTAATAAGAGGGGTAGTCCAATGTTCTCAATGTATGTCTGCCTTCTTCCAAAACAGCGCCACACCTACTTATGGGCTGTGCCTGGTATTGCACTTCAGCTTCAGCTCCATGATAGTTCTCCTTTTATACTTATGATCTATCCTAGATATAGATCATAGCAGATCATGGGGTCTGACAACCAGCTGAGCTGTTATCATCCAGTACACTGAGTAGTGGCTGCTGCCTGGGACTACAGTAGCGTCAAGTGAAGCTCGAGGGCCAAAATGCAAAAGCATCAAAATAATGCAAGTACTTTATAGGCAAAGGGGACTTTTGGGGCAGGAAAGTGGGACACAGGGAGGTCTGACTCTTGGTGTGCCTGGCTTAAGGGGAATCTGTCAGCAGATTTTTGCTATGTAATCTGAAAACAGCATGCTGTAAAGGTTAACACAGACAATTCAGTGTTGCCTGTCCTGTCAAGGTTTTGATGTTGTTTATTTGCAATGTTTGTTTGAGCAGCAGTAGCTTATCATTACTGTGTACTACTCGAACTTCCAGTGTTTTGATTAGCAGCTCACTGTCTATAGACATTGTACATACAGAGCTTGGTGAGAGCAGGGACAGTTCTCCAGCTCTGCTACATGCTAAGTCTTAAACATTGATTGTGTCAGAATGGCTGCACTCAGTATGTTAGTGATACATCATTGGATTCAGGGTCTCTTTGTCTACATACAGGTTGCTCTCAGATGAGGAAGCAAAAACCTGTGACAGATTCCCTTGAATGCTATTTGCTTAATGTATTTGGTGTCATAGTAACTCTGCATAGTCTATAAACCTGACCTCCGCCGGAGGATTAATTCTCTCATCATTCCATCAATCTGTGCACAGGCTGCAGATAACCCGCACTCCTGTCTGCTACACCGGGATCTCAGGTCATAGCTCTGTGTATTCATGATATCAAACATGACCCAAACAGATGCTTAATCCCTTCTACAAACAGGCGCATCTCCAACCACAACTCCGCAAAAGTCAAAGGCAAATATTTACTTTACAGAAACAGAAGCGGCTCTAGTTATACAGCAATTGGTTATTCTGGACGGAGCGCGGCTGGGCGACGCGGCATAATCACACTAAATACCACAAATGTGACCCAGTATACCGCTGTATAATGTGACCATAGAGCCCAATAAGACCTGTGTGTCTGGAGATTGGAAATCTGTCCTGTAAATCAAAAGATTAATACAAGATGACTGCAGACCTGCTCCAGATTACACATTATATGTATGTGTACAGGACTTTATATACAGATACATTACTGCAGGAATCTCAGGGGTACAGCTACCACAGGAAAGGCAGAACTCTATTATCTCTCTTCTATCTATCTATCTATCATCGTGATCTATCTATCTATCTATCTATCTATCTATGATCCATCTATCTATCTATCTATCTATTATCTATCTATCTATCTATCTATCTATCTATCTATCCATCTATCTATCTATCATCTATTATCTATCTATCCATCCATCTATCTACTATCTATCTATCTATCTATCTATCTATCTATCATGGCTGGGTCACACACACAGATATCTGGGCAGATATTGTTCGCAGATCTCTGGTTGCAGTGAAATCATGTACACATGGTTCCATTTTTGGCTGTATATAAATGAACCATGTGTCCATGATTCACTGCAACAGAGATCTGTGAACAATATCTGCCAGATATTGTGTGTGTGACCAGCTGCTATCCTAATCTATCTATCTATCTATCATAAATCTATCTATCTATCATGTATCTATCTACTATCTATCTATATCTCTAACCTATCATCTATCTATCTATCTATCTATCTATCTATTATTATTACTATCTATCATCTATCTCTATCTATCTATCTATCTCTCTATCTATTATCATCTATCTATCTATCTATCTATCTATCTGTCTATAAATCTTTCTATATATCAATTATCTATTTATCTAACTGTCTATCTTTCATGTATCTATTCAGAGGTGTAACTTCAACAGGTGCAGGGGTTGCAATCGCACCTGGGCCTGGAGCCAATGGAGTCCCCAAAAGTCCCTTGGCCTATAGAAAAAGACTAATGCTATTAAATATTGGCAATTGGGGGCCCATTGAAACTTTTTTCACATTGGGGCCCATGAGCTACAAGTTATGCCACCGCATCCATCCAACCTTTTCTATCTGCCTTTTCATTCATCCATTGACCTATCTATCTATTATCTATCTATCTATTATCTATCTATCTATCTATCTATCTATCTATCTATCTATCAATATCTATCTATCTATCAATATCTATCTATCTATCTATCACTATCTACTATCTATCTATCTGTCTGTCTGTCTGTCTGTCTATCTGTCTTTCTGTCTGTCTGTCTATCTATCTCTATGTATGTATCATCTATACCTGCTTATTCAGTATGTTTATTATATACGAGTTTACGATATTCAAAAACAGCCTATGTAGTACTCTAGGAGGCCACCAGAGGAAGCAGGTAATTATTCCTTATACACTCCAGTGTTCTGTCTATGTAACATTGCACAGTATAGATGATATCATCCTTTGTGGATTATTTTCCCAATAAGGTGAAAATCCAAATGTCCGGTATTCACAGAATATAGCACATAATGACGATCTGTGATCTAATTTCTCCAACAATTGTGCTTGTGTTCCCATCATACAGCATTTTATATATATATATATATATATATATATATACCATATATGACTGTGATGAGCCATCAGCTTAGTACTGTTGTTGATTATTGGGGGGAGTGCAAAGTACAGGATAGGACTCTTGTTATTCCTTATGTATACAGCATTTTATTTCTTAAAAGTCTCCTTACATTGCAGATATTCACAACAATCTTCTGTTATATTATTCTATCTTTTAATACAAAAAATATAAGGTAAAAAATATATCCCTTTATTCTGCCCAAGATTTCACCACACCTGCTTATTTCTGGAGCTAGGATTATTATTCTGGTTATTTAATTTTTGTTCTTATATTTAGGGTTAAAGCCTTTAATAATTTTTTTCTAAGTTTGAAGTTCTACGGCCAAATCGGCCCCATCAGACCCCATCGGTAGCCCTGACGTATTGTGTGACAGGTTAGTTCTCAGCCTTCCCAATCAATGTTCCCTGTGAGCTGTCAACACTGGAAGGAAAGAGGCAAACCGGAACGAGTGTTGGATGAGGATAAGGAGTCATTTGTTGGTTGGTGTGAATCTGAGAGTGTGGACTCGGTGATCCCATCTGAAATCACGAGAACGGGGCTCCAGACCCCTATTAAATGGAGCAGAAGTCAACACAGAATCATAGAATTATAGAGTGGGAAGGGACCTCCTGGGTCATCTGGACCAACCACTAAATCATCCCAGACATATGTCTGTCCAGCCTCTGTGTGAAGACTTACATTGAAGGAGAACTCACCCCCCTCGTGGCCGCCTGTTCCACTCCTTGATCACCCTCACTGTCCCAGTTATTTCTAATATCTAATCTGTGTCTCCCCCATTTAGTTTCATCCTGTTGCTTCTAGGCTTTCCTTATGCAAATGAGAATAAAGCTGATCCCTCTACAGTGTGACAGCCCTTGAGATATTTGTAGACAGCTATTAAGTCTCCTCTTAGTTCTCAACATTCCTAAATCCTGTAACCGTTCCTCATAGAACACGGTTTGCCGACCGGTCACCATTCTGGTTGCTCTTCTCTGTTCTTGCTCCAGCTTGTTGATATCTTTTTATAAAATGTGGAGCCAAGAACTGGCCACAGAATCCAGATGAGGTCTGACCAAAGAGGCGTAGAGGAGGATAATGACTTCACGTGTTCTAGACTGTATGCTTCTGTTAATCCATCCCAGAATTGTGTTTGCCTTTTGCTGCTGCATCACACTGTTGACTCCTGTGCATTCTGTGACCTATTAGTATACCCAAGTCTTTGTTGTTTATCCCTATTCCTCCCATTCTGTACACACATTTTTCTTGCACAGATGTAGGACTTTGCATTTCTCCCTGTTATAAACTATTCTAACTGTTGCTGCCCAATGATCCGGGTTGTTTAGATCTTGTTGAATCCCCTTTCTCTTCTCTAGTATTAGCGATCCCTCCTATCTTTGCGTCATAAGGAAATATAATCAGTTTACCCTCAATTCCTTCATCTAAATCATTGATGAGGATATTGACCAACACAGGGTCCAGGATAGAGGCGAGTGCGTGTTTGGCCTCAGATCCATTGTTTTCTATGGGACTGCCAAAAATAGCAGAAAGCTATAATTCTATCGGTCCTATAGACTGTGAATAAAGGAGAGATCAAGTACTTGTATCTCTTCTCCATTTAAGACTGGGCCATGCAAATCTCTGTTCCTTCGCCGTCCAACTCACAACAATTAGCATAAGATAGGGGTTAACTTAAAATTTTGGCAAAATCAACAGCTTGGTTTTTTTTCAACAAGACCACATGACTATTAACATGATTTTGCCACCTAATATGAGAGCAGAATAATATAAAGGCAGAGACCCTGATTCCAGGGATGTGTCATTTACTGGGCTGCTTGCTGTAATTTTGATAATATCACAGATTTATCAGCAGTAAGTTGTCACTTGAGCACTAGTAAATCTCATGCAGGCGTCAATATTCATGAACTCTATGTAATTTTCTCTTTCTCCACTGATTGGTAACTTTCTGCCTATGCATAGAGTACACGCAACACTGTCAATCAGTGGTGTGCCAAAGAAAGAAAACAACTGCCGTCTGCTCAACCTAATTGGTTCCTATGTTCCTATGGGAGCCTGGAAATCCATTCTGGCCAATATACTATATAATATCCAAGTGAAAAAGGTTTGGAATGAAGTGTTCAAGGCAAACACGTGTCAGATACATTATCCTTAGGGCTACCAGCAACTAAGGCAAGTATTTTACATGCCATGACCTGAGGATTTTAGCTCTCCTATTTTCCATACAGCACTCAAGTATTCAAAGTTTTGAACACCATCTTTGTTCTTTTTTGTTATATTTTTGTGTTTTTCTTCTGTAACTATTTTATTATTTTAGCCCTAAACTTAATCGTAGCTCAAGCACCATATCTAACTTTAGTCCTAGCCCTAATTCTAGTCCCTGTCCTACCCTAACCCTAATCCTAACTGTAAACTTAACCACATCCCTAATTTAGTTCTAAGCTTAACCAAAACCCTAACCCTAGTCCTGAGTCTAACCTTAACCCTAACCCTAACTGTAGCCTTACCCTTAATCCTAGCCCTAATACCTTCCTCCAACCAGCCCTATCCTTACCCTCCAACACTAATGCTAACCCTAGCCCAAGACCAAATTCTAACCCTAACTTTAACCCTAGCCAAAGCTCTAATCCCTGGCCTAACCTTACCTTTAGCCCTAACCTTAATCTTAATCCTAAATGTAACCCTAATTCTAGTCCCAGTCCTAATATTAGTTCTAGCCCTAACCCCAACCCTAACCTTAACCCTAGCCTTAACCTTAACCCTGCCCTACTTCTAATCTTAAACCTAAATTTAGCCAGAGCCCTAACTCTAGTCCCAGCCACAATCTTAACACTAATCCTAACCCTAACCCTACATCTAGTATAATCTAATCTCTGCCGTAAATCAAACCTTAGCACTAACCCTAATCTTAACTCTCAATTTAGCAATAGCTCTTACCCCAACCTTAGCCCTAGCCTCAACTTTAGTCCCAGTCCTAACTGTAGCCTTTCCTCTAACTCCAAACCTAACCCTACCCCTAAATTTAGTCCCAGCACTGACCTTAATCCCAAAATCTAATCCTAATCTTAATCCTAAATTTAACTGTAGCCCTAACTCTAGTCCCAGCCAGGAATTTAACACTAAACCCAACCCTAACCCTGGTTCTACCATTAATCCCTGCCGTAACCTTAAAGTTAGCCCTAAACCTTATCTAAATCCTAATTTTAACCCTAACCCTTATTCGAATCCCAGCCCTAACTGTAGCCCTTGCTCTAACGACGACCCTAACCTTAACCCTAGCCCTAACTCTAGGCCCAACCCTAACCTTAGCCTTGGTGCTAACCCCAACCCTACCCTTAAGCCTAGTCCCAACTTTAGTACCATTGCCCCAATCCTAATAATAACCCTAACCTTAACCCTAGTCCTAATTTTAGTTCCAGCCCTCACCTTAACCAGTGTCCTAATCCTAATATGAACCCTTACCTTAACCCTAGTCCTATTATTATTCAGCCCAAGGCTCTGTTTTCAGTAGTTTAGCCTGGATGTTGTGTATATATTCTACATGTGAAATCTGCACCATTTTTAATACCAGCAAAGTGGAAAAGTTTTTACTTAATCTCATCCACTTGCTGCTTGTTTTTTTATATTTTTTGCATGGAAATAGTCTTTTGTTGCATTTCTTAAATCTGTCAATTCTTTGTGTACAATCAGCCGGGATTTCACCTTTGGGAACAAAAAGGGAGAAATCTGCGGCAAATCGGCAGCAAAAATGCAAAACCGAATCTGTAATTAACGTGAACGGACTCCGCTACAGAACAATCTGCACTAAATGTGACATGTGAATCGAGTCTTAAAGTGTATCTCATGATAATTGCATTGAAAACCCTCACAAGCTCATTTCCACCCTTACAGCTGCTCCGCAGTGGGTGAACCGTTCACTGCTTCATCCTGGAAACCAGTTTGTCTAGACATTGTCCTGCAAACACTAATGTGCAATTGGCACATGATATTTAGCAGAGAGGACATCGTTCAAGGTCGAAGTAAATTGCTTTAGAGTCAAGAACAGACAAGCGGCAATGATAGCTGCAATAGGAGGATTTGATAGATTCTCGTTTCTAGGAAGCGGATGTGGTCCTTTTAAGTTAGTGGTCAGTGCGTTTCTCATATCATGTCTAATATCTCTGAAGCAATACATTTTTCACGGCAATTTAAAGCATCGGAGACTGGAGAACAATGGAGAGCGCGGAGGAAAAGTGCAATGTGTGATAGATCTTCAGAGTATCAATGGGATCTTCTCATGTAGAAGGAGCATCTTCACAGTATCGGGAAGGATAGAACCAAGGAGATTTGCCCTATTGTCACCATAGTTTTGCCATTCCCCAGTCATATGAAAGTAAAATAAATTAAACAACTCTCTTATCATTTTATATATACAGCTTCCATAAATACCTATGTGTCTCAACCATGGCCCCAGGTTAAACAGTCTCAGTGGGCCCCTTTAAACCCTTAATGACCAATGATGGCTATACCCGTCATGGCTTTGAACTGTCACTGCATGTAAACACTCTATTTGGTCAAAGAAATGCAGAAAATATCATCCTAAATCTACTACTAACATGAAGTCCAATATGTCATGAACAAATCAGTCTTGGAATCACTAGGATACGTTGAAGAGTTCCAGAGTTATAACCTCATAAAGTGACTCTGGCCAGAATTGCAAAAATGAGGCTTGGTCCTTAAAGGGTTAACACGTATCATGTCATGATTATAATATAGAAACTGAGGGCTCTATATACATAATATAGAGGCCGGGGGGCTGTATATATTATATAGATACTGATGACTGTATATATATAATGTAGAGGCTGCTGCTAGACTGTATACATGATATGGAGAGACTGCTGCTGGACTGTATATATAATATAGAGGCCAGGGGCTGTATATATATATTATTTATAGGCTGCTGGCTGTAGATATATAATGTAGATGCTGCTGCTGTGCGGTACATATGATATATTAGCTGTTGATGGGCTGTGTAAATGTAATATGGAAGCTACTGAGTTGTATATATAATATATTGCCTGCTGCTGGGTTGTATATATAATTTATTGTCTGCTGCTGGGCTGTATATAAAGTATATTGGCTCCTGCTGGGCTATATATAATGGAGACTGCTGCCTGAATATATATATATAATATATTGGCTGTTGGTGGGCTGTATTCAGGTGAATCTCAATGACTTAGAATATCATCAAGAAATTAATTTATTTCAGCAGAGATAGTTGTAGTCCCTGGGCAGCTCCACTGGTCCTGGTTAAAAAGAAAGATGGTAGTATAAGGATGTAGATTATAAGGAAATCAATAAAGTAACACACAAGGATGCATACCCGTTACCCCGTATAGAATATCACTTGCTTCATTAAAGTCTGCCAATTACTTCTCAACCCTAGATCTTACTAGTGGGTACTGCCAGGTCTGCGTTGCAGAAGACGACCGTGAGAAGACAGCCTTCACGACACCAATGGGGTTATGTGAGTTCAACAGCATGCCATTCGGGTTATGTAATGCACCAGGAACATTCAAAGTCTGATGATTGTTGCCTAGGTCATAAAAAATTTGAAACTATACTTCTATACCTCGATGATGTCATAGTGTACTCCAAAACCTATGAAGACCACCTGCAACACTTGAGTGAAGTGTTTGAATCATTGTCCAAGTACGGTATGAAGCTGAAGCCTTCAAAATGTCACCTGTTAAAACCAAAAGTCCAATACCTTGGGCATGTTGTCAGTGCAGAAGGTGTAGCACCAGACCCGGACAAGGTCACAGTCATCAAGGACTGGCCAGCACCAACTACCTTCAGAGATGTACGCCAATTCTTGAGGACTGGTCGATACTACAGGAGGTTCATCAAGGGCTACACGAAGATAGCAGTGCCCATGCAAGATCTCCTAGTAGGACAATCCAAGAAGGGCAGGATCAGAGGTCCTCCATTCCGGTGGGGACAAAACAAGAAAGTCTCTCTGACAGCTGAAAGATGCCCTAACTGGAGAAGAGATCCTGGCCTACAGTCTACCATTCCTTTTATAGCCGATGCCAGCAACGAGGGCTTAGGAGCTGTCTTGGCACAGAGACAGAAAGGCAAAGAAAGGTTATAGCGTACTTAGCAGGAAGCTCCGTACAACAGAGAGGAATCCAGAGAATTACAGTTCTTTCAAGCTGGAGTTCCTAGCCTTAGTCTGGGCAATCACAGAACGGTTCAAGCATTACTTGGAATCCTCAAAGTTCACAGCTTTCACAGACAACAACCCTCTAACCCATTTAGAGACTGCAAAGCGGGAGGCATGGAGCAACGCTGGATGGCCAGGTTATCCAACTATGATTTTAACATCAAGTAGCAGGCAGGCCATAAGAATGCTAATGCTGATGCCTTATCCAAGGATGCCTAATTTACCAGACGTGGGAGAATACGTGGATGAGCTAGAAGTAGAGTTACCAGCCTTCCACCGCCCAAGTGCATCCCATGTCATCAAGCAAGTCAAAGACGTCAGGAGACCACAGTGAACCTGTTAACTCACCATAACTGGAAACACAGACAGTGACCCAGCTGTCAGCTTAGTCAAGGAGCTGATAACTAAAGAGCACCACTGCCCTGAGCCCAGATGATTCAAAATGAAGCCAAACGGAAGGAGAAGGGAAAACTGTTTGTCTACCAAGGTAAATTGCAGATGTCACATCAACCCCAGAACCCATGAAATGGTCTGGCAGATAGTGGTACCCAAACGAAGATGTACAGATGGTGTTAGAAGCATACCCAATGATGCTGAACACTTTGGTTGGAAGAAATTGGAGATGTTGCTTTAAGACCGCTTTTACTGGGTTGGCATGAGAAGTTCCATTGAGAGATGGTGTACAAAATTGTGGACCATGTCACCTAAGAAGAAAAGACCAGCAAAGCCAAAGAGCTTCACTACAACCAATTGTTACCAAGAAGCCTCTAGAGATTGTAGCCATGGATCATGTAAAGCTGACACCCTGTAGAAAATGGTTACAAATACGTCTTCACCATGGTTGACCACTACTCTAGATTCTTAGTATATCACCAGTCAAGGACATAACTGCAGAAGTAGCAGCCCAAGACTTTCCAGAATTGTTTTTGTAGACCCCATGGGTACCCAGACCAGGTATTAACAGATCAAGGATCCACATTGAATCCCAATTGTTTCAAGAATTCCTAGGATTGTATAGTTTTAAGAAGATCAGGACTACACCGTATCATCCACAAACAAATGGACTTTGTGAGAAAATTAAAAACATTGTCATTGATATTTTGAAAACCTTACCACTTGAAGAGAGAAACCAATGGCCAGAAAAACAACCTGACTTAGTGGATATATACAACCACATCCCTGTAAGTTCCACCAACTATGTGTCAGCTTATTTGATGTGAGCAAGACCTGGAAAACTCCCAATTGACTTGGAGATGGAAACTGTAGATCCAGACCAAGATACTTCAGAAGAAGATTGGGATTATCACCATCAACAGCAGTACAAGAAAGTTCAGGAATGCAAGGAAAAGAACTTAGAACAAGTCAGAAACAACAGGAACATGACTTTAACAAGCATGCCACAGCTGAACCCTTGATACCTGGTGAACTAGTTCTCAAGAGAGAAAGAAGAACCAATAAACTAGATGACAATGGGAAGCATAACCCTACACAGTCATTCATCAAATTTTGACAATACCAAAACCTGTGTAATAGTCGAGATGAAGGTAGAACATCATTTACAGTATCTAGAGATCATCTAAAAAGATGTCCTGACCAACTAAAACCAGAAGAAAGTAACAGTTATTCAACTCCAAAATATCCCTACTCAAAACAAGTGGAGGAAAAGAAAGAAAAAGTAATCCATACTGTACTAGCAGACCCATTGAATGTTTAAGCCTAGAGAGACTTACTGTATGGACTTTACCCTTTTTCACTGTATTTTCCCTTTGTCAATGGACCATAGCCACAGGACTGGTGGTGGCAAAACAACTTTTTTCTTTCTTTTTAGCCTGCAGCGGATGGACTAGCGCCTTAAGGACTGCTTTTTCATATTTGTACTCATTTTACAGTGTTTTTTTGTAGATTTTTGAGTTTTTGAGACTCTGTAAATACCTGTCAATGTTATTGTTTATGTGTTGTTATGTAACAAAAACAACATATAACAACAACACATGGGAGTACTGAAGTTAACTAGGGGGGAATGTGGCGCCCTGTGCCAGGTAAAGCCACAGAACTAACTAGTTCACTAAGGGATTTCCACATCTGGTACCCACAATACACCCAACACCTTCCATTCCAGGCCTGTAGGGGGAGCTCTACTGGTTACTGTTAATCCAGATCCACTCTAAATACAGGTGCTGGGGTCCAAGTTAGCCAAAGTGTGCAGTCATTAGAAGAACTATGAAGCTCAGCTCAGAGCCTAATAAGCTAAACTGGTCACCGGAGCTGTGCTAGGCCTGAGATCAGTGCACCGCCAGAGCCAGTGTGAGGTCCAGAGAGAAGGAAGACAAAATGGGAAAGGCGAGGAACACTACAGTGGGGGCAGAGGAGCCATCTCGGCTCACCCGGAACACCGGTCACTGGAGTCTGAGTCTGCGAGGGGAAGAAGTTAGCCCAGCAGAGAATCCCAGTATACCGTGTAGGCTTAGCTTCATGGACACCTGCAGTACCCACACTTGAGAGCCCAGAGCCGTAGGAAAGATAGCGGTAGCCAACCGAGAGCCCTCAGTGCAGCAACACAGGTGTAAGAGAACAGGAAAGGTCAAGCTTGGTTTCATACACACCAGACTCAAGACAAGGGAGCAGGAAAATTCTTCACTCGGTGTGGAAATCCCAAAGTGCACCCTTCAACCCTGGATGTGTACCTGGAGAAACATCAGTAAAAGGTACAGAAAAAGACTTTATTGTGTGCATGTCCCTTCTTCAACCTGTCCCACCACAATGACTGCACTACTCTATCACCATCCTACCTTACAGCCCCTAGGAACACGCTCTTCCTGTAGAGAGCCACACACCTTGCTTACGCCATCACCCCAGAGTCCCAGCAGCGCCGGTGCCATCACTTGACCTACAGGTGGCATCACCACTGACAATAACTTTAATCCTGTAAATATTCCACTTTTATTTTGTCACAGGCACGGACTCAGCACTGACCCTGTAATATCCCGTACCAGTACGCTCGAGATCCGAGTACCCAAGCCCTTGGCGCGAGACACTGTCGATAGGACAACAATCAGTCGTACACTGCACAAATCTGGCCTTTATGAAGACTGGCAAGAAAAAGCCATTTCTCAAAGATATCCATAAAAGTCTCATTGGAAGTTTGCCACACACTCCTGGGAGACACCAAACATGTGGAATAAGGTGCTCTGCTCAGATGAAACCAAAATCAAACTTTTGCACAATGCAAAACGATATGTTTGGCGTAAAAGCAACACAGCTCATCACCCTCAAAACACCATCCCCACTACCGTATTAAACATGGTGTGGCAGCATCATGGTTTGGCCTGCTTTTCTTCAGCAGGGACAGGGAAGATGGTTAAAATTGATGGGAAGATGGATGGAGCCAAATACAGGACCATTCTGGACGAAAACCTGTTGTTGTCTGCAAAAGACCTGAGACTGGAAGGAGATTTATCTTCCAACAAGACAATGATCCCAAACATTAAAACAAAACTCTACAATGGAATGGTTCAAAAATAAAAAATATCCAGGTATAAGCCCCTGTCACACATAGCGAGATCGCTAGCGAGATCGCTGATACGTCACAGATTTTGTGATGTAACAGCGACCTCCCCAGTGATGTCGCTATGTGTGACATGTAGCAGTGATCAGGCCCCTGCTGTGAGGTCACTGATCACTGTATATGGTTCAGGACCATCTTTGGTCCGTGGTCTCCTGCAGGTCAGCACGCATAACTGCGTGTGACAGCGAGAGACCAGCGATCTGGACCTCACAGGCTGGTAACCATGATAAACAGTGGGTATCCAGGCAGCAATGTGGAGGTCGGCTCCCTAGTCCCTGTCGCTGAGGAATCTGCCTGTTTGACAGCTCCGCAGCTACCACGTAGCGACGCTCAGCGATTCCTGCAGGTTGTTATCGCTGTCAGGATCGCTGGAGCGTGCTCAGTTTGACGGGGCTCTTAGAATTGCAAACTCAAAGTCCAGACCTGAATCCAATGGAGAATCTGTGGAAAGAGCTGAAACTGCTGTTCACAAACGCTCTCCATCCAACTCACTGACTCCAGCTGTTTTGCAAGAAGAATGGCAAGAATTTCAGTTCTTGATATGCAACTGATAGAGACATACCTGTATCGCAGCAAAGGTGGCGCTACAAAGTACAACTCAAGGGTCGAATAATATTGCACGCCCCACTTTTCAGTTTTTTATTGTTAAAAAAGTATAAATTATCCAATAAATTTGTCTCACTTGTTGTTGACTCCTCACTAAAAATTTGAATTCATATTTTTATCTTTGAAGCCTGAAATGTGGCAAAAGGTTGAAAGTTCAAGGGGGCCAAATACTTCACAAGACACTGTTTATATACTATATATATATACAGTATAATATATATATGTACTTGCTGCTTCTGGTTTATATAGTACATTGGATGTTGCTGGCTGTACATATAAGTAGCTATTGCTGGCTGTAATATAGATTTGCTCCTGCTGGACTGGCTGCTTATGGAGGCTAATGGCTGTATTAGTGTATACACAGAGCTATACTGTACATAGTCCAAACATGTACATATAGTATACATAGGCATAGGAAAAGTGGGCTGGCACCCTTATCAATGAAAGAAACTTATTTTGGTAAAACTCACAACTAAATATAAGCATCCTGAGGCCGAGCCGTTGTCAGACGCGTTCAGTAAACACTTTCTTCAGTGACCACTGTGACATACTGTAATATAGGATATAGGGTGGACCTGTATATATAGTACGGTGCTGTGTATGAGCCCAAGACAAACAAACAGATAGACAGATAATCACAGATCATACTCGCCTGCTGCGACACCGCCGACACTCAAGACAGGAACTCTATTCAGCAGCGTCGGGTGATTGGAGGATTCTGTCTCCTCGTGGTGACTTTCATCTTCTGGAATTTCTGTTTCTATGCACATGGCAGTCTCCAGTCTCTTTGGACCTCTGATGTAGCCATACTTCCATATAGCTGCGGCTATGACTGGGACCAATGCCCCGTCACCGGGCCTCGACCCCAGTCATAGCCACAGCTATGTGAAAGTATAGCCACATGCACCAGTAACATCAGAGGACTTGTCTGAAGCGACACAGATGGTGTTGACGAGTAGGCCTCCCAGCTGTCCTGGGCCCCAGATTAATAAAGAGTGCTTGATATAACTTCATGGGATCCTTCACATCATTGGGATCCAGGAGAGCAGCGCATTATCCCATTATCTTCTATTTGTGCTTCCTTTGCACCCGGGTGGATTGATGCAGCCATAATGCGCATTTGGTGTTGTGATCTCACAACCCTACAAGGTGAGTGGTCTTGACACCATTCTTTTCCAACCATCATTAGATAAGACCCTATGTGCACTCTTCTTCCCTTGAGCTACATCTTATACTAATAACTTACCAAAAGATAGGTCATCATTGTAAAAGTTCTCTTGACTGGACCTGCCTGCAATCCTGGCATTGCATTGCTTTAAGAAAAATTCTAGAACTTCGTGTGTTTTTACCAAATTCTGATTTAGACCAATTTTCAAAAATTTTGTGAAACCAAAAGCTACAAAAAATATATCAACGTTTGCCATTTTCACACCAATTTCAGCCATTTTTGCTAAAATGAGTGGTCTATAATTTAGACGAAGCATGGTAGGGATGTATCTAGGGGACATGCAGGGCATTTGCCCTGACCACATCCGGCACAGAGGTACTATTGCTACATGCGGCGGTCCAAGGTGTCTCCTTTTAGGCTGCTTTTAGCCACCTCCCAGTAGGCATTCTCTGAGCTAAATTGTTAAGGCCGGCTTCACACCACGTTTTTTGTGATCCGGGCTGATCTGATGAGAACCGGATAGGCCCGGATCACATTTCAGCCCAATAGTTTGCCTATGGGGCTGGATGGAGCCGGATGGCAGTTATCTGCTATCCGGTTTCCATGTGTCCGTGTGAATCCGGGAGGGCTCAGATTTTTCACCTGGACACGAAAAAGCTGCATGCACGATTTTTGTGTCTGGGAAGAAAATTCTCCCCAAACCGGATCCTCCTGGATCCGGGACAATCCGGCGCTCCCTAACATGGGAGCCTATGGGGCCGGATTGCCCCGATCCAGGAGGATCCGGGAACTGGACACCTGCGGCCACACACCGCTGTTATTTCAAGACTATGGCTAGCTCCCCGTGAATCATCAGCAGCTTCAGCTGCGTGCGGCTGCACACCAGACCGGAGGGCATATTAGCCCTCCAGTTCTGTGTGCTGATCCGTTCCGGGGCTATCCGGTCCATAGTGGACAGCCCTGGATCGGATCTAAACGTGGTGTGAAACCAGCCTAAGTCGAGAACCTTCTTAGAGAAGATGCCCCATGCTGGCTCCCAGCAATCAGATGTATTTGTGTAGTCAAGACATGTGCGCTATGTTTGTATGTGGTCAGTGTATACATGTGTGTGCATACATGTGTGTATATACATGTGTGTGTAACATACAGTGTTTTTGTCACATATTGTGTGTTGGAAATCATAGATTCAAAGATTGGAATTCATAGGTGTAAACATCGACAATCGCCCAACGAATGAGCAAAATGCTGCATATTCATTGGATGATTGGATTGTTTATAGCGGATAAAAAACCATTATTCTCGGCAGCACATCACTGGGTGCAAATTGCGAAAGTGTTGCCGATAACATAGTGATATAGGGGCAGTTTGATATACTAGTGATCATTATATGCTAATCATTGTTCATCAGCCTGTGTATAGAGTGTAAACAAGCACTGAGCAATTTCAATATTGTCGTTCACTCTTGAGAAGGATATGTAGGATATAATGCCCTGACAATCACTGTATTATATCTGGTTGAGCAGTTTTAGATCTCCTAGTTAGAGGAGTAAATTGAGACAGGGCATTTTCGTCAGTAGGGGGTCCAGCTGCAGAAGCTTCAAAATAAAAAGTTACACATGCAATAGCAAAATTTGTAACCCCCTGTTGTGAGTTTGGTCTTCACAGGCATTCTTTGGACAGACACGAGACATAATTCCTTTAGGGGTTATGGAATTACTGTATATCCTAGCCTTAAACATATTATATTTCCAGGACTGCAGGGACCGGCCATACATGCCCCTTGGTTCCGATTCTTCCAAGCACCCCAGGGTGGGGAGATACGTAGAACGGCTAGTAGAAGCCAGGTAGGAAAACAGTGTTTCTTTCCAAACATAATGCAATCCCATAATAGTTTTTGCAATTTCCAGACAGCAGAGCCAGGGTAGGCAGTAAACCCATCCAGGGAGCAGGGAAGATTGTGACTGACAAAGGAGTTATGTGCAAGTGCCTGGAAGTGGCCATTGTTGTATTCTATGGAGATCACACCATGCATGGTGTTGGAAGTAACCGGAAACCCCTGGCAGCATACAGCTCCCATGTGGTTTCCAGAAGCAAGGCCTAACATTTAAACTGGTAACTGTATGTCTGCTTCTGCCTGTTGTATTACCACCTGTACTTGATATCTGACCACTGTATATGTATATCCCTTATGTACTGTGTATAAAGTTTTTCTTTTGTGCCTGTAAAATAATTAATATATAATTAAATCCTGGGTTGCTCTTTTCTCTCAATCCACAAATTCACACATCTGTGTTCTTGGTTTAGTATTACATGTTACCAAGGCTGGTTTCTGGCCTGATATAATTCAGTTAATGGACCCATCAAGTAACTGGTGGCATTCCTGTTTCACAGGAGTTATGAAAAATTGGCCTCTCAGGCTGTCAGGGTGGTGAGCGAGTGTGGTGCTACACCAGAGGTTGTGTGGATCACCCTCTCCATCCCTCCCCATGCTCTCTCTGTGCCTGTGTGGACAGGGGGTGTCAGTATAAAACTGTGCCAAGCTGACCATATGTATCCCTAGGGGGAGTGACCGACATATTGGAAACTTAAGGGTGGGGCTGCGAGGTGCAGTTTTTCACAGCGCTCACTTAACCGACTGAACTCAACGCCAGTAAATGTAATCTAAATGTTGAGTGTGATGATGCAATATATAAACATATAGGGCCCCACTTTGTCTTAAAACAACCCTGGAATTGTTGAAACAGTATGGGGAGCGATTTTGAGCGAATTCATCTCTATTAGGGAATGGTAACGTCCAGTAGCTAAGCCATTCATTCCATTTCAGGAGTATTGGAGGGACATCACAATAATAATAATAATAAAACATATCCTCTACTACAGGCATTTTATAGTGAATCCAAGCATTTGCTAAAATAGTCCTCTTTAAGGCATATGTGAGTATTATAAAGTATCGGAGAAGAAGTAACTTTTAATCCTTAGTCTATGAACATACTCTAGATGAACAGCACATTTCCGCACATTATCAGATGGTCCTGTATTACATTACCTATACCGGCAATCGTTAATGTCTTTCTGGTGCCTTTGTGAACATTTTGTTGCGGGGTTTAAGACTTGCCCACAATGCAATGCGCCACGTACATTGCTGCCAATGATTTTAAAATCACTTCCAAGGGTCCTTCAGTGCCGAGTATAAGTATATATTGCATTGTAGCTCAGTATAGCACTCAGCAGTACTTTTCCCATCATCGGATGGTTACTGAATTTCATTATGTAAGACATTTCTCTATTTAAAGAAAAAAAATTATATATATATCAACCATCTCACCCCTGTGGGGTGGTTGTTTGTTCTTCCTCATACTTGGGTCCTCTACCACTATATAAATATATGTATTATATAGAGTCATTACACATAGAGAGATATATTTCATGTGTTTATTTATGTCAATGTTGATGATTATGGCTTACAGCCATTGAAAACTCAAAGGTCACTATCTCAGAAAATTAAAGTAGGGAGGATCAAGGGTTAAAACCACGCTGCCGTGTTCCACGAGACATCAAAGAGTGACTATAATATTGATTTATTAGTCAACATCCGGCAGCCCAAAAAAACTGTAATTCTCGAAATTTGATTTTTATTCTCTTTATGTCTTTACTGATCAGATTAATTTATTTTATATTTTGATAGATCTGACTTTTACGAACATAGCTAAACAATAGAGTATATTTGTATCATTTTTTATTATTTTTTTTCATTTTTAATGTGATAAAAGGGCTGATTTTAACTTTCATATTTTTAAAACATTTCTTTTCTATTTTTTACCTTAGTTAATTTTCCACTCAGGAGACTTGAACCTGGAATGGTCTGATCATTTGTTCTATATACAGCAATGTCGCGGCTTCGATGTACATATATATAAAAAAAAGGCTCCTATGAATGCCAGCCATGGGTGAAGACTGATGAAGGGGTCTTGAGCAGACCCTCGGCTGTCATAATACCCTGTCATCTCAAAATCACACCTTGGGAGTGCTGAAGATGTCAGAACTTAAATGCCGCTGTCAGAGATCGACAGCGGTATTTAAGTTCTGACTTGATGTTTTCCCTGTGTTTGCGTGGGTTTCCTCCGAGTTCTCCGGTTTCGTCCCACACTCCAAAAACTTACTGATGGCAATGTAGATTGTGCACCCCAATGGGGACAGAGACGGATTGGGCATAACAATTTAAACAAGGCCTTGATCACCGACCTTCTCTCTTTCCTTTACTGAGAATACATGCACACTCGTCTGAGCTGAGTGTGCATGTGTACGATGGGTCAGGAGAGAGGGCTGTTTAATGATAAAGGTTTGTGTGACTAATATGTGTTCATCATTACTCTGTCAAACCACCTGTAAGAAAGTTAGCATTTGTAACATTTCTTCTACAGTTAAACGTATGGCTGTGAGGGTCAGGGTAGATTTATTCTCCTTTAAAATTTGCATTGTGTTTTATGTGATTGTGCAGGTAGAAGATATATGTCTAGGTAGGAGCCATCTAGTGACCAAAGGTGTAAAGCTGCTCCCCAGGCTGTACCTGTGATAATAGGGTTTATTAAAAATAAATGTTGGTATTCCTTGTGGATGAGGTGCGCCCGAGATCCTGGAGAGTCCCAGAGTCACAGTAGACCGCTGGAAAAGTTACCCCCCCAATGGCCAATTCAAGTTGATCGTACCCTTTGGGTCATATTTGGGAGTCGGGACTTGAAACAGATTTGAGCATACCTTTCATGATGCTGCCCCCTTGCCTCTGGCAGGACCGCTCCAGAATGCAGTTGTTCTCACCCCGGTGTTAGCTCAGTAGATTCCAGCCCCTATCCAGGGCAGGCAGCTACTGTAGGATGGGTGGTGAAGGATATCCCTGTCTGGTGGAGGCCTGCATTGGTCCTTTGGATGGATCCTCGTGGGAGGGGTGGGACTTGTTCGATGCATACTGAATGACTTCACGGCAGACTCCTGTGGCTAGTGTATGTGTTTGAGTCACTGGGAGAGTGAGCAGCAGTATGCATCAAACATAAAAATGAATATATTGCGTTTTTTACAACATTCAAGATGAGTGCCCGTGGGTCACGAGAATTTATAAATAAACTGTTTGTATGAAGTATCACAGACTTTATGAGTGATTTAACCATTGATGAGAGTGACTGTAAATATGACTGTTGCACTGAGGAGCCAGTTGGGGTCAGCTCGGCAGGACCTGGCCTTGCCTCACCTGCCGTGGCTACCAGGGCCCCCGAAGCTCGGCAACTCAACATGGCTTTAGGGCTGCAGCATTGTGCAAAATGGTTATCTGAATGAGAAGACCCCTTTAATAACAGATCAGATCATTTCACACTGCTTATGGGTAACAATACAAAGCCTGAGGTTTCCCTACATACTTGTAATCACTGCCCACGAGCATCCTGCATCCTATGATGACCTGCTCTGTACTCAGTACCATTCTTCACCATAGATAAAATCATTACCTTAGATTTGATAGCACCAGAGAAGCAATCTGTTTATCTAGGCTGTTTGGATCCTACAAATTTTTCATTTGATAACTTTTAGCACTACATTGCAGGGGCCGTATCAAAGGACAATTTCTGGTTGATGTTTGTAATCTCTCTTATATATAAAAATGTCATTACAGAATGTAAAAGGAATCGTTCCGTGTGAGAAATGGGAATCAATAGGGGTCAGCTTTTTTCTATCCTGGGATATGTCCAAGGTCTTTTCTCTTGGTGATGAGAGAAGCAGTTGCCAGAATTTAGTCTGAAGGCTGCAGATGTGCAGGGTGATGAAAAATCTCTTTGATAAATGGTTTGAGGGGGGAGCTCGATGCAATGGGCCACTTTTCTATGTCAGATGCTCAAGTGCTTCCTTTAGGGTCCCTAATCTGTCATAATAAAGTGCACTAGATTTAATTAGTTTAACCTCTTCAGCACTAGACAGTGAGAAACATATGAGGCTTTTAAACCCTTGAACAAACCATATGTACAGAGACACCCCTCCATTTATCATCTATAGTGCGTACGTGAGAGCGAAGAACTCGCTGGCTAATGAAAATGATTAAACTTCAAATGTATAAGGAAAAGGGCAATAAGGAAATGTAAATGCTGAAGTCAATATCAGATTTCGGTATTGGCAGGAGGCTCAATCTTTCTCATCAATTCTCCCAATGTTTACCTTTCTGGTCAACTAGCAATTCCGTAATGAGGTCGGCCGTGGTCTTATTGTTAAAGGGGCTTTACAATTTGTATAAAAACTGACAACAAGCCCTGTGGACAAAAAAAAGGAAAAAATATTCTCATCTCAGGAATCCACTGCCAACTTCAGCGTTGCCATTGCAATGTCTCCATCAGACGTCATAATGACCTGTTACCTAACCACTGTTTGGCTGCAGTATTATGGCACCCCTACGGGATGGTTGCCACAGAACCACCTGGTGCACAGAGGGATTTCCACATCAGGTACCCTACAAATGCAACACCTGCCACCTCAGACCTGAAGGGGAAGCTCTACTTGCTGCCTTCAGGCAAGGTCCCCTATAAATTCAGGCCCGGGGAGGAGTTAGGTAGTTCAGTACGGAGCAGTACTGAGGAAGATATCCTGGTGAAATGAGCCCTGCTAGACCCATACCAGAGGGAAGCTTAGCCAGTGTAGGGGCCCAAGAGTGAGGGTCGGAGGTAAGGCAAGGAACAGAGTGGGGGCAGAGGAACCAAACCGATTCACCCCAGGAAGCAACCCAGACATCAGAGTCCGAGTCTGCTAGGGACTACTTAGCCCAGCAGAAAACACCGGTCAACCAAGGAGACTTCAGTCTTCTGGGACACTTGTAGCACAGCAAACACAAGAGCCAGGAACTGCAGGAGAGATAGCGGCAGCCAACAGAAGGTTCTCACCACCTGCAATACAAGTGAGAGTCACAGAGGAGGTCAGGGCAGGCTTCAGACAGGTCAGGACCCAAACACACACACAAAGTCAAGAAGGCCTCACAACTTACCGGGTGTGGAGATCCTGAAGTGCCTCCCGACCACCTGGACTCTACCCTGGACGTTACCTTGCAACACCATCAGTAAAAGGTATGGAAACAACTTTCAGCGTGTGTGTGTTATTGCGGCGCCTGATCCTGCCCTTAACTGCCTGCCAGCATCTCCACCTGCAGAGCCGCCTTCTCCTGCAGCACCAGAGACAAGGCTGAGTGGAGAGCTGCCTCCCTGTGTAAAATCCCTATCACCCATCACTGCCCCTGGGACCCCGCTCCACCTATGGGGAGCATTATCATATGGCTACAGCATCACCATCCCCGGAGGTCTGAAAGCAGCGCTGGTATCATTACCGGGTACCGTAGATGGCGTCACAAATCCTTTCCATTTTATTTTCAACCCCTTTTCAGCAACCGCCAGGGGCACGGGTCCGGGCACAGGCTGCCCATGACATCCCCGGTTAATCAACGCCCTGAACCAGGCACCCCACGGCCCTGGGGTGCGTCAGTATCATGAGATGGGAGTCAGGACATTTCTTAAAATCCATCAAAGACAATGAAGAAGAAATGTTAGATCTAGAGATTGATTCCCATGCTGATCATACTATATTTTTTTCTTTCATCTTTATGACTTGACACTGTCAGGTTTTAAAACAAGCTGAAAAAAACATTTAAATCCCAATGAAAGACAGTAACTTGTGGTCAGTGGAGACCCCTGAAAAGAAAGCCTTGAAATGCCCCATTGGGTGGTGCGATGGCTATGGAATTACACCACCTCTCCTTTGTTCTTTAAGGGACTGTCAGAATAGTTGAATAGTTGATCACTCAGTGATCTCAACCATGGCAGGCGTCAGCACCCAACATACCCGGACAGGTGCTGGGGCCCTGAACAGCTGGGGGGCCCACTGGCCATCAGGGACAAGTAGCCCTGATGGCCAAAGGCCCATCAAGAAAGGCAGCCCTGACAAGGAGGGGCCCTGCAGCCAGGACACTCAGGCAGCTAGCTGAGTGCTCCCGCAATGCAGTCAGTGCACATGGCTAATTTGAATGCGATTCAAATTAGCCATGCCAGCTCCCATCTGAGCTCCCTCCTCAGCTGACTACAAAGAGTAATGAGTCATCACCCTGAGACCTCATCACTCTGCTGCAGCCATGCTGGCAAGGAGAGCAAATACTGGAAAAAAGACATTCTGGCTGGTAAAATAGAAGGAACAAAGTGAAGAGGAAAATCAGCAACCCAGGAAAATGGTGGATAGGAACCTGATGGACCTATCTAGGCTGCACAAGATCAATCTTCCTACTGAGCGTTCATCCAACAAATCAACATTTCTTGAACTGAAGACCAGAACCAACAGACTCAGCATTCATCATCTGCATCTTTTTGAGTCTGTATACTTGAACAATTATTGAAAGGTGGTGTGGAATTTAATTAGTGAGGTCAATCATTCTGTGAAGAAACAAGTGTAAATTAGGTCCTTACTTATTTAAGGGTGAAGCACATGTTGTTCATGCATTTCTCCTTGAAATACTGAGAAATATGGGTCATTTGAGACGTTGTTCAGAAAAACAGCATACCTTCATTAAAACGTTGATTGGAGAGGGTAAAACTTCTAAAGAAGTGAAGACAATGATAGGCTGCTCAGCTGAAATTATCTCCAATGCTTTAAAATGGAAAGCAAAACTAGAGAAACATGGATGAAAATGGAAGACGATCATTTGATTTGAACGAAGAATAGTCAGAAAGGCAAAGGCTAGCCAATAATCAGCTCCAGGATGATCAAAGATGTCTTAAGTTACCTGTGACTACTTTGTCAGTTAGAAGACACCTGTGTGAAGCTAATCTACTAGCTAAAAGTTCCCGCAAAATCCCACTGATAAAAAAAGACAGGTTATGAAGTGGATATAATTTGCTGAAGAACACATAAACTGGCCTGAAAAAAGATGGAGAAGTATTTTATTGGACTGATGAAAGTAAAATTGTTCTTTTTGGGTCGCAGACAGTTCATCAGATGACCCCCAAACTCTGAATTCAAGCCACAGTCCACTCTGAACACAGTGAAACATGGTGGTGCAGGCAGCATGATATGGCCATGTTTCTCTTACAATGCTGCCTGGCCCAATTAGCACATACCAGGGATCATGAACCAGATTGCATATATCAAAATGCTTGAAGTCATGTTACCTTACCCTGAAGAGGAAAGGGGTGTTTCAACAAGACAATGACCCTAAACACACCGGTAAACAAGCATAATCTTGGTTCCAGTCCAACAAAATTGAGGTTATGGAGTGGCCAACCCATTCCCTTAATCCAATAGAATACTTGTGGGGTGACATCAAAAATGCCGTTTCTGAGGCAAAGGTATCCAATGCAAATACATTGTGGGTAAGGATGAGCGAGTCTATTCGTTACTACTTGCTAGTAGGCTATTCGCTTGACTCATTACTCTGCGAGTTTCCTGGAAATTACTCGCACGGTAACGAGTAGAATGTAAATCAAGGGAAATGCAAGTTTGTCCCGGATTGTCCCGGTTCGGTTCAATCCGGTCCCTTTAACAACAATGTTAAATTGAACCTGATTGTCCCGGTCCGGGTCAATCCGGTTTAATTTAACATGGCTGTCTATGGGACCAGATTGTACCGGATCGGGACAATCCGGGACACTCCGGTTTCCTTTTAAATCTTAATGCTTTTTACCGCGGGCTTGGAAACTATGATTTAATGATTTGGAGGTTGTTCCTCTGCTGCCAGACCTCTTTACCTCTTTATGGCGTCCAGCAACAGAGGAATTAATTGCAATTACCGTATATACTCGCGTATAAACCGAGTTTTTCAGCCCAAAAATTGGGCTGAAAAGTCCCCCCCTCGGCTTATACGCGAGTCACTGTATACTGTATACAATGTATACAGTATACAGTGCCCCCCCCCCATATCAGTATACAGGCCCCCCCTTGGGTAGTAATCCTGTAAAGGAAGAGATTAGCATACTTATCCCTCCGCTGTCCCGCTGCCGCTGTCCAGCCGCCATCGCGCTCTTCCGTCTTCATCCAGCGTCTTCCGTCTTCTTCCGGCTTCCTCCGGTGGGCGCAGGCAATGACGTCATTGCCTGCGCAACAGAGGAGGAAGCTGGAAGAAGATGGAAGACGCTGGATGAAGATGGAGGCGCGTGATGGCGGCGGCGGCGGGACAGCGGCAGCGGGACAGCGGAGGGATAAGTATACTAATCTCTTCCTTTACAGTATTACTACCCAAGGGGGGGCCTGTATACTGATATGGGGGGGCTGCTGTATATATCTCTGGGGCTGCATATACCTCTGGGGCTGCATATGCCTCTGGGGCTGCATATACCTCTGGGGCTGCATATACCTCTGGGGCTGTATATACCTCTGGGGCTGCTGTGTACTACCTAAGGGCTGCTGTGTACTACCTAAGGGCTGCTGTATACTACCACTGGGGCTGCTGTATATACCTCTGGGGCTGTATATACCTCTGGGGCTGTATATACCTCTGGGGCTGCTGTATACTACCTAAGGGCTGCTTTATATACCACTGGGGCTGCTGCTGTATATACCACTGGGGCTGCTGCTGTATACTACCCCTGGGGCTGCTGCTGTATACTACCACTGGGGCTGCTGCTGTATACTACCACTGGGGGCTGCTGTATACTACTTCTGGGGCTGCTGTATACTACCTCTGGGGCTGCTGTATACTACCACTGGGGCTGCTGTATATACCTCTAGGGCTGCTGTATACTACCAATGGGGCTGCTGCTGTATACTACCACTGGGGCTGCTGTATATACCTCTGGGGCTGCTGTATACTACCACTGGGGCTGCTGTATATACCTCTGGGGCTGCTATATACTACCAATGGGGCTGCTGCTGTATACTACCACTGGGGCTGCTGTATATACCTCTGGGGCTGCTGTATACTACCACTGGGGCTGCTGCTGTATATACCACTGGGGCTGCTGCTGTATACTACCACTGGGGAGGCTGCTGTATACCACACTGCTGGGGGCTGTATACTTGTGCTGGGGTCCACCCTCGGCTTACACACGAGTCAATAGGTTTTCCCAGGTTTTGGGGGCAAAAGTAGGGGGGTCGGCTTATACACGGGTCGGCTTATACACGAGTATATACTGTACTTGCTTCCCCATTCATTTCTATAGTAGTTGCTATACTCGTAACGTGTAGCGAGTATCTGGACCTACTCATTACGAGTCTAGCGAGTTTGAGTATTTCGGTACACGCTCATCCCTAATTTTGGGATGTATTCAAAGCATCCTAGGCTCGAATAACAGTTGACAGGTGCCAGAAGTTGGTTGACTCTATGCAGCCTATATGTGTAACCACAAGTTTTTAGAACTGCTTCAAAACTAAATATTATTTTCGTGATTCACATTAATGCTAAATCCTAAAAAAAAGGGTACATGTTTTGAGTTTGTAAAGACAAATGCAGATACTACTATTTTTTGGAATAACCGGATATTCATTTTTTGTTATTTATTGTAAGGTAGTTACAAATATATACATTTCTCTTGATGTTTTGATAATGAAAACAGTGTGCAATGTTCCCAATTCATGGAAATAAAAACTATTATAAAGAAATTGGGCTTAACACATGTTCTTGAGCACACTGCTATTATTTTGAACACAACTGAAGGTGCCTGTACATGAATCCACTGCTTTAATATATGCCTTTTAGCAGCCAACAATACTATTTGTGTAATAGTTTGAGACAACATTGCTAATGGAGTCATCAAACAACGCCTAATGGAAAAGAAAGAGCCACAGGTCCTGTTGAAATGAAGTACCCATTATTTGTTACCAAAAAGATGATTCAATATAATAATGTAGGAACTCATATTTTCAAGCACTGCATTATTGAAAATATGATCCAATTTAATATTAGGGAGTAATGTAAGGTTATTTTCCAAAAACATTTTCGCATACATGATGAAAGCCAGACCATAAACAGATGTGTTCTTTTGGCTTGACATATCCAGAGATGAGTATGGTGAGATGACTAGCTTTGAAAACAAAATAAAACATTAAATTTGGGTTTTACAATGAATTTCTGGAAATGGTTCCCTGGTAGTTTTAAAAACGGTTTCCAAAGACAGGCTCTGCGCAACCATCAGATCTAAGAGGGGTCAAGCCCTCAACTAATAAATGTGGACTTACACAAGTATTCTGGTTGGAGTAGAATCAGATGTGAACCTGCACCACAACCAGAAACTGTGGGGACTTATGGGATTCATTTACAAGGAGGTGTACACCATAGTGCTTTTCTGCCACTTAACGGTGCAATGCTCTGTATAGACTAGCTTTTGCAAAATATTCCAGATAGAAAAAAAGAGCTGTACTCACCATGGTGAGCTTCAAGTCTTTATTGTGGTGCAACGGGTGCCATGCCGGCATGAATGGGGATGTGGGCTACATCCTGTGGGTGGACTATGATAATTTTGATCACAAGTGAGCTTCAATGGGTCCAATCAAACAATTTTTTTGGACCCATCGAAGCTCACCAGTGAGCGAAATGGTCGTAGTACTCACAGGACGTAGCCCGCATTTCCCTTCACACCTGCATGGCAGTTGTTGCACCACAAAAAAGATTTGAAGCTCACCATGGTGAGTGCAGCTCTTTTTTTCTATCTTGGAATATTTTGCATATTTTGGCTTTAATCCTCAAGGTAGTTAGTGGTGGGTGGAGCTGGCTGGCAGCCATGGTCAGGACGCAAAATTAGAGCCAAGGGGACAGACAATAAGCAAAATTCAAAGTCAGAGAATCATTGGCACATTGACTGATGTCAGAACCGAACCAGAAGGGACAAAATTGTAGACTAAAGAATTTTCAGTAAACGGGCCAAAGTCAGAACAAGAACACTCCAGACTGTACACGGGCTGTATCATAGATGTAGAGCAGGGGTGGGGAACCTTTTTCTGTTGGAGGCCATTTGGAAATTTCTACAATCCTTCGGGGGCCGGACATAATTATTGACTTGAAAATTATCTGGCTATATTTGATTAAACGATGAACTCACCCCTACTATGGTGGCTGGGACTGCTTCGCTTTCGTGTGGCTGTGATGTTAGGTGGTAGTGATCATGGGCTTGTCAACTGCTTTCCCAGGTTTGCTAGAGCCCTACAACATCACCTAATTGGCTGTGAGCATATACATCACTGGGGAGGCTTAGGCTGGGGCATAAAGATCACGTGAGAGCTAGATTTAAAGGGCAGGATGTTGGCAAAATGCGAATGCCAACCTGAGCACTGCGGTCCTCAGGAATCTGCTGCATAAAAGGTCATCGAGGGCTGCATGCGGCCCTAGGGATTGAGGTTCCCCACCCCTGATGTAGACCATAGCTAGTTAAGGCTAAAAATGGCAATTTTCATCTATAAGGAGTTTTAGTAGGGTGTGGTGCTGTCCTATGTGCCACAGCAGAGAGGTGAATACTCAAGATTGTCAAGGAGAAGTGAGCGACCATGCTCCTGACTGGAACTGTTAATCTTCAGGAGCGCACTGCTCCCATGTAAATTAAAGTCTGGAGAACAGTGTGCTCCTGAACTATAAAAATTGGGAAAAACCTTTAAAAGAAATAAAAATAATCAGGCAACAAAGATTTTAAAAGATATTTCTTGCATATTTTGCAGAAATTTCATAAATGTGTCTACCTCTAAAAGGAGATCCTGGGTGTCAGGAACGCCTCACAAATAAAGATCCTATCTCCACCCATTAAAAGTACAGTGACCCACCAATGTCTACCATGACCTCTAAGTCCAGTCTATGTCCTATAAAATATTAATACATATTCCATTAATACCGTATATCATAATGTCTTCGATGGGAATTCCCTTTTATTTCTTGTACATTTCTATCCTTATTTCACACAGTGTAACTTACATGAAAAGTCTATTATGGTTACTGGAAAGTTTGTTAACTGCTTTACTACAAGCAGCTAGAAAATGAAAGAATGTCTGCAAGTCTGTTCCGAAAATCTGTGAGATCTAGAACAGATTGCATGTGTCTTATGCCAATAAGAATAATACAAATTGCCATGCAAACAGGAAAGGACAGATTGGATTAAAGCATCTCTTTGCTGAAAAGTTTTCAACCAGTTTTTCAGGAACATTCTAAAAATGAAAAAATGTGAAAAGTAATATTTAGATGAAAAATCTTGGTCTGAAAAGTGATATTTATAACCATACAGATATATATTTCATCATATTCTTCTCTTGGCTCAACATATCCAGAGACGGTAGCCCTTTGAAATACTCAACAGATTTCAAAAATCATCTTCCTTTCTTTATATTCTTTAGGAGTATATGCTACATGAATCTGAGCGTGTCTACCCAGCTGTGGTGATGTGAACTGCAGCCTGTAGAAGATTTTGCTACCATAAGACAATAATACATTACATTTATTTTGGGAGAAACTGGAATTCTTAAAGGGGCTTTATTTGATTTTAACCCCTTCCCGACCTATGACGTAGTAGGACGTCATGGGGCGGTAAGGGGTGTTTGATGGGAGCTCCAGCGCGGAGCTCACATCAAAGCCCCGACATCTCAGCTGATCTCATCAGCTGAGATGTCAGGGCAACAGCACCGATTGGATCCGGGATCCTATCGGCGTTGTTAACCCCTTGGATCCCGCTGTCAATCACTGACAGCGGGATCCAAGGCGGCTGTGGCGGGCAACGCGCTTTTCCCCGCCTGCTCCGGAGATCCCGTGATAGTATCGCGGGATCTCCGGCGCTCACGTGACAGCCCGGGGTTCTGGCTAGACCTCGGACGCTGTCACTGAGCAGTTTCCTGCTGTGGTTGGCAGGCGCTGCCAACCACAGCAGGTCCGCGATTCTGGGAAATACAGATGAGCTGCAGAAAAATGAAAAATTCCCGGGTCATGAAGGGGTTAAAAAGTTAATGGGGCTGATTTTTTCAACAGTTTTTCAGAAATATGGCATAAAACTCTTTGAAGCATTAGAACTTTATGCACTGAAGAAAGAAAAAACTCAACCGCCCAATTCTCACCAGACTCCCAGGCTACCGGAAAATGGTTGGTATCCACTCATGTAATAGGGCAAAAGAAGGAAATCCGGTGCCACAAGCGATAAATCCTTTATTTTTCAGATTAAAAATCACAGTCTCAGGAGGACCCTGGACTGATGTTATATAATCAATCCATTTTTCAGGTACAGCTCATGGAAATAAATGTGTGTCTTTGATATTTATATATCATTACCTTATACATTACCAACCCGGTGTTCTGATCGGCGCCGCTCCTCGGTGCTTCTTCTTCATCCTCCCGTCCTCGCTGGCTGCATCCAGGATCTCCGGCTGTCGCAGCGATATGACGTCATCGCGCGACGGCCGGAGATCCCGGATGCAGCCAGCGAGGACGGGAGGATGAAGAAGAAGAACCGAGGAGCAGCACCGATCAGAACACCGAGATGGTAATGTAAAAGCAGCGGGGGGGGGGGCCTTACAAGGGGGGACAGTGCCAGCTTTTGGGGGCTGTTGGTACCCCCTGGGGGCTGTTGGTACCCCCAGGGGGCTGCTGGGTACCCCCAGGGGGCTGTTGGTACCCCCAGGGGGCTGTTGGGTACCCCCTGGGGGCTGTTGGGTACCCCCTGGGGGCTGTTGGTACCCCCAGGGGGATGTTGGTACCCCCAGGGGGCTGTTGGTACCCCCAGGGGGCTGCTGGGTACCCCCTGGGGGCTGTTGGTACCCCCAGGGGGATGTTGGTACCCCCAGGGGGCTGCTGTATAACCCCTGGGGGCTGCTGTATATACTGCCGAGGCCTGTATACCACTGGGGCTGCTGTATATACCACTGGGGCTGCTGTATATACCACTGGGGCTGCTGTATATACTGGTGGGGTCTGTATATACCACTGGGGAGGCTGCTGTATACCACTGGGGTTGCTGTATATGCCACTGGGGAGGCTGCTGTATACTACCATTGGGGGGCCTGTATACCACACTGCTGGGGGCTGTACACCTGTGCTGGGGTCCACCCTCGGCTTATACACGAGTCAATAGGTTTTCCCAGGTTTTGGGGGCAAAAGTAGGGGGGTCGGCTTATACACGGGTCGGCTTATACACGAGTATATACGGTAAACACATATGCTGAGGGGGAGTGGTTTTACATGTATATAAGTGTGTTATTTTAATTCTGTTATCACTGGGATTAAGGGGACGTGTTCCCCGAAACGCGCCCAGGGTCCTCCTGAGACTATGTAATTTTTAATCTGAAGAATAAAGGGTTTATCGCTTGTGGCACCGGATTTCCTTCTTTTGTTCTATTAGAACTTTATGCCAGTCCTGGATTTTCCCAATGCCACTGTGGTCAGTAACCTTACATGATCTCGCCATTCGTGGAAAAATCCAGGTCTGGGGCTGCCCTCCGAGACTGTGGTACCCAACAAGGGCAGTGATGATCTCAGTAACCTTACATGATCTCACTTTTTTGCAAGATATTTCCATCGTGGAGCGCAACATCAAACCCAGATTTTTCCGAGTCATAAGGTCATGAAGAGTTACTGAAGTCAGCCCCTTGGAAAAATCCAGGCCTGTCGATGACCAGCAGTGAACTCTGGAGCCTCGTTCTGAGAACTTTCCATTAGATTCATTGGGCATTATGTAAAATTACCAATTGGATTATCGTCAGAACTTCCAGAATGTTTTTAATATGATAAATTGTTGAACGAAGACATATAGGGGAGTCTTTATTCTATATGGGATTGACAGTGAAGCTTTGTGGGACCATTTTTGATAATAAATTGATGAACAAGAGCATGGGGGAGTCGTTATTCAAATAAAGTATTTTTTCACGTGTGTGTTTCTTCTTTAATAGTTTACTTGACAGATTAGTAATGGAGGTGTCTGATAGACGCCCATCGATTACTAACTGCTGAGATTGATGTCAGCTGTCAATTCACTGCTGACATTAATCTCACCAACCATTACTTTGATTGCCAATGCACCAGGGTAATCAGGAAGAGCCATGTAAAGTGTCAAAATTGGCGCATTTTAATGGATGTCCCAATCTGAAGGAGCTGCAGGCTGGTATATTCAAGCTAAGAAGTATTATAGAATGGCAGAGTTGGATGGAATCTCCTTGTTCATCTAGTCCAACAACCTTCTAAAAGCAGGATTCACAAAATCAGTCCAGACAAGAAGGGACAGATAACCATGGCCCTTCACACCCTTATAATACCAGCCACAAACTGTCTGGTTTACCTTGGCTGGTTATCAAAAATAGGAGCCCACACTAGTTTTTAAAATTACATAATTTTTTTCCAATTGGTGAGCTCAATCAACTCAATCAATCAAAGTCATGCCAATACTTGACATGGCTGTGATGTGGCTGAAAGTGCCCAGACCATAAAAGTTTGCTAATTGACTGCTCTTCAACATTCATTAAAGGGAACCTGTCCCCTAATTTATGCCCCTAAACCTTTCACTACTTGTCCATGCAGCTTCCTACTACATCTCTAACTATCCCTGTCTCACCTAAATGTGTCCTGTAATGGCTGTGAAAAGTGCTTTTATGACTTACATTCTCCTATGGGAATAACCATAGAGTCATCGTAACCAATCAATAACCAGGGAGTCAATAGTGTAGACACTGGGGGCATTTTGTAAGGCTCCACGTCACTCCGTTGTAATCATGCCCCGGTGGGTGTGGTAATTCATGCAGAAGCGCGGGATCGAAGTTTGAAATCTGTGGGCTTCCAGATATGATGCTTCGGCCGTGTGACATTTCCAGTCCTGCACAGTGTGGGCATTATTGGTTGTACCTAATGGCTCCGGAGCATGCGCAGTGCTCATTTGGAAGCTGCAGAGTACACTCAATAATCTTCCACAATGTGCAGGGCCGGAAATGATGCTGCACCATCGTGTCATACCCGGAAGAAGACCCACACATTTCAAACTTTATGCATGTGTTCTGCATGAATTATCACACTCACCGGGGCGTGATTACAATGGAGTGATAGGGGTGGTGGAGCTTTACAAAATGCCCCAGTGCTTACACTATTGGCAAGACCCTGGTTATTCCCACAGGAAAATATAGGTTATAAAACACTTTTCAAGCCATTACAGGACATATCAAGGTGAGACAGGGATGGTTAGAGATGTAGTAGAAAGCTACAGGGACAAGTAGTGAGAGGTTTAGGGGCATAAAGTAGGTGACAGGGTCCCTTCAAGATTTCTTCTGATGGCAAACGCAAACAGGAACATGGGCGTACAGTTAGAAGTCTGTGTTCAGGGTTCTGCTCTGGACACTAGCTGTCCAAGAAGGAACAGACAAGACAGGACAGTTAACCATGGTCCGTCACACTGTGATAATAGCAGCCACCATCTGTCTGCTTTACCTTGGCTGGTTAACAAAAATAGGAGTCCATACAAGTATTTTTAACAAAAGTAGGAGTCCATACAAGTTTTTTTTAATTATTTATTTATTTTTTTCAATTGGTGCGCTCAATCAGCCAAAGCCATGTCAATACTTGACAAGGCTGTGATGGGGCCGGAAGTGCCCACACCGGAAGCATATGCTGGTTGACTCCTCTGCAACATTCATCAAGATTTATTCCGATGGCAAACCAGAAAGAGACATCAATGTTTGGGGTTCAGCACTGGACACTAGGTGTCCAGTTCGTACCCCAAACTTTACAGTTCGGGTTCACTCATTCCTGCCTACCAACGTTAAAGAAATGAACCTTTTAACTTCACAAATTGTACTGAAATCCACCTATGTAGGTTATTTTGTCTTTATAACCTCATCAGTTCCACTCGTCTAAAACCTCCTGACTGTCGTTTCAAAAAGTCTTGATAAACTTTCTGTCCGCCATGTGCTGAGGTACAGCTTGTTTTGCGAGTTCAATTACGAGCCGTAGCAGTTAAGATATAGCTGCTGTACCATAATCTAAAATAAATTGCTTTTCGCAGGAAGCTATGTCAGCTTTTGAACAGAAACATTCCGGGGACCTTTTGCTTTTACTCCATTTGAATTTCAAACACTGAACAAAAGTTGTTTCCCAGCACAAATCTTCTCCTGAAAAGGTTTTCACAGTAAAGCTTCAAGTGTTTGTTTCTAACAATTGTTGGCTGGTCTTTAAAAGCCGGATCAGTTTTCAGGTCGAATGGAAAGGTTTCCAAATAAGAAAACATCAACCGCTCAGGAGTTTATTTTACAAAAACAAATAAGCAGCTAATATTTTTCACATCATCTTCCTACCTATTCCGGAAAATTATACCTTTCATGCTTGCAGATTTTTTTGCAATGGAAAATACAAAAAAAAGGCAAAGTATAGATTTTTGCAAATTCCTGTATTACTCTATGTAAAAACTATTATTTTCCAAGTAGACATAAAAGGGGTTGTCTAAGATTATAATTAACGGTCGTAGACACCTGAATTTGACGATCAGCAAAAACAGGTCAATGCCATGGACATTACTGAAAAAAAATACTTTTTTTTTCTAATCTTGTACAGCTACTTGAATAAGAACGAACATTGGATTCATCATAACTGGTTCTTTTTATGCCACTCTTGATCCAGTTTGTCCTGGAGTAAGATCAGGGCCGCACCGTCCATTGGACAGTGTGAGCCCTTTCACTCAGGCGGCAAGCTGGCAAGGGGAGCGGCTGTGCAGAAGGGGGCGGCGCCATATCCGCACAGCGTCCCCCTGTCATGGCGCTGGCGGCAAGGGGCAGGTAAGACCCGCCGAGCGGATAGTCACTGACAGCACCAAAGCCCCCCACCCCCCGCTCCTCACCCACGGCTACAGGGGCGGTGGTGCTGGACTTTGACAGCCCCCCCCCGGTCCTCACCCGCAGCTACAGGGGCGGCGGTGCTGGACTCTGACAGCACCCCCCCGGTCCTCAGCTTGTGGTTCAGGCGGCAGAGGGGTTTGGTGCACCCCTGAGTAAGATGCACCAATGTCACTAAGAGGCGAGTGCTATCTTTTAGCTGCTTTGCGAGAGTATTATAAATGTACTTCATGAACTAAAGTATATTTCTATCTTAATTTGTGCTACGTTTATTGTATAACTTTCAATTTTTTTTTTAAATTGTCATGCTTGAGTACAGAGAACACCAAAAAATAAGCAAAAATGAGCAAATACCCTAAAATTAGTAAATAAATTGCAATAGTGCCTGTCAAACATAATTTAAATGTGTTTTATCACATCTTTGGGAAGCTGAGTTCAATTTTCTAGCCACACCTAGGCCTGATTACTGCCACACCTGTTCTCAATCAAGAAATCACTTAACTAGAAACTGTCTGACAAAGAAAAGTACGGTAGACCAAAAGATCCTCAAGAGCTAGACATCATGCTGTAATCCAAAGAAATTCAGGAACAAATGAGAAACAAAGTAATTGAGATATATCAGTTTGGAAAAGGATATAAAGTAATTTTTAAAGCTCTGGGATCCAGCAAACCACAGTGAAAGTCATTATTCACAAATGGTGAATACACAGAACAGTGGTGAACCTTCCCAGAGTGGCTGACCAAAATTACCAATAAAGTACAGCAACAACTCACGCAAGATGTCACAAGAGACCCCACAACAACATCCAAAGGTCTGCAGGCCTCACTTGCTTCAGTGATGGTCTGAGTTCATGACTCCACAATAAGAAAGAGACTGGAAAAATGGCTGCATGGCAGAGATTCAAGATGCAAATAAATGCTGAGCAAAAAAAAACCCATAAAAGCTCATTTCAGTATTGCCAGGTAACATCTTGATCGTCTTGACTTTTATGAGAGTGCTTAGTGGACTGTCGAGACAAAAGTTGAACTTTTCGGAAGTGTATGTCCCATTGCATCTGGGATAGAAGTAACACATCATTTCAGAAAAGGAACATCGTACCAACAGTAAAATATGGTGGAGGTAGTGTGATGGTCTGGTTCAGGACCTGGAAGACTTGCTGTGGGTAAATGGAGCCATGAATTCTGCTGTCTACCAAAAAAAAGAACGTTCGGCCATCTGTTCCTGACATCAAGCTGAAGAGCACTTGAGTTATGCAGCAGGACAATGATCCAAAACACATCAGCAAGTCCACCTCTGAATGGATTAAGTAAAATAAAATTAAGGCTTTGGAGAGGTCTAGTCAAAGTCCTGACCTTAATCCAATTGAGATACTGTGGCATGATTTTAAAAAGGCGGTTCATCCTTGGAAACCCTTGAATGTGGCTGAATTACAACAAATCTACAAAGATGTGCAAACACAATTCCTTCAGGGTGTTGTATAAGACTTATTGCCAGTTATCACAAATAGTGATGGACGAACTTGCTGTTTTCCCTGTGTTCGTGACTGGGGTTGCTGCTTTATAGCAATTTAATAGTTACTCATCAGAGTAATTATACTTATCAGGTCCGCATTATCCTTTGCAGCTGTGCAGAGGCGCTGAGACACTTCTGGGCTTCCGGGGAGACGAATCATGTGACTGGCTTTAATAGCCAATCACACATGGCAAGAAGATAAGGGGCGGCTCGGAAGTGACGCAGCAATGCATCACACCAAGAAGAGGGAACATGGACCCAGTAAGTATAAGAAGAGTATTAACTATTGCCTTGCTGTAACGCCACAAGCCGGGTCCCCAACCTGAATTGATAGCCCATCCCTAATCACAAACACTTGATTGCAGTTTGTACTGCTAAGGGCCCAACCAGTTATTAGGTTTAGGGGGCAAGCACTTTTTCAACCAGGGCCCTGTAGGTTTGGATTTCTTTTTCCTTTAATAATAAAGACCTTTATTTATAAACTGCATTTTATGATTACCGTATATACTCGTGTATAAGCCGACCCGTGTATAAGCTGACCCCCCTACTTTTGCCCCCAAAATCTGGGAAAACCTATTGACTCGTGTATAAGCCGAGAGTGGACCCCAGCACAGGTATTCAGCCCCCAGCAGTGTGGTATACAGGCCCCCCCCAGTGGTATACAGGCCTCCCCAGTGGTAGTATACAGCAGCCTCAGTGGTAGTATACAGCAGCCCCAGCAGCCCCAGTGGTAGTATACAGGAGCCCCAGCAGCCCCAGTGGTAGTATACAGGAGCCCCAGCAGCCCCAGTGGTAGTATACAGCAGCTCCAGCAGCCCCAGTGGTAGTATATAGGAGCCCCAGCAGCCCCAGTGGTAGTATACAGGAGCCCCAGCAGCCCCAGTGGTAGTATACAGGAGCCCCAGCAGCCCCAGTGGTAGTATACAGGAGCCCCAGCAGCCTCAGTAATCCAGGGCCCCCCCCCTCGCGCTCCGGAAACCTGTAAAGTAAAATCTTTATACTTATCACTGTCCCCGCGCCCGCCGCTGCCGACATCACGATCCCCGGCTTCATCCGTCTGTCTTCTTCCGGCTTCCTGTTCTTCGCAGGCAATGATATCATTGCTTGCGACGAACAGGAAGCCGGAAGAAGACAAACGGATGAAGCCGGGATCGTGATGTCGCAGCGCGGGCGGCGGGACAGTGAAAGTATAAAGATTTTACTTTACAGGTTTCCGGAGACGAGGAGGGGGGCCCTGGATTACTGAGGCTGCTGGGGCTCCTGTATACGCAAGCTGTCACTGACTCACGTATAAGCCGAGGGGGGTACTTTTCAGCCCAATTTTTGGGCTGAAAAACTCGGCTTATACGCGAGTATATACGGTACTTGTGTTATCTTTGTCTAATATTTACATTTGTTCAGTGATCTGAAACATGTGTGACAAACATGTAAGTATAAGAAAATGTTAATTTTTTTTCTTTTACATCCACACTATAGCAGTATACTCCCAGTGCCAACCGATCAAAAACTGCAGGCGGCTCGCACTGTGCCAAGCACCAAGCGCACCCAAGCAAAGTGATACTCGCTTCAGTTATTTTCATACATAAATCACCCGAACTCCCAACCTGAACAGGTTTGCTCATCTCTACTCTTGACCACCTGCCTGGTTGCGGTCACGCTCTTTGCATCTGTGATCATTACCCCCCTGATTTCTATATCCCCAAAGTGAGTTTAGCTCCAAGTCTGAAAAAGCTAATGTTTCATCCAAATGTCAGTGCAAAGGAAAACTAACCGGAGCTCCGCCTTGAACAGGGGCATACCCACAGTAGGTGTAGGGGGGTGCAATCACACCCGGGCCCTGGAGCCGAGGGCGGCCCAAAAGTCACTTTGGCCTATAGAAAAAGACCACTGCTATTAAAGATTTGGAATAATTGGGGGCTCTGCTGGAGCTTTCGTATCGGGGGCCCATGAGCTTCAAGTTACGCCACTGGCCTTGAAGATCGTGCAACACCAACGGAATCAAACAACTCTTCTCGAAGTTCAAAGGTTCTTATTTTTTCTAGGAGCCTACAAAATGAATGGCAAATATGCCAATCACAAAATCATGTCACATCCTATTAAAATGTTATTACTTTATCGAACGCAATTAGCCCTTTGCATGTTTTAAAACTCTCATTATGTTTATATATGCAGCACGTTAATGAAAAAGAGCATTTATATGAATTTGCGCTGTTCCTTCAGAAGTGTGTGCTGCAGAAAACAAATCTTGTCAGTCATAATTAAGTAAAAATTCAACACATATTGTGCTTTTTGCTCAATAATATCTCATCCTCTGGGACTACATGAGGCTTCCGCTCAATCAATACGTAGCAGATGCTTTTCTATGCAAAAAAAAGACCCATTACTTTATTATAGATCAGCATGATAGTGAATAAATGAGTTCTATCATCATTGTAATATATTTACCGAAATTGATCTGTGATTAACCAAAGCTTTTCCTACGACAGATTCACATAGTATATTAAATATAAAACAATTAAGATCTTGTCTACCGATGAGCTAAACATAGACTGCTGATGTGGGTGCCTCGCCATGGAAGAAGACAGATGTTCCTTGTGGACAACCATCAAGCGATAAATGGTTGATAATTGTATGTTGCTTAATTTTCACAGTCGTAAAAAAAAAGGGGGGTGAAAAATTTATATAACAGACATGCTGTCAATCTAAACTTAGGACTTAAATCACCGGATTGACTTGACACATTCTTGATATCATCAACTTCTTTTTGTCTTCCATAAAGCAGTAGCAAATGTTCATAAAGATTATAGGGGGTGCAAATGTTGATGTTATACCCAGGGGACCCAATGATCAATGACATAACTTGGAGATCATGAGCCCCAGTGCAAAAGCTCCAATGGGGTCCCCGGTTATTGCAAGTTCTTATTGGTTTTTATAAGGGTCAAAGAGACATTTTTGGCCTACTATACTTCAAGGCCTGGGTGTAGTGATGGGCGAATCCTAAATTACTCGGAATCGCTTGACTCTAGCGAGTCCGAGCCCAGGACTCGCTACTCGTTGCGAGTCTAGCGAGTCCAATGTTAATGAATGGTGAAGCGAGTAATAGCGAGTAGTGTGAGATTTACAAATCGCAGATCTGTCTCGGAAGCTTCAGCCTGAAGCAATCCTAGTTGTGTCATTTATTTGCATTGCTAGTTTACTTTGTAAGTAATCGCTGACTCGCACAGATAAGATCCTGTCTTCTCTGTGTTTTGGCTGCCCCAGCTCCAGGGTCCTAGAGCCTGCCTGCTGCCTGATGTAGCAGTGCTGAGATTGTTCTCAGTCTGCTCATTCCCTGTGTACAGACATGAATGTCTGTGCACAGAGATGATGTAGCAGAGCTGAGATTGTTCTCAGTCTGCTCATTCCCTGTGTACAGACATGAATGTCTGTGCACAGAGATGATGTAGCAGAGCTGAGATTGTTCTCAGTCTGCTCATTCCCTGTGCATAGACATCTATATTTATGCACAGGGGATGTAGCAGAGAGGACATCGCGTTTTGGACTGCGTCGGACGGAAGAGGATTTTTTTAATTAAAGATGGAGTCCCTAATGGCTTTTTTTTTATTTCTAATAAAAAATTTTCCTTGTGTTGTGTTTTTTTTAAAATAATTTAATAGAAATTCATGGCGGTCATGTCTAATATTGGCGTGACCGCCATAAATTTCGGGCTTAGGGCCAGCTGATAATACAAAGCTGGCCCTAACCTCTTTATTACCCAGCGTGCCATCGCTACCAGGGCCGCTGGAAGAGCGGGGTTCAGCGCCAGAGGATGGCGCTTCAATGAACGCGCCATCTTCTGGGGCGGCTGCAGGCTGCAATTTGCAGCGGGGGGTGCCCAGAAAGCTTGGGCATCCCTGCGCTGCGGATTCCAGCCCCCAGCTGCTTAGCTGTACCTGGCTAGACATAGAAATTGTGCGGAGCCCCACGCATTTTTTTTTAATTATTTCATGAAATTCTGAGATTCTGACTCTGAGACTCTGACTCTGAAATTCATGAAATAATTAAAAAAAAATGCGTGGGGCTCCGCGCAATTTCTATGTCTAGCCAGGTACAGCTAAGCAGCTGGGGGCTGGAATCCGCAGCGCAGGGATGCCCAAGCTTTCTGGGCACACCCCGCTGCAAATTGCAGCCCGCAGCCGCCCCAGAAGATGGTGCGTTCATTGAAGCGCCATCCTCTGGCGCTGAACCCCGCTCTTCCAGCGGCCCTGGTAGCGGTGGCACACTGGGTAATAAAGAGGTTAGGGCCAGCTTTGTATTATCAGCTGGCCCTAAGCCCGAAATTTATGGCGGTCACGCCAATATTAGACATGACCGCCATGAATTTCTATTAAATTGTTTTAAAAAAAACACAACACAAGGAAAATTTTTTATTAGAAATAAAAAAAAAAGCCATTAGGGACTCCATCTTTAATTAAAAAAATCCTCTTCCGTCCGACGCAGTCCAAAACGCGATGTCCTCTCTGCTACATCCCCTGTGCATAAATATAGATGTCTATGCACAGGGAATAAGCAGACTGAGAACAATCTCAGCTCTGCTACATCATCTCTGCACAGACATTCATGTCTGTACACAGGGAATGAGCAGACTGAGAACAATCTCAGCTCTGCTACATCATCTCTGTGCACAGACATTCATGTCTGTACACAGGGAATGAGCAGACTGAGAACAATCTCAGCACTGCTACATCATCTCTGTGCACAGACATTCATGTCTGTACACAGGGAATGAGCAGACTGAGAACAATCTCAGCACTGCTACATCATCTCTGTGGACAGACATTCATGTCTGTACACAGGGAATGAGCAGACTGAGAACAATCTCAGCACTGCTACATCAGGCAGCAGGCAGGCTCTAGGACCCTGGAGCTGCACAGAGAAGACAGCTGGACTGGCTCGCAAAGAAAACAGCAGTTATCTGCGAGTTTCCCTGCTATCACTGGCACAGTAGCCAGTGATTACTCGCACGAGTCTAATGCAAACAATGGCAATCCTAGTTTTGTCAGCGTTTCTGACAAAACTAGGATTGATATTGATTTGCATTGGACTCGTGCGAGTAATCACTGGGAAACTCGCAGAGTACCGAGTCCTGCGAGTCCCTTACTACTCGCCGAGTAACGAGTCCTAGCGAGTAGATTCGCCCATCCCTACCTGGGTGCAATCACAACTCCTACACCTCTTGTAGTTGCACCCCTGCCAATGGTAACTAAAGTACATAAAAAGACATCAGAATGATAAATGACACAGGGAATGTTGGGGTCCTGTTAAGGGCTGAGCTGACGACTTGGCCATAGTGACAGTGAGCCAACGTTTGCAACCATATCCATTCATCTCTGTAAGATGGTGACCGGTTATTGTGGTATTTGTAGTCCTATGAAACTAATTAAAGGCAATAAAACAGCCAGTTTTAAAGGTTCCTGGAGAGATGGACATGTCTAGCTGTCCATATAAATCCACCAGGGATGGGTGAGTACTGAAATATTCGGGCTCGCTATACTCATAACGAGTAGGTCCCGATACTCAGTACTCATTATGAGTATAGAAAGTACAATGTAAGTCAATGGGGAAGCGAGTAATGCGAGTAATTCCTCTGCTGCCAGACCCTATAAAGAGGTATGGCAGCAGAGGAAAAGGCTGCAATGGCCACATGATTGTTTAAAAGCCAGCGGTAAAAAGCTGCCGGGTTTTAAACAATCATTAAGCCCCCTACTCGCTTCGCCGCAGCCTGACTGCGGGATCCTCCGCTCCCCCCGCCGCCTCCCCACCCAATCCTAAGTTAGAACCAGGCAGGAAGTGCAGCACCAGTGAGCGGGGAGCACAGGAGCCGGGCGGTTAAGCTGGTGGTGAGAAGACTCCACCCATGGCTTTCCCTGTTTGTGCTGCACTCCCCGCTCACTGATGCTCCCCCCCCCCGCTGCCTGGTGCTTCGCTCCCCACCCGGTCCTAACTTAGGATCAGGTGGTGAGGGGGCATCAGTGAGCGGGGAGCGCAATACAGACCGGGAAAGACGGCGGCGAAGTCTCACTGCCGGCTTTCCCACCTGTTGTTTCAAATTAACAGCTGATTCAGGTCAGCTGGTCATTTGAAGTAGCGCAGTGCTGTCAGGGTTCATGTAAGTTCATGCTTGCCTGCTTGAACTCACATGAACTTTCCCATGGGTGCACAGCTCTTCTACATCTCTGGTGGAGGTTCTCTACCAGAGATGTAGCAGAGCTAAAGAAGAACCCTAGATTGGGTTACATCGGATGGAAGAGGATTTATAATAAAGATGGAATCTCTTTAAGTGTCTTTTTTGTTGTATTTCTAATAAAATATTTTTTCAGTGTGTTTTTTTTTTAATTCACTAGAAATTCATGGAGGTCATGTCCAATATTGGCGTGACCCATGAATTTCGGGCTTAGGGTCATCTGATAACGCAAAGCTGGCCCCAACCCCTTTATTACCCAGTGAGCCACCGCACCAGGGCCCTGGATGAGCTGGATACAGTGCCAGAAGATGGCAGTTCAATGAACATGCCATCTTCTGGGGCAGCTGCGGGCTGCAATTTGCAGCAGGGGGTGCCTAGAAAGCTTGGGCCTCCCTGTGCTGCAGTTTCGGCCCGGTCCTAACCTAGGGAGCGGAGGATCCCACTGTCAGGCTGCTTGGAAGCGAGTATGGGGCTTAATGATTGTTTAAAACCCGGCGGCTTTTTACCGCCAGCTTTCAAACCATCATGTGGCCATTGCAGCCTTTTCCTCTTCTGCCAGACCTCTTTATAGGGTCTCGCTCAGCATTGTAGCGGATGGTCGTCACAGGTGGCTGTGACTGTGCTATGTGTGGGCACAGTGGTGCAGGCTGGATGCCTGTGTCTGGAGAGTGAACTCGTGGTAGCGTCAGACAGAGGTAAAGCTGTATTAGTTAGTGTGTAGGCGGGCAAGTTTTTAATGTGTATCATATAATGTAATAAGATGTATTGTGTGGGATCCAGTTGGCTGGAAATAAATGTCCTATGTTTCCTTTATGTGGACTGATTGGGGTCTTTGTCATCGCTATGCCGCACTAAAATGCCCAGCATGCAACATATGGTGGAGCTATCCCTCACACCTCTTATAAGAATAGTGTCTGCATATATTGCAGAAAGACTTTTAGCCTCTATCAAGGTATCGAGATCCAGGTGTGAATGTTTTGATCTGCAACCTCGAAAGCTATGCCGCTAAGCTTGCATGTACACAAAACTTTGGAACCTATCTTGTTTCAGAAAGAGATATCTTTCTCACCCTCGAGAAGCATGTAGGGACTATTGTTATGTTTTTGTAGCTGTAAATGTCTGCAAATCTCCACAGGCTCAATATATAAAAATACCAGTGAAGGAGGGGGATGCAGCTGCAGTTTGTCTTTCCATCATTGTTTGAATTGTAATACTGCAGTGACACATTGGTTTTTTCTGGTCTGAATACGCACCAGATTCACTGCCGCAGGTCTTCTGACCCAAACTTGACTGGGCTCATAAGCATACAGGCTGTCAAATTCGGGTGGGGAGACCCCCGGCAGTGAATCATCATACGTACTCGGACCTCAAGATACAGATGTGCAAATGATAATTTAGACTGAATTTAGAATGTTGCAATCTATCTGAGAAGATATGTGACAGAGCTCGAAGAAGAGAAGAAGGTTGGATTCGGTAAACCTGCTCATTTAGTGTTGCAGAACTGTCGCGGGCAAAATTTGGATGGCTGTCAAGTGGGGCAAAGAATGGCACTCTCAGAAATCAGCTGTTGTGGAGGCATTGTGGGGCCAGAGAAGAAGGGATGGGACTGGACATTGGTGTGTCCGAAATAGGGAGATCACAAGTTTCCTGATGGCGATAGTCTGATTCTTTCGATGCACCCAACCACTGTTCCTAAAAATGTATTGTTGAACGAGCTCTACCATGCTCAGGTACTCGGTACTCATAATGAGCAGTTGATGCTCGGATGAGCGCAACTCAACTACCTATTGAAGTGGAAGTCAATGAGGAACTCAAGCACCAGGAACTCTTCCAAAAAAATGCTCAAGTTCCCTGTTGACTTCCAGTATACTCTGGTACTGATCTGCGCCAATCCAAGCATTAACTATGGTAGTGATCATTCTAAATAGCAGGCACTGTTTAAGGGTGCCCCAGGTCCATGTGCCACATAGGAAGACCCTGGTATTTACAAATGGCGCGTGGTCAGTAGGGAACTCGCTTACAGATTTTTATCCTTACCCTTCTGTATGCAGATTGTAGTATGTACCGTGTGCGTGTCAAGCCATTATCCTGTAGTTACAGACATCATGACATACGTGTTGTCCTCATCACTTTCTCTGATTTAGTTTGATGTTGTACATCCAATCTGCTTTACATATTAATTTAAGCCTCTAATGGTAGAGTTTGTTCAATTACATAATGGTATAAACAAGACTAGCGACGCACCAATGGAAATCAATATGGATTGTAAGCTGGTAATTGGAGTGACCCCAGAGTGACAAAACAAAACACGTTCGGAGGATCACATCAGAATGTAAAGGTGAGCCGGGAAAATTGAGATAGATTCTGCAATCATTCAAGTGCTCGTTTAATGATATCACAGGCAGATGCTGGCTCACACACACATAAAAAGAACGCAATGATTTACTTACTCTGTAATAAGAAATTACACTTTGAATACCAATATGCAAAATAAATATAAAAGTGAAAATAATCTGAAACAAATACATTCTTAAAGGGATTGTCTCTATAAATGACCAAATCTTTCTAATTGCCGTACCTGGAAGTTGTATGTACTTGAAATGAAAGGTATTTAAAAGCCTCCAACTCCCCGAAAAGACTGTATGAGTCACGATGACTTGTGATGGTTTTTGGACCTCTGTCTCATTCCTTTTTTGAGATTTCATTTTAAATGTGTTTCTTTCCGTTGGCAGTTCAGGAGTTAATGTCAGTTTCTGCTGCTAGCAGACTCCTTACTTTTCTTACTGGGTTGGCTACTTTGTGATCACTCCCATCCCCTTTATATGGTCACATGGTTTAAGCATCATTTGCTTGTGATTGAACTTATACCTGGCCAAGCTTCCTGAGATGAAGGAGGGTCTCTGGAGAGCTGTCTACTGCCAAGACATCTGCTGCCAAGGAGTGTGAATATGTATGTTGTTTCCCTGTCTGTCAACCCTTACCTCTTGTTATTATTGCAGATGTTGGGACTAGTGCTCCTGCCAGCCATTTTCCTGTTGAGGGCTAACATCAGGGCCAACGAGGGCATAGGTATCCTGCTCAGCGAGGAATTGAAAGAACCCACATAGGGACAGTATAGAGATCAGGGCACAACCACAGGTGAATGCAGGAGGCCACCTCTTCTTCATTCCCAATGAGTAGGGCCCTCCACTGTATTTGTTCCCCTGGTGCCTCCCCATTTGTTTTCTGTAGTGCGCCGTACAACGTTGGTCCGTGAGCCACTGTCATCACGGTAGCCGGACACCCCTTAGTCAAGCCTAACAATATGATGCTTGGGGGTCTTCTAGAACTTTGTTCAACCGTATTAAAGGTATTTAATGCAAACACGTCCTTAGTCATGTCAAAAAGGGACTTCCAGATACACGGCTACCGGATTGTAACTGTTCTTTATGGCTGTGCTGTCAAATACAATCTGTAATGTTTACTTAGTGATGTATGGCTTTCTATACCTATCCCTGTTATAAGCGTTTTCTCACTTTGTCGATTCACTCCAAAAATCTGCTGCTCCATTCCCTGCCTCTGCTTTTATATAAGTTTAGAGAGTGATAACTGGCAGACATTAAGGAGAAGCCCAACCGTTCCTGAGGCTATGTAATACTTTTCTGGCTAATGAAATGTTCTATAAAATAAACAGGCTATTTCACACAATTCACATAAAGTGAATAACATCTAGTTCAAATTTGCTAGGTTTATTGAATTCCAATTTGCTCATTTCTAGTTGCCACCTTGGTCCATGTACTCTTTATGGGTGATGTTTGTCATATAATAAATGTGGATCTGGTAATCCATGCGCCAGAACTTGGAGCTACTGTACGTGGCTCCCTTTTACACCTCCATACCGGATCCAGTCTTTACTCTCCTCCCCCAATCCACTAGACTTTGTTGTGCTCCATCTTCGGCTTTCTGGGTGGCCTAGCGTGCTTCCATGTGATCTTCTGTCTGGGCCTATATAAGATTTTCCAAGACCCACACCTGTGCCTTGGTATTAAGACATTTACTGTTATTGATTCCGATCTACCTTTACTTCTGGTTTCCTTTCTGCCTTCAGCTTCCAGAACCTCTGCTACCAGTCTCATGTTTGCCTGCAGCTTCCAATTCCTTTGCAATGCTTCCAGCCTCATGTTTGCCTGTGGCTTCCAATATTTTTGCTACCAGTGGCATGTCTCGCCGTGGCTTCCAGTACGCCTTTTACCAGTATCTTGTTTGGCTGCAGCTTCCAGTATCTCTGCTACCAGTTCCCTTTATGTCTGTGTCTTCCATTACCTCTCCTATCAGTCTCCTGGGTGCCTGCGGCTTCGAGTACCTCTGCTGCCAATCTCCTGTATGCCTGTAGATTCAGTACCTCGGCTATCGGTGTCCTCTCTACTTGCAGTTTCCAGTACATCTGTAACTAGTTTCCTGTCCACCTGAAGCTTTAAGTACCTCTGCTACCTGTTTTCATTTTACTTCAGTTTACATGCTTATGCTACTGATTTCCTGTCTGCTTGTGGCCTCCAGTACTTCTGCTGTCTATTTCCTGTGTGCTTCACCTACCTGTTGTACTGACACCCTTGGCCCATGCACCCACCAGGACCTTGGGTTTGAAGGATCCACCTCACCAGGTGAGCTTAATTCTCCCAATCTGGCAGATGTGAGCCGTTACTACACTGCATGGAGGGTGATTCATCTGAATACTATTCCTATTATTGGAGTCTTCTAGTGATGTAGAAGGACCTATAGGGCAATAGGCTCCTCCTGGGTGGCACTACTACCTCTGCATCACCTATAGCCTTGTTCCTGTTTGACATGTCATATCATGATGATGATTATTATTATTATTATTATGACTCTTGATAATTCAATCACAATAGTTAATTTTGTCATATTTAGCAACATTTGCATAACTGATGGTAGACTTTGTAAAGCTCATAAGATTTGCATAAAAATTACTAAATGGTGCACGTCTTTAGCAGAATGTGAACTGTACATGTGACTCAAATCTTTGCCACAGATGATTTACGGGAAAATTATCACAATCTTTAGCGACCTCATTAATTAAATCTGATTTGTTGGAAAACTGCATTCGGTACTTTCTGGTTGTTTTCCAGTTTTTAATGCTGCACATTTTTGCACCTATTATGTAAATTAGGTCACTTGTGTTTTTGTGTTTTGCATTTTGAGTGTGTTTTTAATGTGTTTTAATGTGATTTATTTTTCTCTCATTTTGGTTATAACATGTTTTACATAAAGCTACTTTTTTATACTGGTATTTGGCTTTGAAAAAACATCTATTAATAAATTGTGTGCGGATCACATGAGTTTTCAATGCATTTCGGCAATAGAAATCTTGGTCTTCCTGTGAAGCTCAGCCGCTGGCAGAACTTCATGGGAGAATAGAGTTGTCTAGGTCTTTACACCAAATCTTCTTGTTGAGTTGAATAGTGGCTGCAGAGTGAAATAAAACATTCAATTAATTTTTCTATTCTATTTTTTTTTTATTTCTCCCCTCTGTTGGGGAGATATTAGCAACCAAAGTATTTTGTACCTAATCAATTACAATAATATTTATTCACTTTTACAGCACTATTAATGGACAGTGCTTTACATACATCAGCAACATTGTCTCCATTGGGGCTCACAATCTAAATATTCTATCAATATGTCTATGTAGTGTAGGAGGAAATCCATGCAAACAAGGGGAGAACATACAAACTCCTTACGATGTATTCCTTGGGGGATTTGAAACAAGGACTCCAATGCTGCAAGGCTACAGTGCTAACTACTGAGCCACCGCCCAGTACTAACCACTGAGACACTGTACAGTGTTAACCACTGAGCCACTGTGCAGTACTTACCACTGAGCCACAGTACAGTGCTAAATACTGAGACACCATCCAGTGCTAACCAGTGAGCCACCATGCAATACTAACCACTGAGACACCATACAGTGCTAACCACTGAGCCACCATACAGTGCTAACCACTGAGACACCATACAGTGCTAACCACTGAGCCACCATATACAGTGCTAACCACTGAGCCACCATACAGTGCTAACCACTGAGACACCATACAGTGCTAACCACTGAGCCACCATATACAGTGCTAACCACTGAGCCACCATCCAGTACTTACCACTGAGACACCATACAGTGCTAACCACTGAGCCACCGTATACAGTGCTAATCACTGAGCCACCATACAGTGCTAACCACTGAGCCACAATACAGTGCTAACCACTGAGCCACCGCCCAGTACTAACCACTGAGACACTGTACAGTGTTAACCACTGAGCCACTGTGCAGTACTTACCACTGAGCCACAGTACAGTGCTAAATACTGAGACACCATCCAGTGCTAACCAGTGAGCCACCATGCAATACTAACCACTGAGACACCATACAGTGCTAACCACTGAGCCACCATACAGTGCTAACCACTGAGACACCATACAGTGCTAACCACTGAGCCACCATATACAGTGCTAACCACTGAGCCACCATACAGTGCTAACCACTGAGCCACCGTATACCGTACTAACCACTGAGCCACCATATACAGTGCTAACCACTGAGCCACCATATACAGTGCTAACCACTGAGCCACCATCCAGTACTTACCACTGAGACACCATACAGTGCTAACCACTGAGCCACCGTATACAGTGCTAACCACTGAGCCACCATACAGTGCTAACCACTGAGCCACAATACAGTGCTAACCACTGAGCCACCATGCAATACTAACCACTGAGACACCACTTTTCTACTCTCACTTTCTCCTCCACCCCCTTTTAACCTATTCCTTCCTTCAGCCACTGATGGGGTCTGATCAAATAGAGTTTCTTCGGCCTTTTATCCCCTGGCCTAGAGTCAGGATGGGTGTTGGGTGCAAGATGTGTGTGTGTCTCGGTATTGTGTCCCCTTCTTACCTGGGAGTGGGATACCACACCTATGGATTAGGTGCAGTACCAGACCGCAGGGGTGCCACACAATGGCTGTGAGCAATTGTTGTTTGGTGTTGATCGAGATGTCCTTGCATTTCCACAGTGTCACCATTTTCATTGCTGAATGACCCATAGCAAGCCACCGCTTGATTTCTGGAAGGGAGCTAACCTTAAGGTTTAGTGAAGAAAGCAAGAAGTTTGGTTTGCATCTGAATGTGAAGAAAACAAAGATAATGACTACCACCAGCGAGAAGGTGAATTTGAAGATCAACAATGCAGAAATCTATCATGTGCCGGGCCTCTCCAGTTTTTGGTGAACCTCTGAATGGTAATGGTAGATATGGTAGACAGTTTCATCTTCCTAGGGTCCCTCATTTATTTTAATGGCAGGGCACAGATCTGGCCAAGGTTACAAAAGAATTTCTGCAGTACTCAATGTTCGTAAGAGCACAGTGGCCTCCTTAAGCCTTAAATGGAAGAAGTTTGGGACCACCAGAAGTCTTCCTAGACCTTGTCATCCAGCCAAACTGAGCAATCATGGGAGAAGAGCCTTGGTGAGAGAGGTAAAGAAGAACCCCAAGATCACTGTGCCTAAGGTCCAAAGATGCAGTAGGGAGATGGGAGAAAGCTCCACAGTCAACTATCACTGCAGCCCTCCACCAGTCAGGTCTTTATGGCAGAGTGGCCCGACGGAAGCCTCTCCTCAGTACAAGACATTTGAATGCCTGCATAGTTTGCAAAAAAAAACACATGAAGGCCTCTCAGACTGTGAGAAATAAGATTCTTTGATCTGATGAGATGAAGATAGAACTTTTTGGTGATAATCCTGCGTGGTATGTGTGGAGAAAGCCAATTATTGCTAATCACCAGCACAATACAATCCTGACAGTGAAACATGGTGGTGGCAGCATCATGCTATGGGGGTGTTCTTCAACTTCAGGGACAGGATGACTGGTTGCAATTGAAGGAAACATGAATGCTGCCAAGTACAGAGATATCCTGGATGAAAACAGAGTGCTCTGGACCCCAGACTTGGCCGAAGGTTCATCATGTTCCAACAAGACAATGACCCTAAGCACACAGCCAAAATAAACAAAGGAGCGGCTTCAAAACAACCCTGTGACTGCTCTTGACTGGCCCAGCCAGAGTCCTGACCTAAACCCAATTGAGCATCTCTAGAGAGACCTGAAAATGGCTCCACCAATGTTCACCATCCAACCTGATGGAACTGGAGAGGATCTGCAAGGAAGAATGGCAGAGGATCCCCAAATCCAAAAACTTGTTGCATCAATCCAAAGAATCACAGCTCAAAAAAGGTGCTTCTACTCAATACTGAGCAAAGGGTCTGAATACTTATGACCATGTGATATTTCAGTTTTTCTTTTTTAATAAATCTGCTAAATTTTCTACATTTCTGGGTTTTTTTTCAGTCAAGATGGGGTGCAGAGTGTACATTAATGAGAAAAAAAATGAACTTTTTTTGAATTTATCAAATGGCTGCAATGAAATAAAGAGTAACATCACAGAACAATTACTGATCTCTGGGAGACCAGTCAAAGAAAACACTGCGGGCAGCTGGCAAAAGCGCTCAACACAGTGAAATCCTAGGTGCATTGCCCCCTGGGAAATACAAATATGCAAATAGAATCCATGGAGCCTCTTTTAGGAGTCTCAAACATGGGACTATCCAGATATCCCTCCAGGGAAGGACCTAGCCATGGGGTGGCTCCCACCTAGCCAGAATCCTACTTCCACACTGATGAGGGGCAAAACCCCGAAACAGCTGTCTGTGGATGGATACCTGGTCTTAGTATTCCCTTGTCATATCTTTAAACTCGTAAAGAGCTGGATATTGACTGAAAGGGCCAATTAATATGGTGGTTTTGGTGATCTCCTCAAGGAGCCACCCCATGGCTAGTTCTTTCCCTGGAGGGATATGTGGCTAGTCCAGTGTTTGAGACTCCTAAACAAGGCTCCATGGATTCTATTTGCATATTTGTATTTCCCAGGGGGCAATGCAATTAGGATCTCACTATGTTGAGCGCTTTAGCTGGCTGCCCGCAGTGTTTTCTTTGACTGGTCACACTGAGATCAGTAATTGTTCCGTGATGTTGGTCTATAAGGCCTTGCTTCCACCTAGCCAGAATCCTACTCCACACTGTTGAGGGGCAACACCCCGAAACAGCTGTCTGTGGATGGATATCTGGCCTTGGTATTCCCTTGTCATATCTCTATACTTGTAAAGAGTTGGATATTGACTAAAAGGGCCACTTAATATGGTGGTTATGGTGGTCTCCTCAAAGAGCCACCCCTTGGCTGGGTCCTTCCCTGGAGTATTATTTGGCTAGTCCTGCATTTGAGACTCCTAAACGAGGCTCCACAGACACCATTTGCATATATGAAATAAGGAGTGAAACATTTATAGGGGTCTGAATACTTTTCCTGCCCACTGTATATATATATATATATATATGCTATTTTGCACTTTCGTGCAGCCCAGCTCTGATTCTTGCACAAGGACAATATGAATCCAATCACAGGTTTCCTTTAGGGCGCCTTTACACGTCGCAACATTGCATGCAATTTCACTTGCAATTTACTGGTTGCAGTGAAATCATGGACACATTGTTCCATTTGTACACAGCCACAAAATAGAACAATGTGTCCATGATTTCACTGCAACCAGAAAGTTGCAAGTGAAATTGCATGCAATGTTGCGACATGTAAAGGTACCCTTAAATCCAGTTGTCAATTTTGAATATGTGCAGAAACCATTTGGTGTATTTGTATAGTACCTGGAAAGCTCGCACCATGACTTATGAATAATGTAGCTTTGTGTTTGACTAACAGCCCATGACGGAAATATGTCCTTTATGTACACATAGCCTTCGGGCTGAAATAATTACAGCTATAATATCTTGTGATACTCCATATATTAGAATAAGTTGTATGGCTACGGCTGAGAGAAGGTAAAATATATTGTTGCAGTGTCCACAATTTATAGGATTGTTAGATACACAGCTCTCAGGTCTGGCGCTTATATATACGTTTTTATTAAAACTGGAAGTTCGTGTGAGTTATTAATGATGCCCACAGGGCTATAGTTTGCTTTTTAGAAAATCAATAGAGATGAAGATTTTTACTTGTTTTAATCACTTTTCTACACTTACTAGTAGTGCAAAATGAAATGATAGTGAAGTTTGAGTTATTTTAAATTCCTTAAGGCCCAGTCACACATAACGATATCGTTAGCGAGATAGTTGTAACTGTGACGTTACAGCGATCTCTCCAGCGATGTAGTTATGTGTGACACTTAGCAGCGATCAGGCCCCTGCTGTGAAGTCAATGATCGCTGCAAAGTGCTCTGGTTTTATTTTGATTGTTGGTTTCCCGCTGGTCAGCACGCATCGCTGCGTATGACTGCGAGAAACCAGTGATCAGAGACCTCACTGGCTGGTAACCATGGTAAACAGCTGGTATCCAGGTAGTGCGCGCTGCCTGGATACCCGGTGTTTACCATGGTTGCCAGCGTCCTCCCTGCTTAGTGCTGCCTGTAAGCAGGGAGAACGCTGGTAACTATGATAAAGACCGGGTATCTAGGCAGCATGCGCTGCCTGGATACCCGCTGTTTATCATGGTTACCAGCATCCTCCCTGCTTACAGGCAGCGTTAAGCAGGGAGGACGCTGGTAACATCACCTTCAGCGATGTGGGAGTTGACTCCTAGGTCCCTGATCGCTGTGGAGATCTGCCTGTCTGACAGCTCCCCAGCAACCAGGTAACGACGCTCCAGTGATCCCGGCAGGTCATTATCGCTGTCGGGATCGCTGGAGCGTCGTTGTGTGTGACAGGGCCTTTAGCCTCACACTAAGTTTAGATATAGCCTGGAGCCAAAAAAGCCAACCTCCATTTGGCTGCATTCCCATGATGAGTATTTGCTGAGTTTTGGATATTGGACATTTTCTAAACTTATTATGTAAATTATGTTAGTATGAAAATATTCATGTATACAGTATATCAAAGGTAAAACCACTGTTTCAGCGGATCATCTTGTAGCTACAAATCAAGATGCATTTGCTTGACCGATGAACAGTTTGAAGCCCATGCTAAGGACCTCATGCAGCAATTCAGGACAGGGGGTACAGTGTTAGGAGACTAAAACAGGCCTATTTTCGGGCCAAACACACTTCGCGGTCGGAGCTTTTTGGGGGAGGAAGGAAGGGAGTGATGGGTAAGACGGATGGATTAGTCCACTTCATCACAACCTATTCCTGTGAGTGGGATACAGTGCGGGCAATTTTGGCCAAACACGGGCCCATCCTGAGATCAGACCCAACCCTTGAGGAGTCTCTTTCTAATTACCCTCTAATGACCGCCCGTAGACCTCCGAATCTGAGGGATGAGCTGGTCCGGAGCCATTACGTTCCGCAGGTCTGGAATGTTTTTGGGTGCAGGGGGCCGGTTCGGGGTTGTTTTCCGTGTGGCCACTGTGTGGCTTGCAGCAAAGTCCTACGCTCCAGTACTTTTGCTACCTCCAATGGCTCTCAGGTCTATGACATCCGTCATCATATAACTTGTTCCACGGCCAATGTGATATATTATGCCACATGTGGCTGTGGACTGGTATATGTTGGCATAACATCAAGGGAGCTACGGAGGCAAGTTAGGGAGCACATTAAGGGCATTGCTGCGGCCAAGGATGTTGATGATGATGATCATGACAAGCTGAAAATCGTCCCCCGACACTAGAACACTAAGTGTTAAGGGGATTGACGTCATTCAGGGGACCTGTGGGGGTGATTTCAAACGGATGCTAGAAAGACGAGAGGCCAGGTGGATAGTAGCCCTGAACACACGGTCCCCGATGGGCCTCAATGAGTCTTTTAGTTTCGCCTCTTTTTTGCGATTGTCATTCTCCACCTGTTTTTATCTCCTTCAATTTTAATACGGCCTGGGTCAGACTACCGTTTTTAGCAGATGTCATGGACATCCGCTAAAAACTTAGTCATTTTTTCAGCAGTGCATATGTGCTAGTCATTGCGGCTGCAGCTCAACGCTGTCCCTGGTTACCCCATGTTGATCTTGGTAATCGCCCACACATCTAGCTGAATAGCGTCCGCGTAAGCGGTAGTCTGACCCTGGACTATTTTATGTAATTTTCTATCCTTATTTGTTTCTTGAAATTTTTTTGCTATCTGTGCTGATGTCCTTGGGGTTTTGGTGGTGTTTGTGCTTGGTTCATTTTTTAGCTATCAAAGTGAGCATCTCTTACAACATGGATTTCCCTGTATTCCACTATTGAAGATGGCTTTCATATACTCAGGATTCTGGATTGGACATCTTCCTTCCGGACTCTCTCTAGTGGATATCAGCAGCGCCTGTTTTTGTTACTATTTATGTCTCATTTTGTGTCTATAATTGTTACTTTATCCCGCTTGCTAATATGGCTCCCGGGTTCCCTTGGCAATTAGATGCTGCTATGACAGTGTGTTGTTCCTCCCCTCTGCCCCGACGTCAGTTGTTGCCATTGCGCATGTGTGGGTTACCGGTGACGCGTCCCTGCCCTGAAGTTGCACAATAGGCCTCTGACATAGCAGTGTGTCAGAGTGATTGGGCGGCAACCACTTTCGGAGCATGTGCCGGCGTCCAGGGACACTTCAGGCATTACGATGACGGTATAGGGGACAAAAAGAGCAGTTTGGGGAAGGTTGGAGCAGCACTAACCATTATTTCTCCCGGGAGACTTGCTTAATTTCGGCCCCCTGATGAAGCAGACCTATCAGTCTGTGAAACAGTTGTAGGGGTTCATAAAATTTCTGAAGGGGTTTTCCTGCTCTGCTTGGTTAACTGAACATGGGTATGTGCAATATTGGAGTGGTGTGGAGGGAGGTTTGATCCTCTCATAACATGTGTTCAATGTGAGGACCGATGGTCTAGGGCAGGGGTCCCCAACTCCAGGCCTCGAGGGCCGCCAACAGTGCAGGATTTCAGGATTTCCTTAGTATTGCACAGGTGCTAATGTGATCAAATGCACAGGTAATGATTCCAACCCCTGTGCACTACTAAGGAAATCCTGAAAACATGCACTGTTGGTGGCCCTTGAGGCCCGGATTTGGGGAATATCATTTGCATGCAATGTCTCAGTATTTCAGAGTGCAGCTGTCTTTTTGTTACAATGTGTCATGTTCAGCATTGCACCTGTACTTGACAGAGATTCACAGTTTTTCTTGTCTATTCTGGGATACGTGATAACTTTCCTACTTGAAAATCACCCTTTGAAGTATACACCAAAATTACTCATTAAAAAATGGATGCACAGTCAATAGCACTTGGTTATGAAGACGAGAGGCATTTACCTTTCCCCATGAATATGCACTGTGTACACTCACACCCCCAATAATGTAATATAGCGGTGCCCTCTGATCCATACGTGTACGGCACACACCCCGCTGTCACAGCACGTTCCCTTTCATTCCCTAATGTCTATGACTACTTCAGCTTTTTTGCAATTTTCATTTTGTGATTCATTCTCAAGTAGAGCTGAGTACGAGAAACATGATATTATGTAGCCCATTTACAATTCTAATGTCAGGGGTCATTAATCATTGTTGTGTTTATCTGGGAGGCACAATATTTACATGCAGTTGGTATCCGTGAAGAGGAATCCATTTTGAAAGTCTAATCTGTGATTTATTCACCTCATCCCATGACTGACATTATTATAAGCATTGAAAATTACCGGTGAGAGCATCATTTCCATGTATTATACTCAGCACATTGGCCGTAATTCCATATTCGAGGTCTCCAAATTCAGATGATGAGAGTTTGCATGAAAAATGGTATAAACATATTTTTTTTTTATGTCCAAGCTGATTGAGAAACGGCACAACGAAGGCTTATTTGCAAAAGGTCACATCTCTATTCAGATTGAATTGGTCATTACCGTCATTTTTTTTTCTTTTGCTAAATCTCTGTGCGTGAAGAGTGTATAAATGATGAGGGAATGAGTACATTGGATGAAAGTTCACAAAATACACAATAACAAGTTGGAAGAGCTTTGGTTCATACAAGGGCATATGTATCATTGAGCATGGGTGTACAACCTGAGGTCTGTAGGATATATACCATCCCCCATACCATTTTTTACAGCCCCGTGCCATGTGAACACTGAAATGTTGATCACCGGCTGCTCACATACAGTTTCCATAGGGCTAGAGTCATATAAACGTTATGGGCTGCGCTAGGGGGGTTGCGTTAATAACATAAATCTTGGCAGCCTAAATGCAGTGCTACTCCCTGTCCTCCCCCCTCGTCCACCCCCCTGTGCTCTCCCCTCTGGAATGTAAATAAAATAAAAAAATCCTCTCTGAGGAAACTTTACATTCCGGCGACTGCAGGGCTGTGACACAGTGTCTTCTGCTGGGTGAAGATCCTGGGGTGATGTCACAGAGCCGGTCACCTGATGTGTCAGGTGACCGACTCTGACATCAGGAGAGGTCCTTCACCCAGCAGAAGACACTGTGTCACAGCCCTGCAGTCGCCGGAATGTAAAGTTTCCTCAGAGAGGATTTTTTTATTTTATTTACATTCCAGAGGGGAGAGCACAGGGGGGTGGACGAGGGGGGAGGACAGGGGGGTGGACGAGGGGGGAGAACAGGGGGAGCATAATGAAGAGGGAGAGCAGAGATAGAGGAGGGACAGATAGGGACAGATAGAGAAGAAGCAGGGACAGACAGGGACAGGCAGGGAGAAGAGGATCCACACGGATCCTGCATAGACACGGATCGGATGGCTATTTGCCATCTGAGTGCAGGGATCCGTGTGGAGCTGTGCCTGTCCGTGGGATCCTCCTTTCAACATGGATCCCACGGACAGGCACAAAATCGTGATGTGAACCGGGCCTAAAGCAACCCCTTTAAAGAGAAGCAGGTCCATGCTGAATCTATTAGTTGCAAGAAGTATTGCAATTATCCAGTTCATTGATGGCAGTATTATTCTATAAAGTGTCCTGTCTAGGATGACTGACGCTTGTCCTCTGCCAGACACTATTGATATTCCTTTTGCTTTGCTTCCAATAGATGAAACTAATTGAGGATCCTATTAAAACAAGTTTGTTAATGACTATCTTCCTTTGATGAATGGACAAGTAATTTAGCCCCTTATTATTGAAGACCATTTACTGCTCGAGATCAAACAGATGTGAATTATCACTGAGGGACAGTATCTGAGGCAGTTTATATAAAAGCATTGATTCATATGGTTGACTGGATTTTGTGAACAGACACCATTTGTTGTACATTAGAGGAATATAATAACCTATCATCAAATAAATATTTTACTATGTAATAATAATAAAAAAATAATTAAAAGTATTGTCCAGAATCATAAAAACTTTTCTTTTAAAAACAGCACTAAACCTATCCACAGATTGTGTATGACACTTTAGGATTTGCGTGCACATCGCGTATCTGTTTGCAGAAATTTCTGCACCAAATCTGCATCTTGTGGCAGAAAAATGCACTGAAAACTCAATGCATTTTTGCCGTCTTTTTTTCATGCATTCAGGGTGGAAAAATGCTGCATGAATTGACATGCTGCAGATTTATTTCTGCACCAAAATTGCAAGAGAAAAAAGCAACCTGCACAAAACTTCAGAATTCCCGTTGACTTTGCTGGCATGACATTTGCATGCAGTTTGTGGCAAAACTGCACTAAAGAAATGCATCCAAAAATGCATCAAAAATGCACTGTGTGCACAGGGTCTACCTTATACACTTTAATGGTCCTTCAATACCAAAAAGAACCAATAGACAGATGTGGTCTGTTTCAATGAAGGAAGCAACACGTTTGCTAATATTGGATTACCCCTGTAAAGGAAGAAGTCAAAAATCCATATGTAACAGCTATCATTTTATAAATCCTTTCTCTAAGCTCTCTCTATTCATGTATTTCAATTATTTATACTTCCCTCCTATCCTCTGTAAACTTCAAAATAAAATATTAATTCCATCTGTCAATCACAGTGAGCTCTCTGTGCCCACTCCTCAAGAAATGAATATTCATGTATCACTACATTGTCCTGCCTCTTCTGATCTTTCTGTTGTGTGACTCATTGCAGACAGAGGAGAAAGGAGAGGGGAGAGGTGTGTGCTCTTAGCAGATCTGATCTTAGCAGAGCAGCTCTGAAATCTTCATTGGTGTATTGAGGCATGTGTGTAGTGTGTGCTTTCAATATTTCTAGTGTTTATATGAACATTCGATCCGTTGCTCAGTAGATACACACATTACTCGCATGCAGGAAAACCAATGTTCATACAAACAGAAATCTTTTACACATAACACAGACTGTAGTGATGTTACTCAGCAGCCTGCAAAAACCTTTATAGATTCAGTGTAACTTCAGCAGAGAGGAAGGGACAGAACTAGCTTGGATAGGCATGGATATTTAAACAACAGACTATGACTCTCAGACTGATCAGGAGTCACGTCAATCACTTTTACAGGGTGGGAAAGTGCTTATAACAAGAGAACTACACAGGATACGTTAATGATGTTTACATATTCTGAAAGGCTACCCAAGCACTATTCAAGGGTTCTATTAGAATCATACTGAAAAATTACCTGACAGAGTCCCTTTAGGCTAAGATCACACTTTCATTAAAATATATTTAAGGGTACCTTCTCACGCCACAACCGCGGGAGACATTTTTGGCGGCGATATTTCGTCCTGGAAATATCGCTGCCAAATTGCCTCCTTATTGCGGCGTGTATTTCGGGAATTTGGCGGCGATAAGACAAATGTCGCCGGGTTTTGATTTTAGAGCACTTACGGGCGCCGGATCACCGGATCACCCCGGATCCAGCCAAAAATCCTGAAAAAACACCGGACAGAGCCTGACAGCAGAAAACCGTGGTGTGAAGCCGCCTTACATGTTGGTTAGCCCTATTCCTACCATTCTATATATGCTTCTGTTAATACATCCCAGAATTGTGTTTGATTTTTTTCCTAGCTGCATCACACTGTTGATCGATCACTCAAACATCAAATATCTCCCAAATGAATGTAATATTTCCAAATCGAATTTGGGGGCGATCTGCTCAATTTTTATTATGACTACGTCCCATAATGAAATCTTTATGTTTTTTGGGCGCTAATCCTTCTAACATATGTGTGGCTTCATTAATGAAAACTCTTATGTTCACAATAGAAGAGTTCACAGTATTCCAAATGGTATTTTCTAATTAAGATATTTTGCCCCGAGACCATAAATATCGTCAGGCCTAATTACTGTGAGCATGTTGCTGGCATAAAGAACGGTTGCTAAACTCACGGTTATTAATGATAATGCATGAAACTGTCATACTGGTAATTAGCACGCACATATATGAGCGCTTTCCCCTTGAAAGTGATTACAACCTGTGTTGTCTTTTCATTAGCACTCTGAAAGAGCTAAATTACTGAACTTAGAATATCCGGATGTTTTTTACTACCATGGTCCATAAATGTGACTAATTTATTCATTCATAAAGCAAAAAAACAAAAGTAACCTACATGCATTATTTGTAATTGCCTCTGCGGGTACATTTATGCCCTAATATCATCAACAGACACATAAAGAATCCATCAACATTTTGTTTATTTAAATATAAACAACAACAAATTAGTGTTCATTTTATCAAAATAATATTAGCATAATGTACAGATGTGTCCATTCATACATTTTTGCACATTTCACCAAGGACTTCAATTTCTCGCTATGCTAATTCAATAATTATTGCTGCAAATACACTAAAGAATATTAGTAGGAAATGGGTCCCATAAAAAGCAAAAAAAGAAGGAAACCCTTTAAAATATAACTTTTAGAACTAAAGACATAAATACTGTGCTACTAATTACTATATGACTGGCTATATCCCAAAATGAGTGGAGCAATACTGCCTGAATTAAAAAAAAATAAAAAACATGATTTTGCGATACTCTGTCAGGAGATGTTTATACTATGCATGTCTACAACCTCTAGCAAAAATGATGTAATCACCTGGCTCGGAGGATGTCCATTCAGATGTTTAATGTTGTAGAAAAAAAGCAGATCACAGACATGGCACAAAACTAAAGTCATTTCAAATGGCAACTTTATGGCTTTAAGAAACACTAAAAGAAATAAAGATAAAAAATGTGGTGGTCAGTAAGGGTAACTTTTATAGACCAAGCAGAGGGGAAAAATATGGAATAACTCAATTTTGAGGAAAGAATTATGGAATCATTACAAACAAACAAACAAAACAACACTCAAATACATCACTAGTATTTTGTTGCACCACCTCTGGCTTTTTTAACAGCTTGCAGTCTCTGAGGCATAGACTTAATGAGTTACAAACAGTACTCATCATCAATCTGGCTCCAACTTTCTCTGTTTGCTGTTGCCGGATCAGTTTTGCAGGTTGGAGCCTTGTCATGGACTATTTTTTTCAACTTTCACCAAAGATTTTCAATTGGATTGAGATCTGGACTATTTGCAGGCCATGACATTGACCTTATGTGTCTTCTTTCAAGGAATGTTTTCACAATTTTTGCTCAGGATGCATTATCATCTTAATAAATGATTTTATCATCCCCGAACATCCTTTCAATTGATGGGATAAGAAAAGTGTCCAAAACATCAATGTAAACTTGGGCATGTATTGAAGATGTAATGACAGCCATCTCACCAGTGCCTTTACCTGACATGCAGCCCCAATTATCAATGACTGTGTAAATTTGCATATTCTCTTCAGGCAGTCATCTTTATAAATCTCATTGGAACGACACCAAACAAAAGTTCCAGCATCATCACCTTGCAAAATGCAGATTCGCGATTCATCACTGAATATGACTTTCATCCAGTCATCCATAGTCCACGATTGATTTTCCTTAACCCATTGTAACCTTGTTTATTTCTGTTTAGGTGTTAATGATGGCTGTTGTTTAGCTTTTCTGTATGTAAATCCCATTTCCTTTAGGCAGTTTCTTACAGTTCGGTCACAGACATTGACTCCAGTTTCCTCCCATTCGTTTCTCATTTATTTTGTTGTGCATTTCCTGTTTTGGAGACATATTGCTTTAAGTTTCCAGTCTTTATGCTTTGATGTCTTCCTTGGTCTACCAGTATGTTTCCCTTTAACAACCTTCCCATGTTGTTTGTATTTGGTCCAGATTTTAGACACAGCTGACTGTGAACAACCAACATCTTTTGCAACATTGCGTGATGATTTACCCTCTTTTAAGAGTTTGATAATCCTCTCCTTTGTTTCAATTGACGTCTCTCGTGTTGGAGCCATGATTCGTATCAGTCCACTTGGTGCAACAGCTCTCCAAGGTGTGATCGCTCCTTTTTAGATGCAGACTAACGAGCAAATCTTATTTAATGCAGGTGTTAGTTTTGGAAATGAAAATTTACAGGGTGATTCCATAATTGTTTCCTCAGAATTGAGTGATTCCATAATTTTTCCCCCTGCTTGGTCTACAAAAGAAACCGTTACTGGATAGCACCTTTTTTTACCAACATTTCTTTTAGTGTTTCTTAAAGCCATAAAGTTGCCATTTGAAATGACTTTAGTTTTGTGCCATGTCTGTGATCTGCTGTTTTTCTTCAACATTAAACAACTGAATGAACATCCTCCGAGCCCGGTGATTCCATAATTTTTGCCAGAGGTTGTATATATTTGGCCACCCAGTGGTTGTTATGGGATTTGCAGCTAATGAGTGTGTTATTTTAATTTGTCACTAAATACTAATAAAACCCTTGTCTACTGCAAATCACATAAATGCTAAAAAAATATTGGTATTAAATAAGCCCTATAAAACGGGGAGGCAAAAAAAGAAAAACCCTTAACATATAACTTTCATAACTAAAGATATAAATTCAAAGCTAGTAATTACTATATGACTTGATATATCCCAAAATGAGTGGCGCAATATTGCCTGATTTGAAAAAATAAAAACATAATTTTGTGATACTCTGTCAGGAGATGTTTACAATATCTTTGTCTATATATTTGGCGGCCCAATGGTTGTTATGGGATTTGCAGCTAATAAGTGTGTTATTTTAATTTATCACTAAATACTAATAAAATCCTTCTCCACTGCAAATCACATAAACGCTAAAAAATATTGGTATTAAATAAGCCCCATACAAAGGGGAGAGAAAAAAAAAGAAAACCTCTTAAAATATAACTTTTATAACTAAAGATATAAATCCAGTGCTAGTAATTACTATATGACTGGCTATATCCCAAAATCAACAGAGCAATATTACCAGATTTGAAAAAATCTAATGAAAAAAGAAACATGATTTTGTGATACTCTGTCATAAGATATTTATACTATGTGTGTTTATATATTTGGCCACCCACTCGTTGTTATGGGATTTGTTGCTAATAAGAGTGTCACACACCACCTGATTGCTACCGGCCATCTGATTGGCCATCAGACTTAAGGTACTGGCAGCCCATCAGATGTGTTCTTTTCGGGTCCCGGGACAGTTGCCGGATAGGTGAGTTTGTTATTTTTTTATTTTTAACATCTTTTATTAACATTTATTTCACTTTCGCAGTGCATATAGATACACTGCAAAGGTGCTCACATTTCTCATTCACTTACATTGGACTCGCTACTCGTAACTAGTACCCGAGTATTAGGACCTACTCGTTACGAGTATAGCGGGTCCGAATATTTTACTCGCTCATCCCTAGTCATGCTGTGCGACCTCTAGGTGATTTGGTCACCATTCACCATAGCAATCCGTCACATGACCAGATTGGGTCAGATGATCGTGATGGGATTCCTATGGTGACCAAATAAGCTGACCCCGCTTGAGTGATGTGCATGGTCAACTGATCTGATATGACAACTAAGCACAGACACCATCCAGATTGTGAAAACGCAGTCTAATTGCAACAGCCAATCCCAGACTCTCTTACAGAGCATGAGCATCTGTGATTGGCTATTTTGGAGTCAGTGAAATGAATATGTAGAAGGGTTAATGGGCCGGACTGGAAGTGAGTAAGAGGGAATGTGGGAGAGTAGACCTGGAAGCAAGCAAACAGTGATAGACAGGTAAGATGATCTGTGTGGGTCTATGTGTCTATGTTTGTTTGGCAACTTTTGGACACCTTTGACAGTGTTTTCTATACATTTAATGTTGCCTGCCATTGATTTTAATGGTGTTCGGGGTTGTGAGGAAGAAGGGATATATATTCTGACCTATCAAGCCATATTCCTACAGCAGTCATCTTGTTCAGGTGTCACCATCGTTCCCTCACTCCAAGGAGAGAGCCCCCTCCTTTTTGCCCACGGGTTAATTCATCTCCTGGATCTGCTAATTAATCCGAGGATTGTGTTGCCAACTGTTGCCACACAAAAAAGGCTCCCTAACAAATGGAGCAAGGTGACACATTGGGACCAAAGACAATTATAAAAAGAAATACCCCCACAAACCGCCAGAGAGAGGTGATAAAGAAGCTTTACACACAGTACAGACACACACAAGCCAAGGGAAAGAAGTTATAATATTTCTCAACACATCACTCCCCTAAATATCACAATTATAAATATGATACCTGGAGAAGTATAGGACCATAAAGCATATTTCTGCATAACTGTATGATCTTCTTAACTGCTCCAAAATTAATATCGGCCAGTGGGACGACTGCAAACATGCCGTGTGTTCTACCATCAGAATGTTAAAATTGTAACCAAAAATATGAGAACGTTATCTTCCACCTACAATGCTCCAAGGCAGAGTTATGGGAAAGGCTGCAGTTTAATAGCCATTTTCTAGTTTTGTTTAGGTATGGAAAAGCCAGCCCACATGAGGTCACTAGGGGGAAGACTGTGGGTGGGGAGGAGGGTCTCAAAAGGCCTTTGCCATTTCTTGTTAGTGTATTACATCTGAGGAGGACGCCCCACTAAAACACATGGCAGAGTATATCCAAGGGAACCTGGTTGCCTGACACAGCCTCCGTGCAGCGCCACCAGCATCAAGGAACTGGTAACTGATCACATTTGTCTGCAAATCTTTGTGTATTTCCAATTAACTTTTATTTGCATAACTGACTGTAACATTTGTAACATGTTTATAATACCTGTACATAAATATTAATATCTAGTGTACCCTTACGACGATTAAATATATAACATTTAATCTTTAATTGCTCTCTTATCTCGATCATGAATTCCCACGTCAATTACCTCATATAACATTATACGCTACCTGGGTTGGTTTTTAACCTGCTATAAGCCTGTTCATGTACCAGATTTATATCGAATGAGAAAAGGGTGGCAGCAACTGGGGATTATATTATTCAGGACCTATCAGTGACAGGATGACAGCTATTATATGTACTTCTGGCCTGGGACACCACACTCACTGCGGGGCATCTTAATAAACTAACACTAACAGGGAAGCTGCGGTCCTTCTTTTATCCTCAGGCAGTTCCCTGACTGGCCTGAGTTTAATAGAGGTCGCAAGATAGCTTCCAGGTCTGGTGGCAAAATTTGTCACAGGAGTGTTTGGCGAATTGTTTGTTGAACAATTTGGTGAACATCCCGCATTTGGCGAACGCAGCCAAATTCGAAACCTGAGGGTCTGTCTGTGTGTATGTGTGTAGCATAATGTAGACCAGAATCATTAGTGCATTTGCACTCATGCTTCTGTCCTAGTTAAGCTACACACACATCCAAACAGTTACCGAACAAAACCCAAATTTTCAACTTTTCAGCAAAACGTTTGAGGTGCGCCAAATTCGGCCTAGATTGGCAAACAAGTTTGAGCAAAGTTCGCTCATCTCTAAAAGTGACTTGATGGATGAACGGTCTTTAGGAAGATCGATCTTGTGCAGCCTAGATAGGTTACCAGGGTCTTCTCCCCTGTTTTCTTGATGGTATCAAACCATTGGGTTGCTAGTCTTTCTCTTTCCCTTGTTCCTTCTATTCTTCCAACCATGAAGTCCTTCTCCAGTGATTGATCTCTTCCTATGATGTGTGCAAAGTGGGCAAGTCATAGCTTTGTGATCCTTGCTTTGAGTGACATGTCTGGCTTGATTTGTTCCAAAATTGATTTGTTTGTTTTTATTGCCATCCATGGTATTGATAACATCCTTGTACTTTACATGCATTTTGTCCTGTATCTAAGTACCCTAGCCATCGCAAATTGGCTTTCTAGTGCCGCATCTTCTGCCAAGTAATCAGAGAACATTCCCCATCTGTCCCTATAAGCTATGAACCTTGAAGGTGGGTCTATATTAAGTAACCCCTATTGGTCCTGATACTCTACACCTCCTTCAGTTTTTATTTGACCGAGTCCCTCTTCCAAGAGCTGGGGTCAAAATACATGTGAGCAGGAACAGAAGAGGACCAGGGTCTACAATACACGTGGGCAGCAGCAAAGCAAGCAAGGGATCGAGCAAGCAGCCAAAGATGTAAAGGCTTCGGTATCCTCACTTAGGAATTAGGAGTGTGCAGGGACATTGGCACATGGATGCACTGATGGCCCGGGTATTTGCTGGACTGGAACGCCACTGCTGCCCTGACCGTGCATTTGTTTAGCCTCTTTGCTCTTATCGGCTACTCTTTAGGTATTCTGACACTAGACTGTCACGTGACTACGCCGCTATTTATCCACTTAATCCTATACAAGCTCCTCAGATACCTGAACAGTGGCGGACCTTCATCCCGACGGGCCCTGGTGCAGCTCTAGTTGAGGAGCGGGGGTGAGGAGCCGGGGGGGGGGCATTGGCGGTGGGTGCTGGGAGCTCTAGGTGAGTATAGGGGGGGGGGTCTGTGCGAGCGGCTCCTACCTGCGCTGTGCCGCGCATTGAGGGTCTGGGAGCCGGGGCTGCAGAGGAGAGGAGGGGCGGGAACAGCCAAGGGAAGCAGGAAGCTTCACTCATTTACCCTCCTCTCCTCTGACACAGGATCACGGTGGCCCCCTACTGATGCTGAACCAGCTGCACCACGGTAGGTCCGCCCCTGTACCTGACCCTGGAATTCCATGATAAAAGAAACCTAATTGATAAGGAAGTGAATGTCTCTACTTAAAAGGTCATTCAATGTATATCTAAAATATATACCGGTATATATATATATAAAAATATGTAAATAAGCAGCAATTGCACCACTGTCCTTTCCCAGTAGGAGATGTTGGTGCTAGGACTCCCCAAGGAGGAGAGGTTAAATTACAATTGCAGCCTTCCTTCAAATACAGCACTGTTCAGATTAATTGGATAAAATGTAAAGTTTAACTATTCAGGAGAGAATCTTATCCTCGGAGCAGGCAGTGGATGAGGAAAGGGTTAAACACTAACTGACAGTCCCTGGTTGTGTTGTAATTGACTTGACAAATGGCTCCATTGTGAGTTATTCATTACACTGTACAATGAAAATCAGTACAATTGTTGCTCTGTGGGTAATTTGATCCATTTTCTTGATGCCAATCCAGTGAAAAAAACACATTTACTGTCATTGGAGGAGTTTACCAAGGTCTTTTCTTCCCAAGCTGAAAGTAAAAGAGACCTTGGTAAATTTTACCAAAAATATTCAATTTACATGGCATTCTCTCTCGATCCTTAAACAAAAATCTAAATATGTGCAAAGTATGGGTATTTTTTTCTTTTCAACACCATGACTTTTGGTCCCAATTAGGATACTAAAAGCTTTTTTTCTTGAAAAAAGTGAAAGGGCAAGCACGGTGGCTCAAGTGGTTAGCACTGTAGCCTTTGCAGCACTGGGGTCTTGAAGTACTGGGTTCAATTCCCACCAAGGACACTAAGGACAACATCTGCAAGGAGTTTGTATGTTCTCCCTGTGTTTGCGTGGGTTTCCTCCGGGCACTCCGGTTTCCTCCCACATTGTAAAGACATTCTGATAGGATGTTTAGATTGTGAGCTCCAAGAGAGACAGCATTACTCATGTATGTAAAGTGCTATAGAATTAATAGCGCTATATAAATGAATAAATTATTATTATTATTAAAGAGTTTCCAATGGTCGGCGATGGAGGTGCCACCGGATCTCTCAGCCGGAGTTTAAAATTGGTGGCAGGACATGTGCCGAGGAAGGTGCTACAACTTAATGGCCTAGACATAAAGACCTCAAAGCCTCTGCTGCCTTGGTGAGTAGACTGTCTTTTACCACTGGGTCCCCTGCAGTGGCGTAGCTACCCTGCTCCGGGCCCGGGTGCAAGATCTGCACCCAGGCGCCCCATGTGAGGACCGGGGGGGGGGGTTTGTGGGGTGCTAGCAGAGGGATCTGCGGACTGGGGGGGAGGCTGTTTGCACACTCACCGCGGCCGCGCGTCTGCTGTAAGGAGGAGGAGAGGAGGGGCGGGCAGAGCTGCAGGACAGGAAGTCCCGTCCTCCCTCCTCTACGGTCAGAGCGGCGGCCAGCACGGGGCCCCCCAGGGGGTGCGGGGGCCCCCCAGAGGGCGGGCAATGGGCCCCTCATGCCGGGGGGGGCCCGGGGCGATCGCCCCCCCTGCCCCCCCGCCAGCTACGCTACTGGTCCCCTGCCATCAGTTCTGGTCAGAGACCTGGTTCCATGAACTATCTGTTAAGGAGTTAGAGCTGTAAGGCCCCATCCTATTCTGATATTAGAATCAAGCTGACTGAATCCATCAATAGCATCAGGTTCAGTCAACTGTCAAATATGTATGGGGGCCCCAAAAAGATGATTCTAAGGGAAGTTAAAGTGAACCTGTCACCAGTTTTTTGTATACAAGCTGTGGCCACCACCGGTAAGGCCTTAAATAGAGCATTCTGAAATACTGTATATAAGTCCCCAGGCCAATCTGTATAATGCTAAAAAACAGTTTTACTATACTTACCTGCAGCACCATCTAGTCTGATGGGTGTCTGATCTTGGCTTGGAACCTCCTTTCTGCCTGTGAGTGCCATCCTCTTCTCTGCTTCAGCTGTTGACATGTCCTATGCCACCCACACAAAGTCTCCTCCATTGCACTGGCTTGGAAACCTGATGGTATCAATGGATTCAATAAGTTTGAGTCTAATATGGGAATGGGATGGGCTTTACAGCTCCAACTCTTTAATGGATAGTCCATGCAGCCATGTCTCCAACCAGAACTGATGGCAGGGGACCCAGTATACAGCCTATTTCTCAATGCAGCAGAGGCTTTTAGTTTTTATGTCTAGGTCATTGAGTTGTAGGACCTTCCTTGCCACATTTCCTGTCATCAAGTTTAAACTTCTGCCCGGAGATCTAATGCACCTGCATCACCGAGCTTTGGAGACACTTTGCCCTTGGTAACTAATCTGTTGCATTAGGTCAATGGACTCAAGCTGACTGATTCCATCGATACCATCAGCTTCAGTCAACTGTCAAATATGTATGGGGCCACGAACAGATAATTCTAAGAGAAGTTAAAGTGAACCTGTCAGCAGTATTTGTTTGCATATAAGCTACAGTCATAACCAATAAGGACGAATATACAGCCTTCTGGAATGCTGTATATACGTCCCCAGGCCTATCTGTATAATGTAAAAAAAAAAACAGCTTTTATTATACTTACCTGCAAGGTGGTCCAGTATGATGTGTGTTGCTGGTTATGATTGCACCTCCTTATTTTCTATGAATGCCCCCCTCTTTTCTACTTCAGTGGGTGACATGTACTACATCACCCTCACATATTCTTCTCCATTGCACATATACGTCACTCTGCCCTGTTGAGGTAGAGCAAAGTATTATACTGCGCATTTGTGAGGACAGGTCAAAAAATGCCGCTTGCAGGCGTTCTGTCACCTTTTCTTATGCCTGCGCAGTACAATACTTATCTTTGCTCCCAGAGGACAGAGCGAAATACATGAGTACACAAACCCAATGAAGGAGACTGTGCGGGTAACGTAGGACATGTCACCCTCTGAAGCAGAGAAGAGGACAGAAGAAAGGAGGAGCTGGACCAAGACCAGTGACATCCATCAGAACGGACCGCCCCCAGGTGAGTATAATAAAAGCTGGGTTTTTTTGCATTATATAGATCTGCCTGGGGACTCATATACAGCATTCCAGAATGCTGTATATCTGGCCTTACTGGTGGTGGCAGCAGATTATATGTGAAAAAAAAAAGTGGTGACAGGTTCACCTTAAGCATCCAGCATGACTGATTTTGGACTGCCGATACTTTTATTTTCTGTGAGATGAAAAACCATCAGAGATGTCTCTATTGTAGAGAGCGTAGAAGCATGTGACTGAAAATGTGCTTCTATGCATGGGAGTGTCAGCCAAAAGATCAGCCATCAGCTGACTGCCATCTCACATGTCAACCAGTACTTTTATGCAAACCAACATGTCTGTTTTACAATGGACTGTTAAGCTCAAAACTTGATTGCCACAAGACTTACAGCAGATAAACAGGGGCATAACTACAATAGGTGCAGGAGCTGCTACCTGGATCCAAAGGGGCCCTGAAATTCCTTTTGGCCTACAAGAATAGGCCAACATTATTAAAGATTTGCAATAATTGGGTAGTCTCATTGGAGTTTTTGCATTGGGGCCCATTAACGTCAAGTTACATCACTGCAGATAAAGTAAAGAGTAGAAGGTTCCACTTGAGTCTGTATTAAAAACAGGTTTTTGCTGCAAAACATATTAAGATATAGAACTATTACAGCATTATAAATAAAGAGCTGGCACAGACTGTCTACAAGGCAGCTGATTTTGGGTTTAGAGATCCACAACCAGTCCACATATTGTAGACTGAGATTGGACCAATGTGAACAGACATCTGGATGTGTCCTAAGCTACTTTCAATTTTTGTCAAAATTCCCATATTCATCCTGGTCTGCAGTACTAGACAGATTTTTCGTTACAAAAGGGTTAGGTAGACAGACTTTAAATAAAACCCTAGTGCAGGGAACAGATACACACAGTAGAAGGCCCTTCTGCAAGACGTTTATGGACCCTTTGCAGTCCAATAGCTCATCCCAATTTCCAATTCCACCTACTTTGGTGGTACAAGTGGGCACCCTCATTCATTAGGCTCCTGTGCAGCATGATTAGTTGCACCAATGATATGTTTTCCTTTCCCAGTTTAGTCACAAGTCTTTCAGGGATTTTTGATTGGAGGCAACTGGGCCAGAGTCAAGGTATGTTACCTCTACAATTGGGCTACATTAATGACTAGATCTTGGCAAATATTAATTTACATGGAGGACCTATTGAAGGTGAGCTTAAACTCTAGACTTTGTTTAATTTTTTATTTGCCATTGGTTGGGTTCATTGAGAATCGAAGATGAAAATTATGGCTGTTGTAACGTCCGTCCGAGTTACTGGTAAAAAAGGGAATCCCAGACAGACTAACTGCAAACTGCACTGTAAGGCAGAACCCTGAGATACCCAGACTCCCTTTAACCCCTATACAGGAGTCTGGCTTTACTACAAGATCCAGGGGGTTGCTGCCTATAGATGGGTTGCAGTCCAAGAATAGAAAAGTCACCAAGCAGGGTCAAAACTGAGAGGTCAGAAAAGTACAAAATCGTTACGCTGGAGAATAGTACAAAAACAGACAGAGGTCAATCCGAAAAATCCATAATACAAAGCAGAATTATAACAAGTTAACCAGAGAATATATCTGGCAACTAGCAGCAACACACAGAGGATTCAAATAGGCTGCAGTATTTCCTAATTGGCTGAAGTCAGAGTTAATGATCACAGCTGGGCAGCCATATAGACACATCCACAAGTCAGACTACTACATCATCCGCCCCACCTTTGAAGTGAACACTGCGGCACCTGTTGGCAGAAGCAGAAGTTGCAGACGCAGACTATGTGGATGTGACCACACTGTAGTGAACACCAAGCTCCAACCCTAGTGTGAGCTAAAATAATAGGCAATAGGACGTTTTGTATGAGAAAAATTTTGTGACATCATGAAAATACCACTGGGAGATCTTCCACTAAATGGAAGTAGCAAAATTAAATTAAGATGGTGGCTAGAAATGACCAGAAAATAAACATTTGGCTAATTAATTGGCAGTATATTGAAAAAGAACATGCATATTTACCTTGGATTCTGTGTTATCTAATATTTGAAGCCAAAATTCTGACTTTAATAAGCTAGTGTCAGTGACGTTCCTTGACCATGACTTGGGTTTTAAACATGAAATAAAAGCAGACAATTCTTTCTTCGGAGACTAACTAGATTTTCATCCCTTAAGCTTTGAAAGTGAAGAAGAAAATATATCAATTTCAGCCTCTATTGCCAAAATTACCATCTGCCACAAACGTCTTTGATAAATAGACAAACATTAGACAGATGTAAATTGAGTCACCTCCGAGTCTTTGGGATTATCAGAACCTACAGACGTTTTACACTTTTTTATGTTTGATCTTCAATGAAACAAAAAGAAAGGAAAATGAATATTTTATGTCAAGGCACAAATAGGTTTTCTAGAAACCAAGGAAGGGTAACTGTTTATCAGTGTAATTAGGAAAGGCGTAAGAAGTCAATTTACATTTAGTGATCAGAGTGTCCTCATTGTATCTTTGTATTGCATGCTTCATGTTTTGGGCAATTTTTCAAAAATAGACATTAAACATGGACATTAGAGATGAGAAAATCATTTTGAAAAAAAAAAAAAAACTCATTGAATTTTACCGATGTCAGGGAGGGCAATAGCATATCGGTAGAGTTTTAGCCGAAAGGCAGTGATGGGCTAAGGTAAACTGGGAAGCTAGTCTGACCCTGCAGACTGGGGTTCCCTAGCTGACCCTGTTCCCAGAATTATCTCTAAAGGTGAGAATGTCTTGGCCCCCATCCTTGCCCTGCTCCTGACCAGCCCTGGGCTAACACCCTCCTCCTCCACCCCAAGATAGAGACAGAAACTCCACCAAGATAACTCGAACAAAGGGTTATGCTTCTGGAAGGCTGCAGCAAACTGCACAGCGTCCAAACAGCTCAAGGTCAGAGTAGAAACTAAAATCTTTCAATGACACCATCTGAAGGGTAATGAGTTTATTTAAAGGCTTGGGGAGTGGATAACCGCATCACCTGACACACCCAACAACATCTCACCTACAGAACCACAGCCAGACCATGGACAGCTAATATTAGTACAGTTACTGACATTATGCCCAAAGGCACCAACAGAAATAAACACATTTAAACACTGCAGAGCAGACTATACAAGACAACTAAAAAATGAACGCACCTCTATTCCCAGGTCTTAACTTGTTCATAAAGCTGTCAGCCTTATTCACTCCAGGGATCTCACTGGGTCAGTGGGCATCTCTGGACATCATGACAATGTGGTCTAAAGCACATCATGACATTGCATGGGCCTAAGGGCCGCTTTACACATCGCGATATCGCAATGCAACGTCGACAAAAAGTCACGTGGTACGGCCGTTGCAGTTGATATCTTTCGTGCGTTGTGTCGTGTAAATGGGCAATGCGACGGGAAAAAAAATCGTACCTACGATATTGCAAGAAGAATGTGCAAGCCCTTCAACCGTACGATATTGTATATGCGATCTGGCATGATCGTGCTGTGTGACAGCGCAACTACGATTTGGAGCGCAACTTCCCCTATTCACTCCAATGTTAAATGGTTGTTCCCTGGGTTGCTCATATCTAGCGCAAAAAAGGGGCGTACACCATCGTAGTTGTGTTGCCTGCCAATATCTCCCTGTGTGACATCTACTATGCGATCTTGGACAAGTGCCAAGAACGTGCGCGCTCCCGTGAAATCGTATGCGATATCGGAACGACATTGCGACGTGTAAAGCGGCCCTTAGTCAGACTACGTCATGAATAATTGCAGCTGTGATGTGAGACCTAGTGAGAGTAGAGTGTTAATTTTTAATTAAATATATTCACCCGACATTTATTGTGTTCTAGCATCTGGAGAAACCTCAGATTATAATAATACACATGTGATTTAAATTCTATACAAGTCGAAATGTCTTGACCAAATTCGAGTGAATTGTCGAATTAAAGTTTCGGTAGATTTTTTTCATCACTAATGGACACCCACTGCAAGTATGTAAAGTATCTCATCAACAGCAAAATATTTAAAATTATTCTTAGTTCCTATTTCATATATTAAAAATGTTATATTGCTAAGACAACCAGTTGTTTATTTAAAGTCTGATGGACCATGGTGCAAAATTTGGGCCTGCCCCATACCCCCTACCTGTTTGTTGGTCCAATATGTCCTTGTAGAGTTCTAAATCCTATAAAGACATAGATTTTTTGACTCCCTCTCCCTTGTTATTATGTAGTATTGTCTCCCGTCCTTGGCCCGTTTCTGCTAAATATGTCCCCTATCCTGGTATATATGCACCTCCCTCCCTGTGCCCATTCTCGGTATATAGGTTGCCCATCCATGTATATATGTTCCCATCCTGAGACCCTTCATGGTAAATATGTTTTCCATCCTGGTAGAAATACCTCCCATCCTCAGCCCCATTGAGGTGAATATGTCCCCCATGCCGGTATAGATGTCCCTCATTCTGGGCCATATACATATGTTCGAACCCTGGGTCTCTTTTTTGCATATATAGTCCCCGTTCTGCATTTAACAAATAAAAAAAAAATTCTACTCACCTTCCCTATCTCACAGCGTCCTCCTCTGTAGCCGGCATAGTGGATATCACCGCCATGCACCCCAAGTCTCGGCATGACAACATCAGTTGACCTTGTTCGCCTGACAGCAAGCATTGAAGTGCAGGGACCCAACAGGTCTCTGCACAGCAATGCATTTTAGCTAGATGTTTGTCCTTGGAAACACATGCAGATGAAGAAGGTTTTGGGGTTGGCAGGCCACCTTCACCCCCAGGCCCAGTCGCGCGCATGATCTCTTCAATTGCAATTATTGTTACGACTCTGAAGACAACCTTTTGTATGTGCTGCCTTTAGGACCTCCATCTGAGAAAGAGCTGTAGCTGCCCAGCCAGTGGCATAACTTGAAGATGATGGACCCCAATGCAAAAGCTTCAATGTGGCTCCCAATTATTGCAAGCCTTTAACAGCATTATTTTTTCTTTATAGGCCAAAGGGACTTTATAGGCTCCCAATGCTTTGGGGTGGCATTGCAATCCCAGCTGGACTTCTAGAAACCACCTTGCCATTAGCTTCAGTTGTAAAATATGTCTTCTTTATCAGGCACCCCATTTAACTATCATTTTAAAGACTATGTAAACACTCCTAAAGTAGGTCAGTAGTTGTTCTGTAATGTAAAATTTTCACTTGTTTGTATTTTTTATTACACAAGAATTAATGTGTACTCCCTTCTAGTGATGAGCGAGCATGCTCGCCACTACTCGGTACTCGCTCATCACTACTCCCTTCCTTCTCTATGGCTTCTATAGTATTTTGAAACCTTGGAGCAAGGAAACTGAGCTGCAAAGATATTTTGAATCTATTGGCATAGCTACTTTGCAAATTGATATCATAATGGCTGTATAATCTTGAGTATTTAGGTCCAAGAGTGAGGGAGCCCATAGGTCCAAGTGTAACCAGTATCTGCCCACCAAGCTTGACTGACAGCTGCAGCTTGTAATCAAGAGAGTGAGATCTCGGAGCAGCGGCAGGAAGAAAGGACAGTGATGAAAAGTCAATCAATGTAGGTGAGTGGAGATTTAGCAGCAGGGACAAGTTGTACTGAGAATCTGTCAATTTGATTATGGAGGTGAACATTCAGCAGCAGGGCAGAGGGACACTAAGGAGCTGTCAATTAGACTAGGTGGGTGAACATTTAGCAGCAGGGAAGAGGGACACTAAGAAGATGTCAATCTGACTAGGTGGGTGAACATTTAGCAGCAGGTAAGAGGGATACTGAGGAGTTGTCCATCTGACTAGGTGGGTGAACATTCAGCAGCAGGGAGGAGGGACGCTGAGGATTTGTCAATATGGCTACGTTGGTGAACATTCAATAGCAGGAAAAAGGGTCACTGAAGAGATGTCAATCTGACTAGATGGGTAAACATTCAGTAGCAGGAAAGAGGGTCATTGAAGAGTTGTCAAGCAAACTAGATGGGTGAAAATTCAGCAGCAGGGAAGAGGGGTACTGAGGAGTTGTCATTCTGACTAGGTGGATAAACATTCAGCAGCATGGATGAGGGACGCTGAGGATTTGTCAATCAGACTAGATGGGTGAACATTCAGCAGCAGGGAGGAGGGACACTGAGGATTTGTCAATATGGCTACGTTGGTGAACATTCTACAGCAGGAAAAAGGGTCACTGAAGAGGTGTCAATCTGACTAAATGGGTAAACATTCAGCAGCAGGAAAGAGGGTCATTGAAGAGTTGTCAAGCAAACTAGATGGGTGAAAATTCAGCAGCAGGGAAGAGGGGTACTGAGGAGTTGTCATTCTGACTAGGTGGATAAACATTCAGCAGCATGGATGAGGGACGCTGAGGATTTGTCAATCAGACTAGATGGGTGAACATTCAGCAGCAGGGAGTAGGGACGCTGAGGATCTGTCAATCAGACTTGATGGGTGAACATTCAGCAGCAGGGAGGAGGGACACTGAGGAGTTGTCAATATGGCTAGGCTGGTGAACATTCAACAGCAGGAAAGAGGGTCACTGAAGAGCTGTCAATTAGGCTAACTAAGCTGAGATTTTCAACCTTCTATCAGGATTGCACAGCCATTCTGAAACTGATTTCCAAAGTTAGTTCACCAGCCCCATCAGGTCTAAGAGATCAATTTAATAATGAATGTGGTTGGCATAGTATAATGTTGTGACAAATTCAGGTTGGGGGTATCAAGGCTAATTATAAGACATGCTATTTGAGATGAGCAAATCAATTAGTAACTAATCAAATTCATCATAGATTTCATCACAAAAAGTGTTTATTTTTGGTAAATCCATAAATCCAAACTTCTTGCCAATTCAACAAAATGGTGGCATGCAAAGGGTTTAAAAAGCAAAAGAAATTATACTCACCTCTCCCTAATCCTCACTTTCTCCATGCAGCTTTGAGGGGTGAAGTGCGCAGAAAAGGTGAGTGTTTGGTGCCAATTGTTTGTTTTATATATATTTATTTTTACAATTCAATTCTAAAAAAAAATTAATTTAAAGCAAACTGAAATTCATTGACAAATTTGAGCAAATGTCATTGGTTGAATCCAGTATGCAATATAACTTACATAAGGTATTTATGCATGTATATATACACTGTGTTCCAAATTATTATGCAAATTGGTTTTAAGTGTCATAGGGTTGTTTTTTTGTTTTTTTTTAATGAAACCCATTGATGATATTGTGTCTCAGAGTTCTTTGGATCACTGAAATCAATCTCAGATACCTGTGATAATTAGTTTGGCAGGTGAGCCCAATAAAAGGAAAACTGGGTGTTCCACAATATTACGCAGGCCACAGTTTTCAAGTAACATGGGAAAGAAAAAGGATCTCTCTGCTGCCAAAAAGCAACAAATAGTCAATGCCTTGGACAAGGGATGAAAACATTAGATATTTCACGAAAACTTAAGCGTGATCATCGTATTGTGAAGAGATTTGTCGCTGATTCTGAGCACAGATGTGGTTGTGCAGATAAAGGCAGAATGAGGAAGGTTTCTGCCAGGCAAGTTCATCGGATTAAGAGAGCAGCTGCTAAAAAAGCCTTACAAACCAGCAAACAGGTATTTGAAGCTGCTGGTGGCTCTGGAGTCCCTCGAACCTCAAGGTGTAGGATACTTCAAAGGCTTGCTGTGGTGCATAAACCTACTATTTGGCCACCCCTAAACAGTGCTCACAAGCAGAAATGGTTGCAGTGGGCCCAGACATACATGAAGACTAATTTTCAAACAGTCTTGTTTACTGATGAGTGCCGAGCAACCCTGGAAGGTCCAGATGGATGGAGTAGTGGATGGTTGGTGGATGTCCACCATGTTCCAACAAGGCTGCGACGTCTGCAAGGAGGCGGAGGAGTCATGTTTTGGGTTGGAATCGTGGGGAAACAGCTGGTAGGCCCCTTTAAGGTTCCTGAAGGTGTGAAAATGATCTCTGCAAAGTATATAGAGTTTCTGACAGAACTTTCTTCCATGGTACAAAAAGCAGAAATGTGCCTTCAGGAGCAAAATCATCTTCATGCATGACAATGCATCATCTCGTGCTGCAAAGAATACCTCTGTGTCATTGGCTGCTATGGGCATAAAAGGAGATAAACTCATGGTATGGCCACCATCTTCCCCTAACCTCAACCCTATAGTGATCCTTTGGAGTATAATCAAGCAAAAGATCTAGGAGGGTGGGAGGCAGTTCACATCAAAACAGCAGCTCTGGGAGGCGATTCTGACATCATGCAAAGAAATACAAGCAGAAACTCTCCAGAAACTCACAAGGTCAATGGATGCAAGAATTGTGAAGGTGAGATCAAAGAAGGGTTTCTATGTTAACATGTAACTTGGCCTGTTAGGATGTTTTGAGTTAAATAGCTTTTTATTTCAGTGAATGTGACCTCCTAATGCTGCAAATTCAACAAATGAGCATTTTCAGTTCTTTAAAACATATCAAATGTTTAGAAACTCTACTGTGCGTAATAATTTGGAACAGTGCATTTTGAGTTTTTTTTAATTTTTAAGATTATACTGTTATCATTGGGAGGTTTCTTCAATAAAATTCGATGTATACTGTACGGGTGATAACTTTTATTACACTGACTGTCATTTGCACTGACCATTTAGGAAAATCAGAGAAAAAGAATATTTGCATAATAATTTGGAACACATTGTATATATACTAGATGGTGGCCCGGTTCTAAAGCATCGGGTAGTCTAGAATACTTATATAGTTTATTTATGAAGATTTAACAATAATGCAAGTCATACACAATACATATCTATCACCTACCTATGTATCTATCGTCTATGTATTTTTTGGATATTTTTTCACAGGAGTGAAGGACGTCACACTGTGACTGACAGCCTTGTAGACAGAAGTGAAGGACGTCACACTGACTGACATACCTTGTTGACAGGAGTGAAGGACGTCACACTTACTGACAGCCTTGTAGAAAGGAATGAAGTGCGTCACACTGACTAACAGCCTTGTAAACAGGAGTGAAGGACATCCCACTGACTGACAGCCTTGTAGACAGCTGTAAACTGCATCACACTGACTGACAGCCTTATAGACAGGAGTAAACTGTGTCACTGGCTGACAGATCTTGTATACAGGAGTAAACTGCGTCACACTGACTGACAGACCTTGTAAATAGGAGTGAACTGTGTCACACTATGAGCGCAGTTCAAATTGCGCTCCAATATCGCAATTATGAATACCGCGACGCTCATTGGTGGCCGCGGCTGTCGGCAACCAATAAGAGAAGCGGCCCGCGGTTTCAATGCCGCTTCTCTGATTGGTCGCCGCGTTGAGCGCCGACCAATCAGAATAGCGGCGCTCGCCATGGCGCACATTGTATTTCAAATATGCCGCGGCCGCTCCTCTGATTGGTCGCCGGTTCAGCGCCGACTAATCAGAGAAGCGGCATTCAAACCGCGCGCCGCTCCTCTCATTGGTCGCCATGTTCAGCGCCGACCAATCAGAGGAGCGGCATGCACCATGCCGCCATATTGTATTTGCATAGTCTGCGCTCATTGGCGTCCTCTGTCTGGCGCGCGATTTCCCGTGACAGACAGAGAACATTAGACGATTATATAGTAGATATATCACATTTTGATTTCCTAAGAATTATGTGGTTTAAAAAAGTACTGGCCATTAAAGTCTGCTTTTTTCATAAAGCCTCAAAGACGTGGCAGACCTCGCGCTTGTTCTGTAGAGTTAAACTTTACACTGTCCTATATCTACAGATGAGTAATTAGGAGAATTGAATTCTACTCTCTTAATACGGACTCGGTACTTTGCCAAGTTTTTTTTTTTATTTTTACAGCAAAGATTAATTTAATTTTAAATTATATTTGACATGAATTCTTCTAACTGATGTGACATTAGATTATTCTCAATCACACTCATATATCCATTGTCTATACCAGAGGAATATATTACTGAAGAGAAGATGCACTTAATTCAGATTTTGGATTTGCGCCAATCTCGACTTTGTCCTACCTTATTTTTGGTTTCACCGTGTAGATTTACAGATGGAAATCCAGTCATTACGGGGTTGAGTGTCTGAGATTAAGACATGATTGAATAATAATTGATGAAATGAAAATCTTATTAATGTCTCGGTAACACTTGAAGATCCTGAAGTTTTATATACACATAGAGTGGGCTAGAGGCGTCTGTGGGTCTCCGGTGAACTTACTGGCAGCATTTTCTGGAATACTAATAGTGCCCACAAATGACTGCTCTGTTGCTTATGACCAACTGATTACAAGGCACTTACTAAGCAAGAGTTTGCAGACGTATTATTGCATTACAGCTTTCAGAAGTCTGACCTTTAATCTAGCCAATAGTCTTTTTTACTAATTAGAATTTAATAACTACTTTGCAATTACCGCACATACAGTATAACTGGACCATATTAGCTCCTACCGTCCCAATTCTTTATGAATGTTTAAGAACAAAGACGTTGATTATACAAAGCTCCTATTTCCATTTCATGTAAAGTGGTTCTGAGTTTGTAAAAGGAGTCCATCATATATTGAGGAGAGAGAAAAGCATTTTTACTTATGGTAGATTCAATATTTTCATGCATTACAATGAATTGCCTGTGCAATACTTAACTTGCCCTGTGATGGCACTGTTGATCAACTTGCACCCTGGAAGTGACGATGCCACGAACCTCATAGAGCATCCCGGTCTGTTTAGGTGTCCTTAGGCTCTCAATAGCCCAACAATCTTTCCCTCCTCATCATCTACTTTTGTTACTTAATTGTTCCAACTCCCTTACTATAAGCAGCAATTTATCTGCTGGCGGACAGGTCCTCTCTGCCCCCAAGACCACCAACAGTTGTTGGCACAAATCTAAATTCCCTGCCTAACAGTTGTAGGGATCAGTCTCTATAGCATCACAATAATTGATAAGACTGTGTGAGGTAGCAAGGGGAATGGTGGTAAAGGGACGCTATGTTTCCCCAAGGATGGTGAGCTACTGCATGTATGGGACAGGAGATGCTTACATGAGCATAGGTGAGGTAGGTGTGGCCCCCGTTACTGAGAACGGTGGCTGTTGGTAAAGCCTGTTATGGGACCTCATCTATGAGGAATGGGGGAAGGTTTCCTCATCTCCCGCCCCAGGCTTTTGAAGTAGCTGGGAGGGAAAGACAGGTGAGAAAGGTTAGGCCGGAAGAGACGGCTGTGAAGGTGTTGTGAGATCAGATCAGACTGGAGAGGAGTTCAGTCGGTGAAAAAGGAGCCTGTGAGCACACAGGGAGCGTGTACCGGACCCCAAGGTGGGGAAGGACCCCTAGGCGAGCTCCAGGAGGAGCAGGTTTAGGACCGACGCTATTATCCTGATGTAAGGACTGTTTTTTGTTTGTTTTTGCCATTGTGTGAAATAAAACACACTTGTTTTTTTGGACTGAGCCTGAGTGTCACTGCCTTACTTGCTGCTGCTATAGAGACTGATCCCTACATATGGTGGAGAATGCGGGCAATGCAGTAAGGCATACACTAACCGCTGTAGAGGACGAGTTGTATGTCCTGGGTGAAGCAAGCCCTAAAGCAGCGCTCAGCAATGGAGGACGTTGTAAAGGCAATGATTGAAGCCAACCTGCAGCAGAAGCAGCAACAGCAGATGTATGCTGAGGCGCTGCAGGCCCAGCAGCACAGCCATACGGAGGCCCTGAGACTTCAACAACAAACTAACCAACTCCTGATGGAACAGTTAACAGCCCTGAGGTCAAGCGCACCATCCGATCCACAGCAGGACATCAAGAAGAGGGTCCGTGCGTCCCTCCAAAAGATGACCGCAGGGGACGATGTCGAAGCTTTCTTGGCGGGGTTCGAGAGAGTGGCAGAGCGAGAGAGTCTGCCGCTACACCAATGGTCGGAGGTCGTAGCGCCATATCTGATTGGAGAGCCCCAGAAAGCGTACTACGACCTGAGCGAGCAGGACGCCCGGGACTATCAAAAGGTAAAAGCCGAGATTCTAGCTCGATTAGGTGTGAATGTGTATCTCCGTGCCCAGAGAGTCCATCGCTGGGCTTATGTAGAGACTGTAGCGGTCCGGTCTCAGATGTATGATCTCGTCCATCTTGTAAAAAAATGGTTACAGCCGGAGCTGTTGTCCCCAGCGCAGATGGTGGAAAGAGTGGTACTGGACAAGTTTGTGCGGGCCTTGCCCCCAGCCATACAGCAGTGGGTGGGACATGGGGACCCTGTCGATGCCAACCAGCTGGTCGGTTTGGTGGAACGTTATGATGAGGCCACCCAGAACTTGTTAAAAGTTTCTTCCCCAGCCCGTGTGCTCCCCAAATCCCGCAAGGTCACCGACCCTGAGAAATACAGGACTCTGACACGCACCCCCACCCCTGCAGGCCCTCAGGCAAGGAAGCTAGAGACTGTTGTGTGCTGGAGGTGTCAAGAGCGAGGACACATTGCTGCAAACTGCCCTATCACCACAGATCCTATGGACTGCAGTGTGGCCCGGCGTGTCTCCCTCTATGCCTTCCCGGTATATACCGCTGCTTCCCCAGAGCCTGCACCTACCTCTTCCATGTGTCAGGTTACGGTGGCAGGATGTCCTGCAGCTGCCCTCTTGGACTAGGGAAGCCTTATCACCCTGGTGCATGCCACCTTGGCTGGGTCTGCATCCTACACGGGACGTAATGTGGGGGTCTTATGCATTCATGGGGATTTGAAAGAGTACCCTACCGCCATAATCACTATCCAAACCCCGAAGGGGCAGTGTCGTCATGGGGTGGGAGTGCTAGAGTCCCTGCCGTATGGACTGATCCTTGGGAGAGACTTTCCTCTATTCTGGACTCTGTTACCGGGAAACCCGGGGTTAAGGGGTAAACAAGTCCAGAATGTCACGGACCCTGAGCCTGAACCTCGTGATCCCGACTCAGGGGTGCCAGCCGTGGGAGTAACAATGTCCCCTCTAGAGGTATTAGCGGGTGAAGCCGACGAGCTCGGGTCAGTACCTGAGTTCGCAGAGTTGGGAGTTCCCCGTGACAATTTTGGTACTGCACAGCTCCAAGACCCGACGTTAAATCGGGCAAGGGAAAATGTCATTTGTATTAATGGGGTGTTTCAGTACCCAGGAGCAGACCAGGTGTTTCCCCACATGGCTATCAACCAGGATCTGTTATACAGGGTTGACAGAGTGCGGGGTGAGACCTTGGAACAGCTGGTGGTTCCGCAGCCTTATCGCCCGACGGTGCTCGACTTGGCACATAGGCATGTGCTGGGCGGACACCTCGGCCATAAAAAGACTCTGGAACGTATTCTGCAGCGTTTTTACTGGCCTGGAGTGTTTCGGGAGGTGTAGCGGTATTGCGAATCATGCCCCGAGTGTCAGCAATCCGCTCCTATGCCGCACTTCCGTAGTCCCTTGGTACCCCTGCCCATTATAGACGTACCATTTGAAAGGGTCGCCATGGATCTGGTGGGTCCTCTGGTCAAGTCTGCCCGAGGGCATCAGCATATCCTGGTAATCATGGATTACGCTACCAGGTATCCAGAGGCAATTCCACTGCGGCACACCTCGGCGAAATTGATAGCCAAAGAGCTACTCGCCGTGTTCTGCCGGGTGGGAATCCCTAAAGAAATACTTACGGACCAGGGGACGCCGTTCATGTCCAAGGTTACCAAGGAGCTATGTAAACTGTTCCGGGTAAAGCAGTTGCGCACCTCGGTCTACCATCCGCAGACAGATGGCTTAGTTGAAATATTCAACAAAACCCTAAAAAGCATGCTGAAAAAGGTGGTATCCAGGGATGGGAAGGACTGGGATTGTCTTCTACCATACCTGATGTTCGCGATTCGGGAGGTACCACAGGCCTCAACAGGTTTTTCTCCATTCGAACTCGTGTATGGTAGACATCCCGGGGCCTGCTCGACATTGCCAAGGAGGGATGGGAGCAGGAACCCACCCCTCACAAAAGTGTAGTAGAACACATCGCGACCATGCAGGACCGGATGGCAGCGGTGATGCCGATAGTGAAAGAACACTTAGAGGAAGCCCAAAGAGCTCAAAGCCGGGTATATAATAGATCCGCTAAGGTCAGAACTTTTAACCCGGGAGACAGAGTCCTGGTACTAGTGCCTACTGTGGAGAGTAAATTCTAGGCGAAGTGGCAAGGGCCCTACGAAGTCCTAGAAAGAGTTGGGGAGGTCAACTACAAGGTATATCAGCCGGGTCGGAGAAAGACCGAGCAGATATACCATGTCAATCTGCTAAAAGCCTGGAAAGACAGAGAGGGTTTGGGTACAGAAGGGTCTCCAGCTGACCGTCCTCCTGCACTGACTTTACAGGCCAAGGTGGTGCCTGAGGGGGCAGTGGCAGAAGTGACGATAGCCGAAACCCTCACGAAAAACCAGCAGCAAGAGTCTCGAGAGTTTGTGGCCAGGAATACGGATGTATTTTCAAAGCTGCCAGGGCGTACCTCGTTGATTGAACACAACATTGTCACCGAGCCCCAGGTAAAAGTTCGGATGAGGCCCTACCGAGTACCTGAGGCACGGCGAAAGGCCATTTCAAAGGAGGTTCGTCAAATGCTGGAGTTAGGGGTTATTGAGGAGTCGAAAAGTGAATGGGCTAGTCCCATTGTGCTCATTCCCAAACCCGATGGGACGATACGGTTTTGCAACGACTTCCGGAAGCTCTAAATTTGACGCTTATCCAATGCCACGAGTAGACGAGCTCATTGAAAGACTCGGGAAAGCCCGGTACTTCTCCACACTCGATCTAACTAAGGGATACTGGCAAGTACCCCTTACGGATAGCGCCAAAGAGAAGACCGCGTTCATCACCCCGGAGGGTCTGTTTCACTACCTGGTGTTGCCATTTGGCTTACATGGGGCTCCAGCCACGTTCCAAAGATTAATGGACATCGTGTTGAAGCCTCATCAAAGGTACGCCTCGGCCTATCTAGATGACGTCATCGTTTTCAGCAGCGACTGGGAGAGCCACTTGGCCAAGGTACAGGCTGTGGTGGACTCTCTCCGGGCAGCGGGGCTGACTGCCAACCCCAAAAAGTGTGCTCTGGGAATGGAGGAGGCACGCTATTTGGGGTATGTGATAGGGCGAGGTATGATTAAGCCACAGGTCAACAAGGTCGAAGCCATCCAGAGTTAGCCCCAACCAAGGACAGTAAAGCAGGTGAGAGCCTTTCTGGGAATTGTGGGATACTACAGGAGGTTCATCCCCAATTTTGCCACCCTCTCAGCCCCATTGACAGACCTTCTGAAAGGAAGACGACCCGTCATGGTAAAGTGGAACCCCCAGGCCGAGCATGCCTTTCTGGTCTTGAAGACGGTGTTATGCGGGTCTCCCATCCTTATCACACCTGACTTCACCCAAACCTTCATCGTTCAGACCGATGCATCAGAAGTAGGGCTAGGTGCAGTCCTTTCTCAGGAGGTGAACGGGGAAGAACACCCCGTTAACTACCTGAGCCGCAAGCTCACGCTTGCAGAGAAAAATTACAGTGTGGTCGAGAGAGAGTGCCTAGCCATCAAATGGGCCTTGGAAGCGTTGAGGTATTACCTGCTGGGGCGACGGTTTCGATTGGTGACTGACCACTCCCCACTCACGTGGATGAGCCAGTCAAGAGAGAGGAATGCGCGAGTCACCAGGTGGTTCTTGTCGCTCCAGAACTTCAACTTCACGGTGGAACACAGAGCCGGGAGGCTGCAGGGCAATGCCGATGCCTTGTCCCGGACTTACTGTTTGGTGACAGGAGTTCACCCCCCCCGGGTTGAACTGAGGGGGGGGTGTGTGAGGTAGCAAGGGGAATGGTGGTAGAGGGACGCTATGTTTCCCCATGGATGGTGAGCTACTGCATGTATGGGACAGGAGATGCTTACATGAGCATAGGTGAGGTAGGTGTGGCCCCGTTACTGAGAACGGTGGCTGTTGGTAAAGCCTGTTATGGGACCTCATCTATGAGGAATGGGGGAAGGTTTTTGGGCGGGCCTCCATTCCTCATCTCCCGCCCCAGGCTTTTGAAGTAGCTGGGAGGGAAAGACAGGTGAAAAAGGTTAGGCCGGAAGAGACGGCTGTGAAGGTGTTGTGAGATCAGATCAGACTGGAGAGGAGTTCAGTCGGTGAAAGAGGAGCCTGTGAGCACACAGGGAGCGTGTACCGGACCCAAGGTGGGGAAGGACCCCTAGGCGAGCTCCAGGAGGAGCAGGTTTAGGACCGACGCTATTATCCTGATGTAAGGACTGTTTTTTGTTTGTTTTTGCCATTGTGTAAAATAAAACACACTTGTTTTTTTGGACTGAGCCTGAGTGTCACTGCTTTACTTGCTGCTGCTATAGAGACTGATCCCTACAGTGTACACATGCTGGCATAAGAGAGGCTCACTGTGCATGATCAGAAGGCGTCTGTACTTCAGATCCTGTGCACTAGGCCTCTGTGAAGCTGGGATGTGTACACCCGGATTAAGAAGCTCAGTGCTGTCAAGCTTTGTATAGCACTGGTGAGGACCCTGGATTTTGTAAAGCATGTTAAAAGGGGCACTCCCTTGACTAGTCAAAGCTCTTATTTGCATGTAATAAACATACGTTAGAAATACATTTTTATAAAGATGTTATTATGCATGCAAATAAATCAAGGGATTGTTTGGCAGGTCATTTTGATATCTGCCCAAATTTGTTGGTGGCTCTGGAAGCACGGAGGACCTGACAGGTTCCCTTTAAAAACTATAAATTTCAACCTTAGATACAGTAACTGCGCTGTAATCGCTCCCTGTCACTGTGACTGCCAGCTTGAATGTGAGATAACACGTGTGATAGCTTATTGTCTTGGTCCAAGATTTTAAGTTTCCTCAATTGATGTAAAAACCCATGAATCCACGTGACACATTCATTACTGCTCCGAATGTGTCAAAGTTCAACATAAGTTTATATTCCCAGACTTTTCTGATTCTTTGAAATTTGACTACAGAAATAGTTATTTGAAGGAATCTAGAAAAAGGGGGATTCCATTACATCCAAACTACAGCAAAAATGTATTAAGTGTAGGATTAAATCCTAAATGCTTGTAAGCCAGACACAAAGCATTGTGGTACGTACCTATAGGGATGTCTGTCCAGTATATCCCCTAAACTCCAATGTGTTTCAATATTCTTCTTCAGGGGGTTCAGAACATTTTTACTGTAGTTTGGGTGTATTGGAGTTCTCATTTTTCTGGATTTCTTCAAATAGCTATTGCTGTAGTTAGAATTTGCATAGTATTGACTTTAAGGGAACCTGTCAGGTCGTTTATGTCCCCCCAGCTATCACTGTCTGTACCTGCAGCTTCACAGTACTATTCTAATCATTCCTGCTCATGGTGTAATGTAAAAGTGAAAAAGAGCATTTATACACTTACATTTTCTTATGTGACTGAGGCAGTCAGTCTACAGCTTGGCAGATTAATAGTTAACACACTATTAACTTGCATGTCTAAAGGACCTGTATGATGTCCCGATCATGTGACCATAGTGGGCGGAGCTAAGTGAGCAAACTCATTATGTCCTATGGGGACTTAGCTCCGCCTATTGTAGTCACATGGTTGTGGCATCACATCAGATTTCCCAGCATGCTCTGACATTCAGTCTGAAATGTTAACTATTAACCTACCAAACAGTCTACCTCCTCCAAGATGTAGACTGACTGCCTCATTTACATGAGATAATGTAAGTGTATAAATGCTTTTTTTCACCTTTCACATTACACCATGAGCTCAGACAGGGATGATTAGACTGCTATTATAAAGCTGCAGCTACAGACAGTGATAGCTGGGGAGGCATAAACCAGCTGACAGGTTCCCTTTAAATATGCCCATTATGCACTACATGTAGCTACTTGATTTGCTTTTAGTTAAAGGACCACTGCCTATTTGTAACCAAACTAATATCTCAGTGAATGCATATTTACTCTGTTTGCATCCTTTGTATAGAATATTGTATGTTCTAAAATATCCTGGTAATATGCTATATTAATTGTGGATTTACGCCTAATAGATTGAATGCAATATCTGTACTCAGTATACAGAACCTTCTTTCATTTAGCACTAGAGGCATATACTGGCTTAATAATTTGTTGTTTCTGCTCTTTGTTTTATTTTTTTATATATTTAAATAAAAAAAATGTTTTGTTTTTTTTAAAACTCAATTATTGTGTACAGGGTGCTGATTATTATCAATAATCTTTTGATTTGCATGCCGCTTAGTACCTAAAAATATTGAAATTTTTAATGTCTTACTATTGAAGTTAATGGGAATTGTGAAAATAGCAAAACAGTATAGCTCCCTGTGCTATTCTGTCTGAAAATACATTAATTTCTGCAGAAATTACAGAAACATTGTAGCGCAAACACCTTAGGTGTCAACAGTCCCACCCTCCTATTACTGGCTCATAAGTGTCTCGCCCCTGGTGGGGACCGTGGGGTACTCGAAACCGGCCCTCTCGTCGTCGTCTGGGGCTGTGGGATGTCACAGTGGCGTGACCCGGTCTGTGATCCCCTCGTCGGGCGAGCAGTAAAAGGGGGGATAGTAAAAATGGATGAAAAAAAATAAAAATAAAAGAGTATTGTGACTCCACCCGTGGTTTGTGGCCAGATATAGGCACCCCTGCGGTCCAGACCTCTGGGGATGATGGAGGTTGCAGCTGAGTTCTTGCGCCCTCCATGTGTAGGGCTGGCCCTCAGGGCTACTGCAAAGTAGGTGTAAATGTAATGCAAAGTCTCGGTACCTTTGGGCAGTCTCCTGCTGCCGGCTTATAGAATCAATTTCCACCTCTCATTCACACAATTAAAGTCTTACACAGTTCTGAGCTTTACCAGGTTTACTTCTTGCTCGTCAGGTTTTACAACACAGTCAGTCAGTGCAATAGCGGCTCGGTATTCTTTCAGCAGCTGGGATGGCTTGTCAGCGAATACCTTTTTTCATGTTCCCTTCAGGCCTCTTTCCTCTCTGTTCTGCACACTAGCTACAGTTCAGCTGTTACAGGCTCGCTGTGGGCACCCATCCGGGTTTTCTAGCCCTAGTTCAACGGCCTTCCTTTCGCTGTGCCGGAGGTTGGGCCTTGGGGCATAAAGATCCTGCACCCCACCAGAGTTCGTGGTTGGGGCATACAGCTTCCCTACCACTTCAGCAGAGTCGTTGCCCTGCTTCCGGCCCGGTCCCTTAGTGTTCCCGCTGACCCGGGTTCACCTTGGACACCTTCTGTCTTCCTTGGTTCTCAGCCTGGGACCCTGGCTAACCATACGGTGGCACAGGCCGTCGGGTCCGGGTTCTCTCTGTCTGGTGTCTCTGGCTGACGGGTGTTACTCTTGTTCTCTACTAGACTCCTGGGACTGAACACCTCACTGACTAAAAGCTCCCCATTGGTGTTGTGTGTCCTTTTGGTTCTGTCGTCCCCACCCCTTACCGAGTTCTGTCCTAACTCTCCACCCTCCACCTTGCTCCTCCCGCTATCCCATTGCTAGACATGAAGTAACTTAGACTTGATATAGGGGGATGTGTTGGGTGTGTGTGTGGGGTGACTGACTTACCAATCCCAGCTGTTGCACCATCTCGTGGAGACCGGTCCGCAGGGGCGCCACATAAGCAGTTATTACATATCAACCACTGTCCTTATGCTTGGTTGTAGGATCAGATTCCAATGTTTCTTTGTAATGTGACATCCCTTCCTTCCATCCTTCCCTCCCTCCTTCCTTCCTTCCTTATTTTCCAACTTTCTTTTCTTCTTCCCATTTACACGTCCTAACCTCCCTCCATCCTTGCTTTCTTTTGCCTTCCTAGCCTTTCATCCTTCTCTTCTTCCCACTCTTTATTTCTCTTTCTCTCCCTTTCTCCTAGAAACACATATATAAGCCAATTTCATGAATTAGAAATCACATCCGAAAGAAGAATGATATAATGCTGGTGCGGCAGGCGCGTGTACATAGTGTTGACAGATCTTTTAACATCTTGCTAAATTCTAAATTCCAGTCCTGTACTTTGAAACATCTAAAACATCTCCCACCCGCCTAAATTTGCATAATTAATAGCGCTATAATGCATTAGAATCATAGCCGGCGATCCCGGGAGGAATGAATTGCGGTCTCACAACTACACAGACATAATTAAACAGGCAGAGACCCGGGTATATTTACAGCTCAGAGAGGCTTGTCATGTATGAATAAGATGTAGAACGGCTTTCAATAACATTTCTCTCCATCTATTACAGCCGAGCTACAGGCAATTAAATTGCTTTATTTAACAAAGTGAGCAAAAAAAACAAGTCCCGCTACTAAATACGTATGTGTAATGTATAAATTGCCACGCATGAAAATCGGTTTCCCTCTATTACCCCTCACTGCCTAACGATAGGTTTGGGTATAATTACAGCTGTTATATATTAGACATGTCTTAAGTATTAGAGCAAGACTTGAATAAAATATTAATTGAGGGGCCTCTTTATCCCCCAAAATAGTGTCACTCTCTTATATTGATATTTTGTATGGATTGAAAAGAAAAAAATTGGTACATTATACTAGTTTAATTACACTAAAATGAATACTTAATGCTGTAACCCATTGTAATACACTGATTATCAAGAAAACTCAATAAACATTACTTGAAGTGAAAAGAAGAAAATTGGATTAACTGAATTCACATCAAATTTTACTAAAAATTAGGATTCTAAAAAAGTTATTTTTTTGCAGTTTGCTTTGTGTGAATTCAGCAAAATGACACCATTTTGAGGAATTTTAAAGGGCAGAAAAAGGACATAGAAATGAATACTCACCTCATCGTTCATCTCTTTTTTTTTATTAATCAGACTAGGCTATCTCCTTCCTTCGTTCCATGACCCAGGTCTAATGCTCTTGCAAGTGGTGTAGTCACTTTGAGAGATGTGCAGTTGTCGGAAGGGTCATAGCATTAAAATATCTCATTCTACAATTATCTATGGAATTAGACCAAATTATTTCCTAGGAAAACTCCCCACATGTATAAACGAGCAGAGGGTGTTCACTGCATACCATAAATGCCTCACAAGACCACCAGTTTAGATTACCAAGCTATAACTTGCCTACTTTGGACTCATTATACTAGAGAGCAAACACTGGAGAAGGACATCATGGGTAAGAAGAGTAAAAGGAACAAGAAGAAGACCAGCAACCCGATGGCTTTATACAATCAAGATAATGGTCAAGAAGATGCTGGTGGACCTATCTAGGCACAAGATTGATCTCCCTACAGAGTGTTCATCCATCAAGTCACCATGGCTCAATTTTGAGCTGTAGGCCGTTAATAATGAATAATTCATCCTTTTATCTATCCCTTGTCAAAGTCACTTTTACACTTGTCCTTATTTCCGGCTTCCAGCACATCATCTTTAAAAAAAACTAGCCCACCACTGACAGATGTCATTGTTGGACGATTTATGGCTGTACCTGCCAGTGTTATGGCCATTCGTTTCCATTCTCATATCAGTAAAAATGGAAATGCTAATATTAATATTATTCTAAGAACCTTTGTCTTAGAGGCAGAAGTATGGACCTGGCCCGGCATGTACACATTGTGTATTCCCTGCAAGTCTCAGCTCCATCACGTCTTCTAAAGCATCTCATATACTGGAAATTGTACAGATATTCCTTCCCGCTTCATATCTCAGTAAAATGATCATATTTACCGGTGAAATATTGTTGGACATATATGTCAGTCATACTTAAGATTTCCAACTTCAAATAAAGTAAATATATATGCTGTATATGTATATTTATATATGTATGTATCTGTTAAGATCAATAACGTACTAGGCTTGAAAGTCACTAGTTGTAAAGTATTAATGTTTGGAGAATTGTAACAGAACAGATCTTCTGTAGGTTTATAGCTTATATCAAGCAGAAAGAAAATACCGTATATACTCGTGTATAAGCCGAGTTTTTCAGCACAAAAAATGTGCTGAAAAGTCCCCCCTCGGCTTATACACGAGTATATACGGTAATAATAAAAAAAAAAAAATATATACCCGGCTGTATACAGCCCCCCCCGTGGTATACCGGGCCCCCCCTGTGGCAACCTGTAAAGGAAGCGATGATTATACTTATCGGGTCGCTGTCGCCGACGCCGCCGCTCTGTCACCGTCCGTCACCGCGCTCCTCCTGGTCTTCATGCTTCCTTCACCGTCGCACAGGAAATGACGTCATTTTCTGTGCGCCGGTGAAGGAAGCATGAAGACGGGAAGGAGCGCGGTGACGGACGGTGACAGAGCGGCGGCGTCGGCGACAGCGACCCGATAAGTATAATCATCGCTTCCTTTACAGGTTGCCACAGGGGGGGCCCGGTATACCAGGGGGGAGGGCTGTATACAGCCGGGTACCGCTGTATACAGCGGGGGCTGCTGTATACCCCTCTGGGGCTGCTAAATACCCCTCTGGGGCTGCTATATACCCCTCTGGGGCTGCTATATACCCCTCTGGGGCTGCTGTATACCCCTCTGAGGCTGCTGTATACAGCTCTGGGGCTGCTGTATACAGCTCTGGGGCTGCTGTATACCCCTCTGGGGCTGCTGTATACCCCTCTGGGGCTGCTATATACCCCTCTGGGGCTGCTGTATACCCCTCTGGGGCTGCTGTATACCCCTCTGGGGCTGCTATATACCCCTCTGGGGCTGCTATATACCCCTCTGGGGCTGCTGTATACAGCTCTGGGGCTGCTGTATACCCCTCTGGGGCTGCTATATACCCCTCTGGGGCTGCTGTATACCCCTCTGGGGCTGCTGTATACCCCTCTGGGGCTGCTATATACCCCTCTGGGGCTGCTGTATACCCCTCTGGGGCTGCTGTATACCCCTCTGGGGCTGCTATATACCCCTCTGGGGCTGCTATATACCCCTCTGGGGCTGCTGTATACCCCTCTGGGGCTGCTGTATACCCCTCTGGGGCTGCTATATACCCCTCTGGGGCTGCTATATACCCCTCTGAGGCTGCTGTATACAGCTCTGGGGCTGCTGTATACAGCTCTGGGGCTGCTGTATACCCCTCTGGGGCTGCTATATACCCCTCTGGGGCTGCTGTATACCCCTCTGGGGCTGCTGTATACCCCTCTGGGGCTGCTATATACCCCTCTGGGGCTGCTGTATACCCCTCTGGGGCTGCTGTATACCCCTCTGGGGCTGCTATATACCCCTCTGGGGCTGCTGTATACCCCTCTGGGGCTGCTGTATACCCCTCTGGGGCTGCTGTATACCCCTCTGGGGCTGCTGTATACCCCTCTGGGGCTGCTGTATACAGCTCTGGGGCTGCTGTATACAGCTCTGGGGCTGCTGTATACCCCTCTGGGGCTGCTATATACCCCTCTGGGGCTGCTGTATACCCCTCTGGGGCTGCTGTATACCGCTCTGGGGCTGCTGTATACGGCTCTGGGGCTGCTGTATACAGCTCTGGGGCTGCTGTATACCCCTCTGGGGCTGCTGTATACCCCTCTGGGGCTGCTATATACCCCTCTGGGGCTACTGTATACCCCTCTGGGGCTGCTGTATACAGCTCTGGGGCTGCTGTATACAGCTCTGGGGCTGCTGTATACCCCTCTGGGGCTGCTGTATATACCACTGGGGAGGCTACTGTATACTACCACTGGGGAGGCTGCTGTATACTACCACTGGGGAGGCTGCTGTATACCACTGAGGGGGGCCTGTATACCACACTGCTGGGGGCTGTATACCTGTGCTGGGGTCCACCCTCGGCTTATACACGAGTCAATAGGTTTTCCCAGGTTTTGGGGGCAAAAGTAGGGGGGTCGGCTTATACACGGGTCGGCTTATACACGAGTATATACGGTACATCTATATTTTACAAGGCGGGCATTGAGATGCTGAATTGGCCATTGGTGTTTTACTAGTGGACTCAAGAACTGCTATCTTCCCATAACTTTACCGGGGATATAACTAAGAGATGGTTAATATTCCAGGTTAAGGATAGTCCTGGTCTATGAATAATTGGTTGAAACCACATTAATTTTTTACAAGTTTTTTTTAATACAATTTTCAATCACAACTGCATGGCCATATGGAAAGATACTCTAAAACCCGTTTCACAGCAGCGTTTTTGCTAAAGTGCGACCAATCCGGTAGGTGGCACCGCATCTAAGGCCGACTTGTGGCCGGGATCTGGTTAAGCCCAATGCATTGCCTATGGGGCTTGTGGTCCGGTGTGGCAAGTGCGGTTGCGCCGGATCGGCTAGATCCGGAACTTGGGGCCCTTAGGTGGGGGATCCGGCAGATGCGGTATATCTGCCAGATCTGCCGCACAGCAGCAAAAACGCTGATGTGGAAGGTCCCTTAGAGTATGTTTACATTTGGAGCATATGATATGGATTTTTCATATTGATTTAAAGGCAAAAATATCGGCAAAGTACAGTATATCAAATCTCATGTACATGGTGCATAAAAAAATCCCTGTGTACAATGAATTGTGGTCATGACAATTAATGACGCTTTTCACTCGTTCCAAAAAAAGGATAAAACATGCAATGAATCAAAGCCTGTAACTAAACCACATGTATCACAGTGGAAAGTCCAGCAAGAAAAATTCAGGTATGAAAAATATTCTAAAGGAAGGAGTTATATTCAAATAGTTTTTATTGGGTTTTAAATATAATTATGACAAGCATAGCAGAGCATTTATCATATATGTACACAAAGTAAGTAGTACATAGATTCATTTGGTGGGTAAGTAATATTAACTATACGGTATAAAGTTGTACTGTAGTTCTAATGGCCACTTTACACGTCCCAACATCGGTCCGATGTTGGATACAACAATGCTGCAGTGCGCTTTTTCTGGGCAGAATTCCAAGATCGCATAGGAGCTGTTACACAGCGCAATATCGGCAGGCAACGCAACTGCGATGTCTACGCCCCTTGTATGGGCGACCCAGGAACGACCATTTAACATGGGAGAGAATAGGGGAAGTTGTACTCCAAATCGTTGTTGGGCTTTCACACAACATGATCCGGCCACATCATCCATCCAGTATTGGGCCGTTGGAGAGCCTGCTCATTTCTTCCCCGATATCGTTTTGGCATCGTTCTTGCATCGAATTGGACTTTTACACCATACAATGCACGAACGATATCGGGGCCAACGCACGAACCATGTGACTTTTTATCGGAGTTGGACGCCGATATCGGGACGTGTAAAGTGGCCATAAGACTTTTCATGAAAATACAGAGTACATATGTAAGTCCTAGTGTAGTTAACTCTTAGGGATACTTTTGCTATAACAAATGACTGAATTTTCTTTTAATAACACAAATTAACTATACGGTATCTACTGTATGTACAGGATAAGGAAGCCTACAATGGGGAGGGTTGTGTTGGGTGAGAGTTGCTCACTATGTCCAACTATTCTTGTGTTTTCTATCTAGGTCTCGAGTACAGGGTAAGCTATGCAGGGTAGTCAAGGTCGGTATGTTAATGTTGATAATATGTTAAGGTTTCATGATGGTTGCAGTGAAGGTATATGGAAATTCCAGTCTTCCCATTTTCTAGACTATTTTCTCTGAAGGTTGTTTCTGAGGGAATATAAGTACTCATAAGAATTGTGGCTGGCTATCTTTACAATGGTATCCGCAACTACAGGGGGTAGGAGATCTCTCCAGCAAAAGGTGATGTATGGGTCTGTGTTTTTTTGGAATAGAGTTGATTCTTATGAGGAGAAGAGCAAGTTCGGGTGTCAGAGTGAAATTTAATTTTGTTATATTATTTATTAGGGACTGTATCCCAGCCCAGTAGGGTCTAATGACTTTGCAGCCCCAAAATACATGAGTTAAGTTACCTATAGCTGTACAGTTTCTCCAGCAGAGAGGAGAGTTATGATTTTGGATCAGGTGCAGCTTGAGGGGTTTAGATACCAGTGATTGTAAGTCTTAAAGTGTGTTTCTAGAAGAGAAGAGCAGGAGATATAGGTATATATTGTGTTAAAGGCTATGAGTAAATGGTCAGTTTGGATTTTGAGGTCTAGATCTTCTTCCCAGGCCTCTATGTTTGACGTACGGCGTTTTGATTTAGGTTCTGGTATATGTTCCCCAGAAAAGAGTGCTGTGTGGATGTTTTAGCAATTGGGTCAAATTTTGAGGGAGGAAGAAATTCAGGTTGTGTGAATTTATAACATCTTGGATTTTTTTCCAAAGCTTTTCTGCTACGGGTTTTAGCTTGAATTTATCTTTGAGCATTTGGAATGGAATGAGATGTTTTTTGTCCTCTAGAATATCTGAGATGTATCTAATTCCTGATTCTTTCCATGACTTCAGCTTATTTCTTGGAGAAAATAGTTCAAGAATGTCAATGTCTATCTGATTCGCCCACCCGGACCGTGGGGTACTCGGAACCAGGCGGCAGTTTCTGCTGGGGTAGTCACGGGGGTCGACGCCCGGCTCCATGGCCCTGGGTGGTCAACAAAAGGGGGATAAAATAATTAGGAATTAACGTGACACCAACCGTGGTGTGCAGCTATGGGTAGCCGCCGGTGTAGTCGGGACCTCTGGGGATGATGGAAGTATCAGCGAGGATGTTGAGCCCTCCACGGGTAGGGCTGGTCCCCAGGGCAACCATAAAGTCAATAGATAAGCAGGGGTGCAGTGTTCAGAGTCACAGGCAGCCTCCTGCTGCCAGATCCCCAAATCCGTCTACCTTCTCTCAGGTGCAAGAAACACAGTCACAGACAGCATTGAGCATTAACCGGGTTTACTCTCTTTTCTCGTCAGATGGTACCGTTTATAATAGTTCAAAGCGGCTCCATTGTGGTCAAAGCAGCCGGAATGGTTCATCTGCATCACCCCCTATTGTGTCTCTTTCAGGCCTTTTTGGTCTGTTCGCACACTAGCTATGATCCAGCGGTCATGGACTTTCTGTGGGTGACTTTCTGGGTCCCCTAGCCCTAGTACGACAGCCTTCTCTTCACTGAACCGGAGGTTGGGTCTTGAGACATAAAGACCCCGTACTCCGCCGGTCTGCAGCCCGGCACCCGTAAAAGCCTCTTGGTGGCTCAGGCCACCTGGTCCATGTACACTCAGTCCTGTACGGTGGTGTTCTCTCCTCTCCTCAACTGACTGGTCTTCACTCCTCAACTTCCTTTGGCTGACTCCTCTCTCTCTTTCTCCTTCTCTCAGTGTGTGTGTGTTTGTTGTTACTTCCCCTAACCGGGTTCTTTTCTAACTTTCCACCACTCCACCTGGCTCCTCCCGCTATCCCGTTGCTGGGCATACAGTCTCTATAGACTTAGACTTAGGATTGGGAGTGTGTTGGGTGTTTGTGTGGGGAGATCGACTTACCAATGCTGCTGCCCCATCTGGTGGCGACCGGTCCATAGGGACTCCACATATCCAAAACGGAGGAGTCAGTGTGTGGGCTTTAACTGAGGTGTTGAGTAGCTTTCTCTAAGTCTAAAGGAAGGAGTTTAAGTGGTAGTCTGCTGTTTTTGTAAAAATATTCATTTTCAATGTCCAGCGGACCATCAGAGTTCTAATGGACAGGATGTGGCAAAACTCCTCCAACCGGCTGATTTCTTCCCTGATTAGTTGTCTGAACATGACGATGTGTGATCATCATAATGCAACTATTTCATTGCATCAGGTGGTCTAATCAAAGCGACCCGTGGATGCCGACAGGTAAGAGGTGGCTTGTAGGGCTTCTGTCCTGCGGTCACAGAATACTGTCCTTTGAAGTAATTTACTCATTCTACATTTGCTCTGTATTTTGCTTTTTTTTCTCATTGCGTACTCCATGTCTATTAAATCCATATACATGGAGCTTATGGGTGACCGCCATTCCTGTCATTCTCCATAGGGCTATGGATGTTCAATTTTCTCTTACAGTCCCATAGAGAAAGGAATGGATTGGTGGTTGAGCATACACACTGCTTCTATATTCTAGCAGATATAAAATTGCTTCATTGTGGTTATCGGTGGGGGTCTCAGTGATGGGTGCCCCACAGATCAAAGAGACATGATCTACCTAGCGGATAGGTGATAACTTGTTAATACTGGAACATCCCTTTAATTTTTCCTTGCCGCATCATGAAATATCAGTATCCCATCCAGATTTATGGTGGTAAGCCTACTTGAATATGGGTCAAGCTGCAATACCAGACACAACCTGTAGACAGTAATGGTGCTGTTTCCACCTCTAGTCATGGCCAACACCTTCCTTTATAAAGACCTCAGTTAATAACCACTTCCATTATAAAGGTTGGTTTTCCCTTAAAGTGTTTATCACATTTACTATTGTTCTTAAGAATTGGGAGCTTTATAAAGTAATATATTGTTTTCCTTTCATAAAACATTTTTCCTATTCAAAGCCAATAATCCCAAATTCAGAATTAAAAAATAAAATCAATTTGTCAATGCAAATAATTGTCTACTGGGCTTTTGTTAATATTTTTTAATCAGATGTTATTAGTTTTTATTGTTGCAAGCGATGGCTGTAGATAAAATACATATTTATAGGGGATGTTTTGCGTGTAGCAGAAGCATTTAATTATATGTGTTATTGTTTTGCTGGTACAATGTGTTCACTCGCTGATGTACTAAACACTTCAAAATATATTACAAAATAAACAGGTCTATTAAAAGTAAGCAAAGTCGTATAAGTCAATGAGTGTACAACAGGCTAAAGCATAGTTATGGCCGAAAAATGCACTTAATGGGTAATGTCCCTTTTGGGTATATTCCTATTTTCCAGATTTGTTGCAAAAATGACAGCGACATTACCATTCTTTTGATTGGAACTTGCATAAACACAATATTTCTGCAAAATTGTCACAATCTTCTCCTAGATGTAACAATGATGGGTATTTAAGACGTACTAGTCATTTTTTTTACATTGGCCATGGATCATTGTCACTTCCACACCAGTCCATTAGTGATGAGTGAGCACTACCATGCTCAGGGCACTTCAAAAGAGCAGTCGATGATTGGATGGGCTCAATTCCTTTACGAGTATAATGGAAGTCAATGGGGAACTCATTAGTATTTCCAGAAAAATGCCTGAGTTTGTAACTGACTTCCATCATATTCCGTACTCAAGTAATGAGCACCTGAAGATTGTAGTGCTTGCTTATCACAAAAAACATGTATTCTGCTTTTTCCTGCAATGGGATGGTTAATACAGATTTTCCCAGTTGTAAAAGTGTGCAGAGAGAGAATCGAAGGGGGAAAAGGCTTATTTACATCTTGCTATTACCAACCCATTCTCATTGATGTCATAGACCCCTGTCTTCACTGTCCACCATGGTTCCCTGAAAATTCCCTCAAGCAAAACCTAACCTTAAACCCTAACCCTAACACCTAGCCCCTAACACTACCCATAACAGCTAACCCCTAAACCTAACCCCTGACCCTAAAACCTAACCTTAACCCTTACCCCTAACCCTAACACCTAATCTTAACCCTAACCTCTTATCCTAACACCTAACCCTAACCCATAACCAGAACCCCTAACACCTAACCCTAAAATCTAACTGTAACCCTAACAGTTAACTTCTAAATTTAACCCTAACCCCTAACCCTAACACCTAACCTTAACCCTACTTCTTACCCTAATACCCAAACCCATAACCCTAAACACCTAACCCTAAAATCTAACAGTAAACCCTAACAGTTACCGTATATACTCATGTATAGCCGACCCGTGTATAAGCCGACCCCTACTTTTGCACCCAAAACTTGGGAAAATCTATTGACTCGTGTATTAAGCTGAGGGTGGACCCCAGCACAGGTATACAGCCCCGAAGTGTGGTATACAGGCCCCCCCCGTGGTATATACAGGCCCCAGCAGTGTTACAGCAGCAGCCCCAGTGGTATACCAGCAGCCAGCCCCAGGTAGTTATACAGCAGCCCAGGTATTTTACAGCAGCCCAGTGGTAGTATACAGCAGCAGCCAAGTGGTAGTATACACCAGCCCATAATATACAGCCCCATGTGGTAGTATACACGCAGCCCCATAGTATATACAGCCAGTGTATATACAGCCCCAGTGGTAGTATACACGCAGCCATAGTATATACAGCCCCAGAGGTTATACCCCCCAGTGTAGTATACAGCAGCCCCATGGTATATACAGCCCCAGTGGTAGTATCAGACCCAGTAGTATATACATCCCCAGTGTAGTATCCAGCAGCCCCAGTGTATATACAGCCCCAGTGGTAGTATACATACAGCCCAGTGGTATATACAGCCCCAGTGTAGTATAGCGCCCCAGTGGTAGTATATAGCACCCCCAGCAGCCCCAGTATGTATATACAGCCCCAGTGAGTATACAGCAGCCCCAGTATATATACAGCCCAGTGGTAGTATCCAGAGCACCCGTATATATACAGCCCAGTGGTAGTATACATACAGCCCCATGGTATAGACAGCCCCAGTGGGAGTATATAGCAGCCCAGTGGTAGTATATAGCATCCGCCAGCAGCCCCATAGTTATAACAGCCCCAGTGGTAGTATCCAGCAGCCCCAGTGTATATACCAGCCAGTTGGTAGTATACATACAGCCCCAGTGGTAGTATATAGCAGTCCCCAGTGGTAGTATCCAGCAGCCCCAGTAGTATATACAGCCCCAGTGGTAGATATAGGCCCCAGCAGGGCCCCCCTCATAGTTTGGCGCCCCCACCTAACTTTCTGGGCCCCCGCATGCACGCTGCGCTCATACATTACCTGTCTAGCAGCTGTCACCTCCGGTGGCGGATCGCGGCTCCCGGCTCGGCTTCCATCTTCATCTCTGTCTTCCTGCTTTGTGGCTGGGGCTCATCGCGAAAGACGTCATCGCGACGCCGCCGGTCACGTGACAAGCAGGAAGACAGAGAGGAAGATGGAAGCCGGGATCGGGAGCTGCGATCGCCACGGAGGTGACAGCTGCTAGACAGCTAATGTATGAGCGCAGCTCTGCATGCGGGGGGCCAGCAAGTTAGTGTGGGGCCAAACTTTGAGGGGGACCGTATTGACTCGCGTATAAGCGAGGGGGACTTTTCAGCCCAATTTTTGGCTGAAAAACTCGCTTATACGCGAGTATATACGGTAACCCCTAAAAACCTAACCTAACCCCTAACATTAACTCTAACCCCAGCCTTGTGGGCATTTTTCTTTCAGCCATTTTCTTGGTCACTGGTCTAACATACTTCAAAATCTAGCTTTTAATTTCTGCTAATAAAATGCAGTGTCTTGGTCATATTATAATTTTTTTTCATTAAATCATCACTCCCATAAGAGAATTCATGTGAACAATTTAAATGGTTTCAATATGTGTGAAAAACCAAGTTATCAACCATCAATCATTATTTGTCTTAGGCCTCCTTATCTGAGTATTTCCTCTGCTGGTGACTTTTTGTACATTTTGTAAAGAAATCTTCTTGATGTCAGCCTAATTACATAATTTCCATTCCATGCTAATGCCTTCCAGGTACAGTAAATAAGAAAACTGAGGGCTTCCCAACAGGTAAATGTGAGCAGGTGCATACTGAAGTGGACAAATACTATAAAGATACCGTCACACGCCGCCATATGGCTTCCATATCACCGGCGATTTGACGTGAGTGCGCATATTTCAGGCACTTTTTTTCAGACCGCTGTGGAGCTGTCACACGTAGCTATGTAGCGTGCGATCTTCGGCGATCCTGCGTCCCGGAAATCATCTGCTGAAGACCGGAAGCGATCTTCCCTTCATACATTGCCACGTCACACGCCACAATCGTAGCAGCAATGTGGCCATACTGTTTCGATAGGGGCGTGCTAGAGTGTGTTTCAGTGCGCCCCTATCACTGCGATTGGTGGATGGAACTGCGTTCCCATTGGTCATCCCTGCGTGAACACGGGTCATCAAATAAGGCGCCTCGGACACGGCCATCCAATTGTAACGCAGTATAACCCATCAATCGCTGCAGATGTGACGTAAAAAAACACCATCCAAGCACACCTACGGGATTGATTTCAGGATCGCTGTGTACATCGCAATCGCCCTGTCACACGCCATGATGCGCTGAAATCGCCTGGTGGATATCGCCTGATTTCACTTCAGTGCAGGGCAATCAGGTGATGCTCCACTGGCGAATTCTCGCTTTAGAATCGCCCAGTCACACGCCACTACACACATGCGATGTGGTTTCCACATCGCTGAATTCGGGAATTGCCAGCCAGGCGATATGGTGTCGTGTGACGGTACCTTAAGGAGCATCGTGTTATGGATGCAAACAAACGAGTGTTCTCTGCTTGATCAGTGTTCCAGGTGCAACAGATTTTGGCTGTATTCTCCCGCCGAGACCACTCGCGGCTCCACAAGAATAAATTGACATGCTGCAAGTCGGGAAGCCACGCCGCATGTCAATTTACGCTGCAGAGAAAAGAAGCACAATAGGCATAAAGTTCTATAAATTCATTCACCATACTTGTACAGAGTTTTGGGTGCAACGAAAACACTTTATGTGCAAAACGCTGCTAATCCTGATTGTGGGAATGTACGGTAATAAATCAAAAGATAGTTGCACTTTTGAAATGCTAAGGATGCAAACAATGAATTTAGAAACATGGAAATGGATTACTGCTAAGGAAATACATAAGAAAAATTGAGATAAATAGCATATAAAAAGGGTATTTTATATGAACCCTGGAGCCAACATCAAGGTGTATTTTTTCACTTGATCCCTACCTAAACTAATGTCTCTCTCTGTGTTAAAGCAGAAAGTCGGAGCTGGATGGTCAACAAAGCACAAAATGGGATCTTACACAATAAATTCAAAAAAGGAAAGACTCATCTTGTTGGGTTGTGCCAGACCGACCACCTCAAAAGCATTTATGGGTTTCCGCAGTCCCACGTTAAGATAATATCTTAATGTTGCCAAAACAGGGTCATTACTGTGCAGCTGAATAGATCAGATGATGCATAGTCTTATAATATAACAAAGGTTTATTAGCTGATGCTTTTTGAACTGACCCGCTTCTTCCTCAGGACTACTGCATTACAAACATTAAATAGGAAACAGGAGAAACAGGCGCGCTGAGTGAATTTGAAAAAGCCTGCGCTTACAGTAAAATCTCAAACCATCATGTAGAATAACATTACAAACAAGGATATTCATTAGATCATCAGTAGTAAAGTAATCAAGAAGTAATAAAAACAAAAACTGGAAAAAAGAAATAAAAGGAACAAATGGACAAGATAGCAAAAATGAAAAAAGGGGGTGAACACCAATCTGTTTAACTTGTAAACCATGAGAGGGTTTTGATCTTTCCTTGTCTCTCTATCTGTGGGTTTCCTTACTCCCTTGTCCCATTGGGAATCAGATCAGGACTGGTCAGGAGCATGGTCAGGCTGGCGACTCAGGCCTCCCCACCATTAGGAATACCCCTGAGATAAAGGATAGCATAGGGTCCCAAGCTTGAGGGACATATTAGGCATCGTATTTCCTGTGATCCCATAGTCACCGTAACACCTACTTCTTTTTTTGACATCGTTGGTCACTGAAATCTTACTAATAAATTATCTTTTGCAAATACCTTCTACTAGTCGGGGGATTTTGTGATTGCTTTAATTTACCTTATAGTACATTAATTGGCATCACCTTAAACCCATTTGTTGGTCTGATATTCATGTATTATTTCTTGGAGTAGTTTTTATCACTATTTTACTATTTTATATTATGGATTCAACCAGATTTTTCTTAATGTATTGTCTACTTCTTCTCTTGATAGGAGGCATCACATGACAGCTGCAGTAAAACAGAATCCACAGATCAATTGCTGATGTCACCCGAGGTGAAGTAGGAAGCCCAGACAATGATAAGTGTGGGGAGCTATCAGACATTTTCAGCACGGATGGATAGTAAAGTTGATTTTAGGGTTCACAAGTTAAGGGGGATGTACCAGAATGTCTCTCTGAGCCTGTTTATATAGACCATAATGCAATCAGGGTACATTACCATTGAATGTACCTGGCGGTTAAGGGGGTTGGGTGTGTTTGTCTTTGCTCAAATAAGGGGCAGGAAGGAGAATAGAAGTAGACACGTGTTTTGGGGAGGTCAGTTTGTTGTTGTCAAGTGGAAGCCATAGGATCAGAGCTAAGGCCAATGCTGAAACACATGGATGGACTATAGAATTTTGGACTCAATTCACGTGCTACGGTCGTGAGATCTACCCACTGGATTTTAGGAATTATCCTATGGAACATTTTGTTGGCTGGTTTCTGATCTTATGGTCTGGATGCATTGCACTGTGGTCATCTACCTGAACTTTCTGAAATACCCTATACGTATACAAATAAAACCGGTTGCATCGTTTACTTGCATAGGTGATTATTACAACCCGCAACTTGAGATTTTCACAGTAATTACTATCGAAGAGCAGCAGAGCACCAGTAGGTGAGTATGTTTTTTTTTATGTTAAGACCACCTTTGCACTATTCTATGTACTATGTAAAGGTAGAAGGCAACCCCTTTATGTTACCCCTATAAATAGCAATGGCAACAACAGACATCTCTTTTTGTCATTTAAAGAAAAAACCTGAAGCTAAAAAGCATTCACCAAGGAAGGATCAGGGACAGCACTTGGCAAAGGATGGGAAGGTGCACTACAGAATTTAACTTCTTGGATCCAAAACTAGATGTAGCTGTTAAAACCGTCCAATGCAACTAGCAGCTTCTGGTAAGGCAGAACCTTTAGAAACTCTGAGACCTGTAACCCCTATACAGAGATCTGGATTCACAGAGAGCCCAGGAGGTAACTGCCTTAAAGGGAACCTGTCACCTGGATCTAAGCCCCTACACTATCACTACCTGTCCCTGCACCTTCTTAGCTGCTCCCTATCTATTCCTCTCTGAGCTAAAAGGGCCCTATAACACTGCAGAAAAATAACATAACTTACTGCAGTCCCTGAGGCTGGGGACTAAAAAAAAGGCGGCCCCAGGCTCCATTCTGCCCCTCCTCGATGTCGCAGCGCACGCCCCACTGGGCGGCATTATTCTTTATTCATCGACGCCTCCTCCATTTGGAATCTCCCGCCCTCTTTACACCTATCATGCACCGGCCGCTACGTCACATCCGGCGCAGTGCATTATGGACCCGATCACGTGATCGGCCCCAGTGCATTATGTGCTTGATCACGTGATCGGCCCAGCTTCACTAAGCGCATTGCACATGCGTGGAGCAGGGCCGATCACACGATCAAGCCCATAAAGGACTGGGGCTGATCACGTGATCGAGCCCATAATGCACCGCGCCGGATGTGACGTAGTGGCCGGTGCATGATAGGTGTAAAGAGAGTGGGAGATTCCAAATGGAGGAGGCGGCGATGAAGAAAGAATACTGCCGCCCAGCGGGACATGCGCTGCTGCATCGGGGAGTGATGTATAGAGCCTGGCACCGCCTTTCCAGTCCCCAGCCTCAGGGACTGCTGTAAATTATAAGTTATTTTTCTGCAGTTTTATAGGGCCCCTTTAGCTCAGAGAGGGATAGATTGGGAGCAGCTAGGAAGATGCAGGGACATGTAGTGATAGTGTAGGTGCTTAGATCCAGGTGACAGGTTCCCTTTAAGAAAGAAAAAGCAGCAAACCAGAGCAAGGAGGCAGTTATACAGGGAAGCCAGGGCAAGACAAGGGAGAAAAAAGGGTAGAAATGTCAGGAAGCTGAGTCAGAACCGAGAGAACGGTGAGATACAAAATTGTGAGGATAAATCAAAGTCAAAGAACAAGGCCAAGGTCTAAGTAAAGTAACAGAGAAATTAGCAAGTCATAATGAGGAACTAGGCATATCGCTGGCAGCTAGTGAGACATGCCCCAGGATTTATATAGGAGCTCAGGAACCAATGACCCTATCTGGACTTCCCACATACCAACACTATCAGGCTGTTAAGCACAAGTGATCCCAGCCACAGTAACCCCAGAGTACAAGTGAAGCCTGCACTTTGCAGAATTCACTGCAGGAACCTTTCTCCCAACACCAGCATTACCATCAGTGTGAACATGGCAATGTCTGGTCACAGGGGTAGAAGCCGCAGAAGGAAAACCCTGCAGAGGCACAATACCTTTTACATCAGCGCCCTCTGTAGGGCGAACATGGTGTCGCCTAGTGTCTGGGGCAGGAATTACGGGAGCGAGTCCAGATGAGGACGCATTACTGGCACCATCTATAGATGGAATATGTGGGCGCCAAGTGGCCGGGGCAGGAACTGCAGGAGCTGGTACAGGTGGAGATGTGACAGTAGCACCATGTCAAAGGAATAGATCACCGGCCTCTAAGTGCGATCTACATATGTTAAGATGTTACATTGTCGGTAAACTCGCAGGTTAATCTGTGGTTTACACGTACAATTGTGAAACTGTTACCGCTATTATTGACAGTAGTCATGGTTAGAGGCATCTGTTTTCATAATCATAAACTGATTGAAAGACACAAGAGGACGTCTCACATGGGGAATATAAAAAGTCAAAAAGGTCAGCCATAATAAAGCATGCTGTAAATTAGTAATTGGAATCAATGCATTAATTTCTGCCATTTGCATATAAATAGATTAATAGCAAAATCATTTTTACATTCTTTTAAGCTTTCAAAAAGGTCATGAAGTCAGTACTTTTAGTACATAATTTAGCATTAAATATGTTGTGCATTAATTTTTAAGAACATCATTTCATATGCAGTTTGTTGCTGAATAATTGACGGGTTTAAATAGACGAATGTGATGAAAAGTAATATGTGGCCTGCTGAAAAATGAAAAGGCTAACTCAAATTAATCAACTTGCACTTTGTATTTATTAAAAAATAAAAAAAAATGGACTAATAGATTGTGCTGAGTGGAGACCACGGAGTAGATGTATCAAAAGGAGCATAGTAGATAATGTGGTGGAGTAGCTCATAGAAATATGATCTATTGCTTATATCATTTTCAAAGAGGCTTCCGAAAGTAGGAATTAGTCCTAACGGTAATTGCTTTTCCAGGAGTTATGGCAGCACCCTAGGATGAGGTTGTCCTTCAGGTCTTCTCTAAGGACAAGAAGAAAGAGAGGTAAAACCTTCCATCCGCTACCAACATCCAGTGTTTTCACAATTACTATACCAATTTGTTTTACTTAGGCTAGCGTCACATTACCGTTTGCCTTGTGCTCAGGGGGTTGGGCTAAAAACTTAGACTTTGGAGGCATAAACGCGGTGCTACCGCCAGGGTAGCGCCGCGTTAATGCTGCCAATGTTACCCAATGGAGCCGCGGCCCATAGCGCTGCTCCAACGTGGCTATCTAATTGAAATCTCGCATTATTTCCTAATGCAAGAAAAAACTCTTTCAACAAAGTCTTTTCTCGCGTTAGGAAATACCGCGAGATTTCAATCAGATGTCGGCATTGAAGCCGCGTTAAGTACAGGGTCTCCATAGGATAACATTAGCAGCGTTAATGTGGCATACCATGGCGGTAGCACCGCTTTTATGGTGTCAAAGTCTACGTTTTTAGCACGACCCCCTGAGCGCACAGCATACGGTAATGTGATCCTAGCCTTAGGCTGGTTTCACACTGGCGCTTTTTGCCATCGTGTTTGTCCAGAACTGGTTGAACTCACATCCATTTTTGGCCCCATTGACTTTCAATGAGGCTGCAGGCACTTGCGGGTGCATTCAACTTATCCCATTTGCCCTACACCCAAGTGTCACCATTTTTTGCACTGAGACCATAACCACATGTTGTTGAAATTTTGGTCTCTGTGACAAAAAACGGGAACACCCGAATCCAAGGCACTCTGGGTTGAATTACAATGTGCCCCTATGTAACCTGGATCCTGCAGACTCTGGAACCCGTTGGATACCGGATGAGAGCTCTTGGGCTGCACATGCACAGAACGCAGTTCTAAATGACACTCATTTGTCCCCGAAGCTGGCAAAGAAACATACGCAGCCGGAGGCAACTGTATGCACCTGCATCGGTATTATTACTGATCCGTGTAAAATCTACATCCCCCTGGATTAAAAAAAAAACATCAGTTTGAAACCAGCCTTACTCATATTGCACCATCAGATTCTAGACCATTTTACAAACATCATCATCGCTGATGCCTTACTTGACATTACCTGGATGTCTCAAATTCTTTTTGCCTAACTTATTTTAAAAAAAAAATAATTTTTGAGAGAAGTTAACTGCAACACAACGGATGAGAGGAGTTCAAAATAAGACTCATATAGGCTATTTAGAACAAGGCTGAGGTCCCAAGATAGTACCCATTGCCTTAAATTAGATGTATACCTTGTGTTAGATTTGATGAATTTGTAACCCAGAGATGATCTGCAAGTGGAAAGTAAATCAAGATATAGTTGCAGCAGTCATGCATTGGAAGTGCCGATTTTCGACTACTTCCAGTCTTAGTATTACATGCACCACTCTTTCAGATGTTAACACCTGAACCTTAAATTGCAAAATTAAGCTGAATTACGAACTAGGTATCAATAACACAGTCAAAGCTGCAGCTACAATCAGTCCAAAAACTCCTCTCTATGGATCAGTCAGCCGATCAAGGGAAAAAGGAGACTACTAGGTTTCCAACTGCAATAAAAATCTGGAAAAAGGACAAGCACAATAGGCTCTCATCTGGGTGGTGACAGTAATGTATTTCAGGAAAATATGCTCACTTGGGTGGGATTGTGTGCTCACAACCACAGATTGCTCCTAACGTACAGATGTGCAAACCCCAAAAGTGAAGGACAGTGTGGCAATGCAAAAGGTGTTAACTACTCGCACTGCTGGTGGACTACGTTCAAGAAGGATCAGCCAGATGAAAAATCCAAGTAGTTTATTAGGCCAATTTATTTTGAAGTAATAACATCTTCAGGACAAAAATTGCTTGCTCAGATATTGCCAGGATCTGAGCACCATGAGCAGGTCCTTCCTCCTACAATACACAGAACCAGTTTGGCTCCATGAATTTCACACAACTGGAAGACTTTTCCATTGAAGAATAAATGAAGATCCCTCAAACACGAATTGAAAGACTCTTGGTTGCTACAAAAAGGGTTTACAAGCTGTGATAACTTGCAAAATGGGGGCTTCTACATTAGGTACTAAAGATGAAAATATATTTATCTTTTGGCCTAAAATACAAAGGTCATGACGTCATGTGTCATAAAATTGGGGGTGGCATGGGGGGTGGGGTTAGACCAGTCAATATATTAGGAAGGAATAGAGGTAAAGAGAGATGCATAAAGTGCATGTACACTAATGCCAGAAGCCTCACCAACAAAATGGAGGAAATAGAATTGATTTTGTTGGAAAAACATGGTGGGGATATCGGAGACTTGGCTGGACGAGAGCCATGACTGGGCTGTTAATTTCAGGGCTATAGTCTGTTCAGAAATGACCGTACAAATAAGCGAGGAGGAGGTGTCTGTTTATACGTAAAATCATCCTTAAAACCCATCCTGTGTGATAATATAGGTGAATCTAATGGAAATGTAGAGTCTCTGTGGATGGAGATAAGGGGAGGGGGAAAAAATAATAAATCACTGATAGGGGTTTGTTATAAGTCTCCAACAATAATGGAGGTGGAGGAGAATATCCTCATAAAGCAAATAGATGAAGCAGCGACTCAGGGAGAAGTCATTATTATGGGGGACTTCAACTACCCTGAAATACATTGGGGATCAGAAACCTGCAGTTCCAGCAAAGGTAATAGGCTTTTGACAACTATGAGAGACAATTATCTTTTACAACAGGTTCAGGACCCAACAAGAAGGGGGGCACTGCTGGACCTAAAATTAACCAACAGGCCAGACCGCATATCACATTTATGGGTTGGAGGTCACTTGGGTAATAGTGATCATAAAATAATAAGTTTTCAAGTATCCTTTAATCAGATGTGTAGTAGAGGGGACACAAGGACACTAAACTTCAGGAAGGCAAATTTCCAACGGTTGAGAGTTGATATTAGTGCAATAAACTGGGACGATGTCCTGAGGCACAAAAGTAAACAAAGCAAATGGGAGACGTTTATTAGCATCCTGAATAGGACCTGTGCACAATATATACCCTATGGGAATAAACATTACTACAAATAGGAGGAAACCACTATGGCTAAATAAAGCGGTAAGAAGTGCAATATGTGACAAAAAGAAAGCATTTAGGGAATTAAAGCAAGTAGGTAGTGATGAAGCGTTAATTAAATACAGAAAATTAAATAACATTTGTAAAAAGCAAATCAAGGCAGCAAAGATTGAGACAGAGAGACTCATTGCCAGAGAAAGTAAAAATAATCCCAAAATATTTTTTAACTACATAAATAGTAAGAAACTAAAAAATGATTGTGTTGGCCCCTTTAAAAATAGTCTGGGTGAAATGGTGGATGAGGATGAGGAAAAAGCCAATATGCTAAATGAATTTTTTTCAACAGTATTTACACAAGAAAATCCTATGATAGACAACATGATCAGCGGTAACAAAAACTATCAATTAAATGTCACCTGCTTAACCCAACATGAAGTACGGCATCATCTAAAAATCACTAAAATTGACAAATCCCTGGGCCCAGATGGGATACACCCCAGAGTACTGCAGGATTTAAGTACTATCATAGATAAACCATTATTTTTAATCTTTAAAAATTCCAGAATAACAGAGTCTGTAACACAGGATTGGCGTATAGCAAATGTGGTGCCAATATTCAAAAAGGGGACAAAAACTGAACTTGGAAATTATAGGCCAGTAAGCTTAACCTCTACTGTGGGTAAAATCCTAGAGGGTTTTCTAAGAGTTGCTATACTGGAGTATCTGAAGTAAAATAACCTCATGACCCAATATCAACATGCGTTTACGAGGGACCGTTCCTGTCAAACTAATTTGATAAGCTTCTATGAAGAAATAAGTTCTAGACTAGACCAAAGAAATGCAGTGGACATGGTGTATATGGACCTTTACAAAAGCTTTTGATACAGTACCACACAAAAGGTTGATACATAAAATGAGAGCAATGGGGATAGGAGAAAATATGTGTAAGTAGGTTAAGAACTGGCTTAGTGATAGGAAACAAAGGGTGGTTATTAATGGAACACGCTCAGAATGGGTCACAGTTAATAGTTGGGTACCACAGGGGTCAGTATTGGGCCCACGTCTTTTTAATATTTATGTTAATGACCTTGTAGGGGGCATACAGAGTAGAATCTCAATATTTGCAGATGACACTAAACTCTGCAGAGTAATCAATACAGAGGAGGACAATTTTATATTACAGGAGGAGTTATGTACACTAGAAACTTGGGCTGATAAATGGCAAATGAGCTTTAATGGGGATAAATGTAAGGTCATGCACTTGGGCAGAGGAAACAAAAGGTATAATTATGTGCTTAATTGTAAAACACTGGGCAAAACTATCACTGAAAAACACCTGGGTGTATGGGTAGATGATAAACTCACATTTAGTTGCCAGAGTCAGGCAGCTGCTGCAAAGGCAAATAAAATAATGGGATGCATTAAAAGAGGCATAGATGCTCATGAGGAGAACATAATTTTACCTCTATACAAGTCACTAGTACGACCACACTTAGAATACTGTGTACAATTCTGGTCTCCGGTGTATAAGAAAGACATAGCTGAACTAGAGCGGGTCCAGAGAAGAGCGACCAAGGTTATTAGAGGATTGAGGGGTCTGCAATACCAAGACAGGTTATTAAACTTGCGGTTATTTAGCTTGGAAAAACGAAGGCTTAGGGGTGATCTTATAATAATGCATAAATATATGAGGGGACAGTACAGAGAACTTTTTAATGATCTCTTTACTCTTAGGCCTGAGACGGGGACAAGGGGGCATCCTCTACATGTGGAGGAAAAAAGGTTTAATCATAATCACAGACGTGGATTCTTTACTGTAAGAACAGTGAGACTATGGAACTATAGATACCTTTCGTGAATACTATAATATTACCGGTTATATATACTAGATTTTTCATAGGGTATTGATCCAGGGAATGAGTCTAATTGCTGTATCTAGAGTCAGGAAGGAATTTTTTCCCCAATGTGGAGCTTAGTGTTGCCACATGGGTTTTTTTTGCCTTCCTCTGGATCAACATGTTAGGCTATGGGTTGAACTAGATAGACTTAAGGTCTTCCTTCAACCTTAAAAACTATGTTACTATGTTACTATCTTTAACTTTATGCCTTTTAGAGATCATTTCATCTTCAACTTGCTTAACTGTTCACAATAACAGTAATTTCAACCAGGGGCACCCATATATATATGTTATATATGAAATTGTGCATTCACTCACATGAAAGGTATACCATAAGTGCCCTTCGCTATCTAAAATGTTGAGAGAAGATGGAGTGGTTACGTTTATAGAGTGCCTGAAGAAAGAGACAGGTTGTTGAAATGTATAGAAGATGACACTTTCACACAATTATGTTAAATAATTTTGAGTATTTATTATGCTAATTTACAATATTTTTATGTATTGTGACAGTATAAGTGTTAAGAAATGACATATGGGATTCAGTGTAAGTACATACACAATATCCAGTTAAACCTTCAGAAACCGCTAACATTTCAGACAGTCCAGGGTTTCTCTTCGGCTTGTCTACTATCTCTTGACAGCTCTTCCCTGGGTGCTATTCTTGGCTTGCTCCCTTTATTATTGTGTTGTGTGATGGGTTGTCCCAGCTGAAAATGAAGATTGGTTTCCCAGTCGACAGTGGAGAAGGATGTCAAAGAACATCTGGTCTACGCTAAGGAAAACAAATGCTAGAGTAAATCAAGATTTTATGATAAACATTTAATTGACGAGAAGAAGAGAAAACTTATATTTTATTACATTTACCTGAATTTATTATATTTGGTGCTTTTACCTAATTTTAGGAAAAAAAATACATTTCCTTTTAAAAGGAGTTTGTTGACTGTTGAAACCAACCACAGCATGTTGTAGGGGAAGTAGCCCTAATAAAAAATGTACCCAAAGGTACTTAGTTCAAATACACTAGTGAGATATTTGGAGCATCATGAGTGCAACACACCCTGCCAGCTACTTGTTTTCCATCTATCTATGCCCTACTCTTCCTACTGTTCAGTTGAGTTGTCAATCAAGGATTAAGGGGAAGAGATAGATTGAACACAAGTTGGTTATTACCCATCTGCCACCCCACAAGGCAACTGCAAGAGTCGGGTACAGCATGTGAAAATGGCACCTCATTGAATGTGCCATTTTTTGTGGTGGCTGCAGACTGCAGTTTGCAGTTGGGGGGAATGCTTGAACCTCCCCATTGTGAGGATTCTAGTCCCCAACTGTTTAGTTTTTACCTTTAAAAAAATACAGGGGAGTCCTTTTTTTAGTTGCCAGCCAAGTAAAACTAGGCAGCTGGGGGGTGGGGGTCAGCTGTTTCCTGGTTGTTATACCTGTGCTGGTGAACATACAGGAAAAGAAGAAATCTGCGGCATTCCAAAATTTTATTCAAAACACTTAAAACATTTTATGGGAGTGATATGCAAACAACGATAGCTTGTTTCGCGTTTGATAGCGCTTCTACCTGTCCCACCGGGTAATTTTCTTTTTATTAAATTGCTCGGGGTTTCGATCCGAACGAATCTGCAATGTTCATTCCAAATTTCAAACTGGCAAACATGTTCGGGGAAAGTTTGCTCATCTCTAGCCAAGACACATTTGAGATAGACGGCGACGAGCTGGAATTTGTAAAAGACTTTAATCAACTCTAATCAACGATCGCTCAAGATGCAGGGGACAACACCAGAAGTCAATATGAGAATAGCTATGGTCTTCAAATCATGGGACATTTCACTGGAGACAAAACGCAGCTTGTACATAGTCTGTGTCTGTGGTAACACATGGGTGCAAATTTCGACCAATAAAGAAACAAGACTGAAGTAAAATAGACATCTTGAAAATGTGGTGCTGGTGAAGGATGTTATCAATAACATGGATGTCAAGTAGAACAAACAAATCAGTTTTGGAACAATCAAGCCAGACATGTTAACCGAAGCAGGTATCACCATATACAACTTAACTAATTTGGATACACGTATATAAAGAGAGCAATTGCTGGAGAAGGACATCATGGTGGGAACTATAGAATGAACAAGACAAAGGACTAAGGTCACATTGACGTTTTGACCCTAGCCTGCCGGATTGCGCTTTTAACTTAGAACTTTTCCCAGCACGCATAGCGGTAACGCTATGCGGTGCTGGAAACCGCTGCCCCTAGTAACTCGATAGTTACCTACCAAGCAGTCACACAGGAAGCTGCTGGGAGTGCGCCTTACAGCGCCGCATAGGAAACGCTGTCTGCGTTAAAAGCGCAATCCGGCAGGCTAGGGTCAAAACGTCAATATGACCCTAGCCAAAGAGAAAGACAGCAACGCGATGGATTGATACTGTCAAGATAACAGTGGTCACACAAGATCAATTTTTCTACAGATCTTTTTTCCAACAAGTCGCCATGGCTCATGATTGAGCTGAAGTGCATTCAAAAAAATGTCACACTGGAGAAGAACACAGGATTCTTCCTCCCCCGTGCGACATCATATCCCTCCTGTGCTTTTGGGGGAGAAATGAGGCCCTAAAAAAGCGGTGTTTGAATGAACAGCGTTTTTTTACCTGCGCTAAATAGCGCTACCCAAAAGCACTGGAAATGCGCACTGTGTGAACGTAGCCTTACAGTTCTATCTTATAGCACAACTAACCCGCTGTATCTGTACAACATTCTTATCTTACCTCCTAGCTTACAATCTATTGCTACTATATACAATTAGCACTATGCATACTATCAATACATTACAAATACACTTTACATTAGCAAACATCCTTGCACAAGGACACTTCACACAGACACCACTATACATATGAATACTTACACATTACTATTAGGATGTCGTCACCCTCTTACACACCTCCATTAACGGCATAATTCTGCAAGATTTATATGCACGCTAAAATAACTAGAATGTAAGAAATTGCAATGCACAGCACACACAAAAGTCTTTTCAACAAATCCAAAATTCTTCCTACACCAAAACCTGCATGGTGTCCTTATTTAGACAAAGTAATTCAGTTTAAAATTAGCCATTACATAATATCATGTATTATAAAGTGAAGAAATGTGAAATGCAGCTTATTCCTTCCAACAGTCGTGAGATTAGTGACAGAATGACATATTGTGGCAGCGCCAAGCTCCGGTAGTTCTGGAATTTGTTCTAAACAATAGACAGAAATCTATGTTGCAAACTGGGAAAGTATATGCTATTATTCTGTCTGCACCTTTTGTTTTACCTGCAAAATTCATTAACAATCACAATTTGTACAAGAACAGATCCCCGAGCTGTAGGCACATTTGACTGTTCATTGTGCAGCTTATATTATACTGTCCATAAAAGTCTTTAATGTTTTTGAAATACAAAATATGTAAAGTGAATACTTATCTTAGGAGTTAGTTTAGAAGAAGTATTAAGTTAGAAATTTGCTAAATACTTCACCAAAAGAACATCATGGAGTCTTACAACTGAGATTCCACCAATAATAAAACTATGAGTCCTATGCCTTGGTATTGCGCATGCGCAAACACAACTCTATTCAATCAGGATACATCAAACCCGTGTTCTTCCATCAGTGTGAATCACCCAGAGTTGTATGGGAACCCGGGTATCTGGGCCCTGCTGTAGTTGAGATGTCACTGGTGGCCTGCCCAGATCCGTGGCCCTGGTGATCAACTGTAAAGGGGTTAGAGAATGGAAATAAAGTTTGTCGTGACGCCACTTGCAGATTTTGGTGATGGGCATCAGCGCGCTTCAGACCTCCGGGGGATGGTACTGCAGCTTGGATGGAGCAGCTCCCTGCAGGTGGAGCTGAGTCCCCGGGGCAGACCAGCACTGATGGTGGTGGTGCTGGATGTGGATATGATCCATGGAGCAGTGCAGCAGACGAACAGACACACGGAGGCTTTGTCACTCTACACGGGTATTTTACTCTGTAAACCAGGTCAGATGACAGTTCAGGTTACAGCACAAACAGTCTATAATCAGGTAGCTGGTCGGGTAGTCACAGAGATTTGTAAAGTCATTCAGTGGATCCCATAGTATACCCTCTTTTGACGATCCCGTATCCTGCTGCTGAAACCTGCCCCGGCACAGCCCTCTTGTATACCAGGCCCGTTGGGGTGCTGTGAGAGTCCCTCCTTTCTCTCTCTGAAGGGGCTCGACCTTTGGTGGGCGATCCTGGCGAGGCTGCACTTAGTAGACAGGAAGTCAGGATTGATGAACTGACCCGTGATGACCGTTGTAGATGGCTCAGGGGCTGAACACCCTGCACAGTATCCTCGGAGCTGGTACACTGTTAGATGGACTAGGGTCTCCCCGAAGTATGGACCCTCCGCTCTGGGGTCCCCTCTTTCTGTCCCTGGGCTGCCTCTTCTCTAGGCCCCCACCCTGGGAGTCTCCTTCTCTCTCTTGGAGGCTCCCCTCCCCTTCGGTCCTCAGTGCAAACTAGAACTCCCCTAACTCTCCCCCTAGGGACTGGGATCCAACCATTTGCCTAGGCTCGAGTGTGGGAGTGCTGGGGTGGGATCCACTTGCAAACCTTACTCATCCCTGTGACAGGAATAACTGCACACTCTTTTGTGGGTGCAGTACTCCTACTGTGGCGCACTGACCAGTGAGGCGCCACAAGTGTGAACCCCATAGATTACACATTTGTCTGTAATCTTGTAAATCGAAAAACAATGTTTATGGTTTAACCTCTTTAACGGGATTGACATTTATGACATAATGATAGGATATGCCATAAATATCTGATACATGCCTGTTTCACCATCAGAATCTGGATATATCTAACAGATTGAGCAAATTTTGGAAGTCTTTTACTATGGAATGGAGAGAGGTGTGAAGGCACTTCAGCCTGTGCTGGGAGCCCTTTATTTAAATAAAAGGGGATACTGAAAGCTGACCTGCATCTGACCCTCACATCTATGTGAGAGCAAGGCTGTTGGAGCTGCAGTGTACCCTAGGTATTCATCCTTCTCTGCCTGCCCGTGGCACTGCCATTGGGACAATGCAGAAGATCACGTGACCACAGGAGGGCTAACATTCCTTGGAAGGGCCTCTATGCCAGCATCTCTCCAGATGGTCAGATCTGTAGATCAGTCAAAAGCTTCCTACTATGGCCTCTTCATCAGGCTAATAACTACACAAATTCTGAAGACACATTCATATATGCAAATGCAGGGTGGGATGATGCAGTAAATATGACAGGTGATGTGAAGCAAAGTCAGTCTTGGGAGGGGGAAAGGAGCTGGGGAGGTAAAATCAAAATTCCGAGATAAGAGGAACAGATTGTATTATTGTTGCATTATTAGTGGTCGGTGGAGACCTAAAAATTCCTCAGTGAGTGTAGAAAGCGATAAATCCATGCGAGACAGTTCATGTAAGAAGTGTCAAGGGTCTGTTCGAACATGTAATATCCCCAAATGCCCTTTCAATTGATGTAAAAACGCATGAATCCATGTGAGACATTCAATCCTGCTTTGAATGTGTCAAAGCTCGTTATCAATTCGTATTCCCAAATTCTTCTCTCTTTCTGAGATTTGAAGTTACTTTTTAAAATGAGCAGACTCATATCTGTTATGGTACCTTTACACGCCGCTACTGGATGGTGGCAACAACCGGGTACATGAGAGAAATGTATCTTGCACCGCCAATTCAACCCGTTGTAGCGGCGTGTGAAGACGGTTGTAGCCACCCGCCAGTAGCGGCACCTGTTTCCGAGCACTGCCCTAAAACAGGTGGCTACCCAGGCGATTGTAGCGACCTGTATCGGCGTGTAATGAAGGAACAGAAGGGTTGTTACTACACCATGCTATGTACCTGGTATGTACCTGGGGCATGACACAGCCTCCGGGAAACCACCCCCCTTCAGCGATCATTGGAGGAAGCTCCTGCGTTACGATTGGTTGTTGCTGCATAGGGCGGCATATTTAAGGAGCTGACCAGTCACACTACACAATTGCTCGAGCGTCGTGTATTAATCAGCCTCATGCGATGCCTGGCCAATCATGATGTTATTGTTTTGTCCTATCAGTGTACGGACGTCTCGTACTCCACAATTGTGGCACGCCTATGTGTTGTCCCTGCTGTACCAGGTCCGCCCATATTAGCTTGTTGTAGTGGTGTGTAAATGAGGTAAGGTGCTCGGCAGAAGGTAACTTGAGACACCCGGTGGTGTATCTAGAGATAGATGTAACCTACTGTAGCGCACCTTGTTGCGGCGTGTAAAGGTGGTGCAATTACCGTTTGCAACCGTTTGTGCGTGCTCGTGCACGTGAAGTACCCGGTTGTTGCCACCATCCAGTAGCGGCGTGTAAAGGTACCCTAACCCTGTGATGAGAGCTGCAAAAATGCTTGGCTAGAGGTAGATCCAAACGCCTTTCTTTAATTGTGTTGCAATGAGAATTCATTCTTGTTCTTAATTGTAGTCCCATCTCACCTACATACATGCCATCTGTTGGACATTTGGTACATATAATTAAATACACCACATTGCTTGTGGTGCAACTGAAGTTACCTGAGATCTTATAGTCCTGATCTGTCCCAGGAATCCTTATCTTGTCCGTTGTCATTATAGATGGACAGGTTTTGCACTTTCTCTGGTTGCAGGGAAAGGTTCCTGTTACTGCTGGAGAGGACAGGGCACTTCTGATAATGATGTTTTTTTAGATTCGGAGGTTGTCTAAAACACAAGAGTTTAGGGATCCGGAAATATGATTTTAGTTGGCATCTTTTTGTAGTAAGTGGTTGCAGTTTCCGTGCAGCTCCTCTTAACACCTCCAGACTTGGATTGTAGGTGACTATGAAGGAACTCTGTTGTTTTCTTCTCTAGTTTTGTAGTATAGGAGATGATTCTTCATATTATGATGGCTCTTGTAATCTGGTTCTCGATTGTTCTTGGATGGTAGCCCTGGTTCAAAAAGGTGTTCTGAGGTCCTCAAGGTGAATATCTCTAGCTGTAGGTTGGAACATATCCCATTGTATCTGATGGCCTGGCTGTATACAATAGAGTTTTTTGTGTGTTTTGGATGAAAACTGTCCCATGGAGATATGTTGGAGGTCAATTGGTTTCCGGTACAGGGATGTCTCATTTCATTGTTCTGTAGCTTAATGATGGTGTCCATAAAGATGATTTCAGTGCAGGAGTAGTTGAGTGTTAAGCTAATGGTGGGATGAAACTGATTAAAGTGTTCAAGGAATTAAAATACAATATAAAGGTAATAGGCCAGAAGCCTAATAGGACAAGAAGATAAAAAGTCACCTTCAAGCTTGGCCATGAAAAGTTTGCATATTGTGGTGCCATTTTGCTCCCATTGCTGTGCCAGTCTCCTGTAAATATATGTGGTCGTCAAATGTAAAATAGTTGTGTGTGAGGATGAATTTTGTAAGCTTCACCACAAAATCAGCATCAGTCCTGTGTTTTCCAGGAAGGTTTTGCAGGCATTTAATCCATTCTGGTGTGGGATGTTGCTGTACAGAGATTCCGCATCCATGGTGGCGAGGATAGTTCCTCTGGTAGAGGACGTATTGCTGAAGGTTATTCAATAGGTCAGTTGTGTCTTGAATGTAGCTGGGTGTCTCTTTTACCAGGGGTTTGACAACACCCTCTACCCACCCAGAAATGTGTTCGGTGAGGGTGCCCACACATGAAATGATTGGTCTTCCGGTTTTCCTGTTGTGACTTGAGAAGCATGTAGAATGTGCCTGTTCTTGGACTTTCTGGTGTCAACTCATCAGCTTTTAAGGATATGTCAGGTAGACAAGAGACTAGCCTGTCTAATTCCTTGTGATAGTCCTGTGTGGGGTCAGAGTCCAATTTCTTGTAGTAGCGTGTGTCCTCAGTTGTCTGTTTGCTTCCTTCGTAGTCAGATTTATTCATCATGACTATTGCACCACCCTTGTCTGCAGATTTAATGATGATTTTTTTTGTTGGTTTTCAAAGACTGTGTGGCCTTCTCTCCTGGGCATTGACGTTGGATGTTGACTCTTGTGTGTATCTAAAATAGTGGAGTTTACCAAATGTCAGAAAGTGTCTATATATTTATATAAATTGGAGTTGCGTTCAGGTGCAGGTGTTCAGTTTGACCTTTTCCTGGTTGTGAGGATCTTTCTTCCTTCGGCCCAGTTGGGTTCAGAATCCTCTTTGTCACTGTAAAATTCCCTTAGTGTAGCTCCTGAAGAAGTCCTCCATGTCGCTGCACAGTTCAATTTTATCCAGAGCTTTAGTAGGACAAAATGAGAGTTCCCTAGAAAGCACAGCAAGTTCCACTTTGTTGGGTTTGTAATCCAAAGGTTGATGACACAATTAGATGCTTTTTGACAGGAGTAGTTGTCCAAGTTGTCAGGATTTGTCTTTGTTTTGCTTGTATTGAGTCCTGAATTGATGTGCAACCTATGTAATTTCTTTTCCTTGGTATGAATAAGAAGAGTTTGTAGTTTATGGTATTATTGTTGAAATTTCTGTTCCATGCTTTATGTAAGTGTGTTCTTCCAGGTTTCCAATTCCCCTGGATGTTACTTTTGATGCTGATTTACCTCCCCAGCTCCTCCCCCCTCCCAAGACTGATTCTGCTTTATGTCACCTGTCCATTTACTGCATCATTCCACTCTGCATATGTATATATATGTGGGTCTTCAGAATATGTCTAATTATTAGCCTGACGAAGGGGCCATAATGTCTTGAAAGCTTGCTTTGCTTACCATCTTTTCAGTTAGTCATTAAAAGATATCAACCTCTGAGAACTCTCAGATTTTAATATTTTTCACCAGAAGGATAAACCTTGCCCCTTAGAATATCTTTTACTTTAGCACTGATGAGGGGCAATACCCTGAAACAATGTCTGCAAATTGAGATTATGGTTTGGCTTTTTAGATCCTTACTCATATGGGAAGGCTCGTTAAAGGGTTGATATTGAATTAGAGGATTGTTACTGTAAATAGGTAGTGCTAGCGTTCAAGTCCTCTTCCTCTCTGAAGAGGCACTTTGTATATTTAATATCCCAAAGGAGAAATACAGGCATTTGAGTCTCCTCATACTGGGATGCTAAACCTGGCGTATTGCTTTCCAGAAGGAGAAACCTTATCCCTAAAGGTACCTTTACACGCCACTACAAGGATGATACAACCCGCTAGGCTACAAATGTAGCTCGGCGCCAATATCGCCCGTAGTAGCGGCGTCTGAAGGAGACACAGCGCAACAGTACATCTGTATCCGTGACTGCCCAAAGATGGCTAATCGCCGATTGAGCGAGCGTATCGGGGTGTAAAGACCCAAGGGACTTGGACACCCGGCGATGTAGCTGCAATGTAGCTAGGTAACAGCTCCGTGTTACCGGCCCTTTAGCGATATTGAGAAGCTCTGCTTGCGATTGTTGTCGCGCACAGGCGCTATTAAGGAGCTGCCAGTCACACACACAATTGCTCGAGCTCATGTATTAAACAGCCTCCTGGCTGCTGGCCATCATGATGCCTTGCTTGTCCTATCACGTACGGACGTCGTAATCCAAATTGTAGCACGCCTATGTGCTGTCCTGCTGCACAGTAGCCCTAGTAGGTTGTAGCGTGTGTAAATGAGCTAAATGAGCTACAATGTACTAGACACCGATGTAGCCGCTGTGATTACGTAGCGTAGCGTACCTTGTGCGGCGTGTAAAGAGGGTGCGTTTCCGTTGTAACGTTGGCCGTGCTCGTCACGTGAAGTACATGTATACTTGTGTGGCGTGTAAAGTACCATTAGTATCTTACACGCCGCTGCAGAGGTTAGAACAACCGGTGTTCACGTGCACAACACGCACACGTTGCAAACGCCTTTACATGCCGCTACAAGGTGCTCTACAGAAGGTTTAATCTATCTCTGGATGCACCGCCGGGTGCCTCAAGTTACCTTCTGTAAAGCACCTTACCTCATTTACACGCTGTGACAGAAGGTAATATGGGAGGACCTGGTGCAGCAGGGACAACACATAGGCGTGCCAGATTTGTGGATTACGAGACGTTCGTACGCTGATAGGACAAAGCAATAGCATCATGATTGGCCAGCCAGCGCAGGAGGCTGACTAATACATGACGCTCGAGCAATTGTGTAGTGTGACTGGTCAGCTCCTTAAATATGCCGCCCTATGTAGCGACAACCAATTGCAATGCAGGAGCTTCCACCAATGATCACTGAAGGGGGGCGTTTTCCCGGAGGCTTACCCTACCGTATTTAGACGCCGCTACCATCGGGTTGAAATCAACCTGTTTTAGAGCACTGCTCTGAAACAGGTGCCGAAAGTGACAGCTGGCAACAAGCTAGTTTACACGCCGCTACCTCGGGTTGATTTGACGGTGCAAGATACATTTGTCTCCGTAACCCGGTTGTTTTCTACCTTCTGTAGTGGCGTGTAAAGGTACCTTAAGATATACTGTAAAGTATTTAATTTAGAGTACTATTTTTACTGTAGGGTAAAATGAGGTATCAGTGCTATGCGGGGCAGTATGGGGATACTATGGCACTATGAATTTTGTGTAGAAGTGGGGGGAAAATGTAGGGAGGGTGCTCTTGAAGTGATCAGTAATGGAAGTCTTTGTCTTACATTTGTGACATGTACCCTGCTCTGCAGTCTTCTTCATCTGCTTTGCAGTGATTTAATATGTTTACTTTCTATTTGTAACTTCGGAGTTAATGTCAGAAACTGCTGCTGTCTATGGCCTGTTGTTGCTCTTCAGGTGAGGGTGTGTTTCAGGTTATGCAGTTGTCTTTGCCCCTGGTCTTTAAAAAGTTCTCTCTTCCACTAACAGATGTTGCTGATAGAGTTTAGTTTATGTAAATACCATGAGCTCTAAGGACATTAGTGCAATTTGTGCTGAACCCTGCTGTTTTTTGCCCAGAATATTTTGTAGGATTTGCTGTGCTTCCTGATCCAAGGGTGGAGGTTAGTGGGTTTTAGCTTAGAGCTGATCAGGAGCAAGGGCAATGTTGATGACCCAGACATCCTCACTCTCAGAGATAATTCTGGGAAAAGGATGAGGGCAGGGGCGTATCTAGGGGGGTGCAGCCGGACCTTTTGCACCGGGCGCCACTCAGTGTGGGGCGCCGATGCCATCATCAGGTGCCCAGGCGTCCGGCGGTGGCACTGCAGCGCCGCCGCCTGAACTAATCTCCCCCGACCTCGCCGCATATTGGGCAGGGCGGCCGCGGAGCTATGCGTGCACAACCCCCCCTGCTGCTGGTCCGCCCCCTGGCAGTCCCCCCCCACCCCCAGACACGTTGCGCTGCGGCTGACGTCACCCGGCGCGCCGCACAGTCTGGGACGGAGAGGAGAAGAAGAACAGAGCCGAGGAGCTGCTGTGTGGCCTGCCTGCCTCCTGACTCAGACTGAGTCGTCCGGGTCCGGTCCTACAAGGCTGCAAATCTACTCCTAATGAAGTAATAAAGTAACCTAAGGGGGGATGGGGGTGGTGCCTGTCCTGGGCTGGCCCGGCTGAGGTGTATATATGTATACTTCAGGCGCAAGCACACACTATGAGGTAGTGTGTGCCTGCCTGGTGATGTATACATATATACACCTCATAGTGTGCCTGCCTGATGTATACATATATATACCTGAGGTATATATATGTATACATCATCAGGCAGGCACACTATGAGGTGTATATATGTATACATCACCAGGCAGTGAAACACAATACACAGAGCACAGCTGTATATAGAGGACAGACTGCACACACCGAGCACAGCTGTATATAGATGACTGCCATCTATATACAGCTGTGCTGTGTGTGCAGCCTGTGCGTGCTTTATATACAGCAGTGCCTGTATATTATGTGTTTCACTGCCTGATGTATACATATATATACCTCATAGTGTGCCTGCCTGATGATGTATACATATATATACCTCAGGTATACAGGCACTGCTGTATATAAAGCACGCACAGACTGCACACACCGAGCACAGCTGTATATAGATGACTGCCATCTATATACAGCTGTGCTGTGTGTGCAGCCTGTGCGTGCTTTATATACAGCAGTGCCTGTATTCCTGAGGTATATATATGTATACATCATCAGGCAGGCACACTATGAGGTGTATACTGTGTATATGTTAGGATACTTTCACATCAGCGGTTTTTGCCGATCGCGGCAGATGCGGTGAAAAAACGCATCTGCCGCGATTAACACATAACCGCTTCACTTGCGGCACACTTGCGGCAAGCCCCATGCAATGTCTATGGGCTTGTGGTAAGTGTGCGGCAAGTGCGGTTTCGGCACTTGCGGCAGGTGCGGCCGCAAAAAAAAACGCGGTTACTTAGAAAGTGAGCGTTTCAATAGAGCTACGCATCAAATAAAAATTGGGGGGGGGGGGGGGCGCCAAAGAAAATCCTTGCCCCGGGTGCCAGAAAACCTAGTTACACCTCTGGATGAGGGCCTCTTCACATCAGGTTCTTATTGCGTTTGGACACAACACATTTTTTCAGCTGCGTTAACGCATAAAATGCTGTTGAACACATGCATTAATGTACCCATAGACTTGTCTGGGGAAACGCATGCAAACACAATGCAAAACGCGGTTGCATTTGGACATTGCTGGAAACGGTTCCTGTGCACTGGGTAAAAGAAAATGTTTTGCATTGCGTTTGCAATGCATTTGAGTGCGGTTCCCGACACAAGTTTATGAGTGTGTTAACGCACGCTTTCAACAGTGTTTCTTTGCGTTAACGCAGCTGAAAAAACGCATTGTGTCAAAACGTAACAAAAACCTGATGTGCACTTAGCCTGAGCCAGGGGCCTCCAGTCTAAGGGTCAGACAGAATATTTCCCTGGATTACCTTTTGCCTGTTATTACCATTCTCCTACCTTATTCTCTTGTCCATTATACCAACCTGTGACAACATTCAACAGCGATGAGCCATAGCTGGAAGAGTTGATAGCAGTCAGTGTAGGATGAAAAAGAATATATACATTGAAGGAATTCAACTGGAGACCGACACACCTATTTTTGCATATAGGATTACTACCTGAGATGTTTATGGAGCCTCTAACTCTTCCAGAAAGCACAGTAGGATGAAAGAAGCCTCCGACTGTTGGATTTCAACATGTTCATACTTTTGGTTTTCAAAGCGGATAAGGCACCTCAAGAGATGTCCAGCATTGGCTTGTTGTCACTAATACGCAACATGGATGACTAACCAAATCAATATATATTGGGGTATGGGAAGAATAACCCAATATATACTCTATACAACATATAGTCAGCCATATAGTCAGCCATAGCACATGTATTTTTCCTGGTAACTGGCTGATTGGAAAACCACTGATCAATGGCATGCAAAAACTATTCTTTCTAACATCTTATCAAACTTTAGCAGTGAAATGAAAGATAGAGACATTTCAGACTTTAAAGTTTGCAGCATTTTCTTGTACAGCTAGAGGTTACAGTAACCAGCTGGGAAATGTGTGACAGGCAATGTCTTTTTCTCGGAAAAATGTTGTCTGTCATGAGGCATCATGTTGCTGCACTCAATGATGGAGCATCACATACTTCTGCTGTACAGATGACAGGGTGCTTCATCTGAGCATGGAAGGGTTTTACAATAGATATGATAATTTATTTTCATCATACAAAATATATTTTATCTTCTCACTAATATAGAGGTGACTGCCCAGATTATTACTTATATATTTCTGTACTCTTATAGTAAGTATAAAATATATTTTCATTGTGTCACCTGTCCATGATGATTTAGTTTAATCTCCTATTCCAGACCCCAGGTTACATGCCATGCTTTACCCTAATTGCTCTGCCGCTTCACTTCTAAGGGGAATTGGGGCTCTCAAGCATCAGTTACGTTACATATCCGATATATCAATGTTTATCACTGATAGAACTTGTATCCATGATAATCGTTGGGACTGTTCATGCTACACTGTGTGCAGAATTATTAGGCAAATGAGTATTTTGATCACATGATACTTTTTATACATGCCGTCCTACTCCAAGCTGTATAGGCTTGAGAGCCAACTACCAATTAAGTAAATCAGGTGATGTGCATCTCTGTAATGAGGAGGGGTGTGGTGTGATGACATCAACACCCTATATAAGGTGTGCTTAATTAGTAGGCAAACACCTTTCCTTAGGCAAAATGGGTCAGAAGAGAGATTTGATGGGTTCTGTAAAGTCCAAAATTGTGAGATGTCTTGTAGAGGGAAGCAGCAGTCTTGAAATTGCCAAACTTTTGAAGCGTGATCACCGAACAATCAAACGTTTTATGGCAAATAGCCAACAAGGGTCGCAAGAAGGGCAAAAAAGGCGAAAAATAACTGTCATGAATTGAGGAAAATCAAGCGTGAAGCTGCCAAGATGCCATTTGCCACCAGTTTTGCCATATTTCAGAGCTGCAACGTTACTGGTGTATTAAAAAGCACAAGGTGTGCTATACTCAGGGACATGGTCAAGGTAAGGAAGGCTGAAAAACGACCACCTTTGAACAAGAAACATAAGGTAAAACGTCAAGACTGGGCCAAGAAATATCTTAAGACTGATTTTTCAAAGGTTTTATGGAGTGATGGAATGAGAATCACTCTCGATGGGCCAGATGGATGGGCCAGAGGCCGGATCAGTAAAGGGCAGAGAGATCCACTCTGACTCAGATGCCAGTAAGGTGGAGGTGGGGTACTGGTAAGGGATGGTATCATTGGTATCATCAAAGATGAACTTGTGGGACCTTTTCAGGTTGAGGATGGAGTGAAGCTCAACTCCCAGACCTACTGCCAGTTTCTGGAAGACAACTTCTTCAAGCAGTGGTACAGGAAGAAGTCGGTATCGTTCAAGAAAAACATGAATTTCATGCAGGACAATGCTCCATCACATGCATCAAACTACTCCACAGTGTGGCTGGTCAGTAAAGGTCTAAAAGAAAAAATAATGACATGGCCCCCTTGTTCACATGATCTGAACCCCATAGAGAACCTGTGGTCCCTGCTAAAATGTGAGATCTACAGGGAGGGAAAACAGTACACCTCTGGGAACAGTGTCTGGGAGGCTGTGGTGGCTGCTGCATGCAATGTTGATCGTAAACAGATCAAGCAACTGACAGAATCTATGGATGGAGGCTGCTGAGTGTCATCATAAAGAAAGGTGGCTATTTTGGTCACTAATTTTTTTTGTGTTTTGTTTTTACATGTCAGAAATGTTTTTTTCCTAAATTTTGTGCAGTTATATTAGTTTACCTGGTCAAAATAAACAAGTGAGATGGGAATATATTAGGTTTTTGTTAAGTTGCCTAATAATTCTGCACAGTAATAGTTAACTGCACACACAGATATCCTCCTAACATAGCTAAATCTAAAAAAAAAACACTCCAACTTCCAAATATATTAAGCTTTGATATTTATGAGTCTTTTGGGTTGATTGAGAACATAGGTGTTGATCAATCTACTATATAATCGTCTAAGGTTCTCTGTCTGTCACGGAAATCGCGCGCCAGCCACGGCAACCAGTGAGTGCACCGTATGCAAAACAGCCGCGCGCATTAGCGACGCAGTGATTGCCGTGACAGCGCTACAGTCATATAGCGGGCAGGAAAGCCGACTTCACTGTCGGCTTTCCCGCCTCGTGATGTCACAGAGGGGAAGAAGAATCCTGGTTCCTCCTCCCTCTTTGACATGCGTGACTGCCCCCATTTGATTTCGCAGGGTATTAATATACACTACGAAATCAGAGTTAACTAAAGGCAAATGTATGAAAAATAATAAAGAATAAATACTTATCCTCCAACAGGTGTCTGGGAGTCGGGAGCCGCAGCAGGAATTGACCTACTAGGACCTGTCGTGATGTCAGAGTGACTCAGAGGGGCGTTCCTAATGCTGATTGGCCGGTTGCGGTCATGTGATACATATCACATGACCGCGAGCGGCCAATCATCGTTAGGAACACCCCTCTGAGTCACTCTGACATCACGACAGGTCCTAGCAGGTCAATTCTTTGGCTCCCGGACACCCAAACACCCATCGGAGGGTACCGTATATACTCGCATATAAGCCGAGTTTTTCAGCCCAAAAATTGGGCTGAAAAGTCCCCCCCTCGGCTTATACGTGAGTCATACGGCACAGGCCGCCCGCCCGCCACCCCCATCAGTATACAGGCACCCCCCCCCCACATCAGTATCAGGGTTCCCTCTTGCTGCCGCAAACCTGTAAAGTAAGATCATTATACTTATCCCTGTGGCAGTCCCCGCCGCTGCCATCGCGTTCCTCCAGCTTCATCCGGCTTCTTCCGGCTTCCTCCTCCGGTGGGCGCAGGCAATGATGTCATTGTCTGTGCGCCAGAGGAGGAAGCCGGAAGAAGCCGGAAGAGGCATGAAGACCCGGAGGAGCGCGGTGCAGAGCAGAGGCGGCGGCCACAGGGATAAGTATAATGATCTTACTTTACAGGTTTGCGGCAGCATGGGGGGGGGGGCGCCTGTATACTGATGGGGGTGGCGGGCGGCGGCTGTATACCTCTGGGGCTGCTGCTATATATACCTCTGGGGCTGCTCCTATATATACCTCTGGGGCTGCTGCTATATATACCTCTGGGGCTGCTGCTATATATACCTCTGGGGCTGCTGCTGTATATACCTCTGGGGCTGCTGCTGTATATACCTCTGGGGCTGCTGCTATATATACCTCTGGGGCTGCTGCTGTATATACCTCTGGGGCCGCTGCTGTATATACCTCTGGGGCTGCTGCTGTATATACCACTGGGGCTGCTGCTGTATATACCACTGGGGCTGCTGCTGTATATACCACTGGGGCTGCTGCGGTATATACCACTGGGGCTGCTGCTGTAACACTGCTGGGACCTGTTATATACCACTGGGGAGGCTGCTGTATACCACACTGCTGGGGGCTGTATACCTGTGCTGGGGTCCAACCTCGGCTTATACACGAGTCAATAGGTTTTCCCAGGTTTTGGGGGCAAAAGTAGGGGGGTCGGCTTATACACGGGTCGGCTTATACACGAGTATATACGGTAAGTATTTATTCTTTATTATTTGTCATACATTTGCCCCGCACTCAGGTCACACTCAGCCCTGCACTCAGGTCACACTCAGCCCTGCACTCAGGTCACACTCAGCCCTGCCACTCAGGTCACACTCAGCCCTGCACTCAGGTCACACTCAGCCCTGCACTCAGGTCACACTCAGCACTGCACTCAGGTCACACTCAGCCCTGCACTCAGGTCACACTCATCATGCACTCCCCTCACACTCACCCTGCACTCATCTCACACTTAGCACTAAACTCATCCTGCACTCATGTCACACTCACCCTGCACTGACGTCACACTCTGCCCTGCACTCATGTCACACTCATCATGCACTCCCCTCACACTCACCCTGCACTCATCTCACACTTAGCACTAAACTCATCCTGCACTCATGTCACACTCACCCTGCACTGACGTCACACTCTGCCCTGCACTCACGTCACACTCTGTTCTGCACTCACGTCACACTTAGCCCTGGACTCACATCACACTCACCTTGCACTCACCTCACACTTAGCACTAAACTCATCCTGCACTCACGTCACACTCACATGCACTGACGTCACACTCTGCCCTGCACTCATGTCACACTCTGTTCTGCACTCACGTCACACTTAGCCCTGCACTCACATCACAATCACCTTGCACTCACCTCACACTTAGCACTAAACTCATCCTGCACTCACATCACACTCACCCTGCACTCACATTACACACATTTTTTAATTGAATAGGTTATCGTAAAGTATTGTGTATTGTACCATTTACATCTTCAGGACCAGCCGAGAGACCGGAGGTCACTGAACTTCACGTGCAGGGCCACCACCGTGGACTCTTCCAGGCAAAGAGACTGCAGAGGGTCAAGAGGACCTGCAGGCAGTCGCTCAGAAGGGCCCTTAGTTACCATCTTTGGGATTTGTAACCACCAGGACACTAGAAGGAAAGAGTAACAGAGTGTCAGACAGCAAAGAGCAGCAAGGAAAGGCCTTATACCATGTCTCAGCAAAGTGAGCTCGGACTACCTGAGAGCTGGGCAAGGTGTAACCTTTCGGAGAATACATTCCCATTGGCTGAGTTGTCTCTACACTAAGTTGCAAGCAAAGGTGACTAGTAAGAACTGCAGCCCCTGTGTCTGTCCCTCTTTCCTGCGCCTCCCTGCATCAACAACTACTTCCACCATTATCCACATCACCACCTTACTATACCCTAGTGGCCCGCTCCGTCGGAAGGAGTGCTCCATCAAGCTGCCACAACACCTATCCTTTGGGGACTACTACAAGAACCGCTGGTCCAATCTAACCAGATCCCTCAGATGGTATCACAATCTTTTCCCTTTAATTTCCCCTTTTAATGACCGGTCAGGCTATGACCCACAAGAAAGGACACGTGACAGCCCTGAACTGTTGAGCCCTGGAGAGTCGAGTACCCTGGTCCAATGACTGCTACAGATATAGCAGGTGACATCTCTGTTTCTCTCTCTCTCTCTCCCCCTCTCCTCTCCTAATGCTTTATTTTAACAACAAAACAGATTACTTCAGTACTCAGGGATGGCAAAATATTCAATATCAGTCCAAGACAACTGGACTACTTGAGATTTGCCACTAATCATTTTGACAAACGTTTTCCAAACCTGGCAAATTTGGATTTCAAAAGGTTTATCATCTCTGAAATATACAGAAGCAATTCAGCTCAAACACACATTGTCTTCTTTATTGGAGAATAAGGTGCAAATAAAAGGTACACAGGGCTACATGAGCATGGGTTATGGGGACCGTGATTAAGGGATCCAGTACCCAAAAACGCTTGATAACGCTAGTCATGTCCACTGTGTACCTTCCATTTGCACCTTATTTTCTAAAAAGAAGACATCATGTGTTTGAGCCGGACTTCTGTGTATTTCTTGGTTATATGGAGGCGGGAAGGCTCCACATTGAGGAATTATTGGCAACCGGTGAGCTGGAACTGAGTTATTTGATCATCTCTACTTACTCTACCATCACTACTATCCATATATGACCAACAGTCGGTGAGTTGTAATACGGGTCTTTCTGTTCTTGTAGAAAAATAGTCTTTAAAGATAAATTTCTCTTTGTGAGGATGAAGCATTGAATATCTGCTAGGGCAAAAAAAATCCCAGCTCCATCCCTGGTACAATTCTATAAAAAGAAGTATAAACTTAAAAGGGGAAACTCAAGTCTACTTAAAAGCCACACACTTGTTTTTGAAATCAGCAAGAACCAATAGGGTCGACAACGAAAGTATCTCCGGATCGATTTACATCAGTTTCACTCATCTCAGTGATGACCTGCGATATTATATAGATGTCTCAAGTAGACTGAGGAAATATAATTGAAGAAGAAGACAAAATGTTTAGCTTCGAGCTGTAAGCAGCAGCATTTTCATGTCTGACCTCGTTGACGTATGACTATCTAGCTATAAGTGTACCTGACATGAGATACAATTGATTTTTAGCTGTGGCATAGGGAGATAATTTTATTTATAACATGCCGTTAAAGTGGGGACTGGGGTATTTCATCTCGGGTCAGACAGAGTTCATGAGAATCGTGTTGGCTTTGCTTTTACTACATTATTAATATTTATGAAGGAAAGGATAGATTTAATCACACGGTTTATATGGGGGTTTTCGTCAAAAGGACATAAAATGGTTGCACTAGAGTCTGAATCTTGCTAATTGCATCATGCGATATAATTTATGTATTCATTAAAAAAGCAACTCAAAGGGTTAAATTCATAGGGACTAAGGCTTCATTGCACTGTTGCCGCACTGACTTTGCAATTTTATAACTCTGCGTTTACATAGAACCTGCACATTCCCCAATAATTTACATAAAAAGTCTAATGGCCGCTTTACACGTCCCAACATCGTTTCGATATTGTATACACCGGCGCGGGAGCGCGCATTTTTTTGGCTGAAATCCAAGATCGCATAGGAGCTGTCACACAGGGAGATATCGGCAGGCAACGCAACCGCGATGTATACGCCCCCTTGTACGTGCGAACCAGGGAACGACCATTTAACATGGCAGTGAATAGGGGAAGTTGCTCTCCAAGTCGGTTGTTGGGCTGTCCCACAGCACGATCCTGCCAGATCGTCCATCCAATATCGGGCAGTTGGAGAGCCTGCTCATTTCTCCCCCGATATCGTTCTTGCATCGAATTGCACATTCACACCACACAACGCAAGAACGATATCGCCGCCAACGCATGAACCACTTGACTTTTTATCAAAGTTGGACGACGATATCGGGACGTGTAAAGCGGCCATAGGTCCTAGAGGAGTTTACAATCTAGTCTACACTCTAAAGTATGGACAAAAGTATTGGGTCACCTACTGGAGCTTATGACATCCCACTCTAAAAATATAGACTTTCATGTGAAATTGGTTGCCACTTTACAACTACAACAGCTTCAGCTTTTCTAGGAAGACATTCTACAATGGTTTGGGGGTGTTTGTTACAAACTTGCTTGGTCAACCAGAAGAGTATTTGTGAGATAGGACACTGATGTAGGATGAAAGGCTCACAATCTCCATTCAAGTTCATCATAAAGGTGTTGGATGGGGCTGGGGAACGTGATCTGTGCAGATGGTAAAGTTCTTCCACATGAAACTCAACCAACCATGTGTTTATGGATGGTGCTTGAGGTTTTATGACATTCAATTTTAAATCCACACACATTGTTTATTGTGTAGTTGGCCCCTTTGCATTTATAACATCTTTAGGCTCTCCTGGGAAGGCTTTTTGCAAGGTTTTGGAGGTGTCTATGGGAACTCTTGTGCTTTCATTCAGAAGAGCATTTGTGATGTTGGAGAGGACTAGCTCAAATTTCCATTCTCGTACATCCTAATGGTGCTGAATGGAGTTAGGATCATTGCTTTTGGCGACCGGTCATGTTCTTGCACACCAACCCACTCCCCACCGTCCCTCTAGCCAATCTATATGTGAACCGTGTTAACTTGAGCACAGTCATGTGAATATTGTTACCAAAAAGCTCAAAGCTACAATAGGACAAAATGTCTTGTGCTGAATAATTAACATTTCACATCACTGGAACTAAGGGGCTGAGAATGGCCCCTGAAAAATAAGCTTGTACTATTACTCTTGCTAAACCAAACCTTACAGCGGCACAAAAGTCAGAAGGGTAATGTTGTTCATTCACCAAACCCAGACTCGTCCATCAGATGCAGATAGGCTAGGGTCACATTAGGATTTGCCGTGCTGCCCGGGGAAAGTCGCGCTTAAAACTTAGGTGTTTTGCAGCATAAATGTGGTGCTTCCGCCATGGGAGCACCGCGTTAATGCTGCCCATACTAACTTTGGAGGCCCTCGCACCTAAACAGCTTTCGCTGTACAGAGGGAAATCACGCAGTATTTCCAAACGCGAAAAAAGAGTTTTTAACGTCTTTTCTCGCGTTAGGAAATACCGCGAGATTTCCCTCTGATGACAGCACGGAGCTGTGTTAGGGGCGAGACCTCCACAAGTTAGTATGGGCAGCATTAACGCGGTGCTCCCATGGCGGAAGCACCGCGTTTATGCTGCCGCAACCTATGTATTCAGCACTACCCCCTGGGTAGTGCTGAAAACATTAATGTAACCCTAACCATAGAGCCATAGAGAAGTGTGATCCATCACTGCATAGAAAACATCTCCTCCAGAATCCAGTGGTGACAGCTTTACACTGCTCCATCCAACACTCGACATTGTACTTGGTGATGTACGGCTGTAGGCAGCTTATTGGCATGAAAATGCTGGCAAGGCACAATGGTTTTGCTACTGTTAATACCAGAGGAGGTCTGGACCCTTCAGTTATGGAGTCAGCAAAATTTTAGTGACTTTTATGCTCTCTGCTCTTTAGCACTCTGTATTTCACAATTGCAGGATCATGCTGCAATCAGTAATCACTTCAAAATTTAACCATTTTACCATGTTAGTGAAGGCAGATGCTATGACTTCAAGAAGAATGTCATAGGTCAAGGGGAATGGAACCCCATGAAAATTCAGATGTGTCTTTTGAGGTACTGCACCTTATTTGCCACCTCCCTTTATAACTTGTTAGGTCAAATGACATACAAATAGTTATTGCTTATCCCTAGCTATAAAAATTATCGTGCTATATGTTGGTCAATTAATATTTGTATGCAGTTGACTAAAGGAACCAAGAGTGTCGGTGATTCCGATAAAAAATATATCCATCTTTCTCTTTTCCGACAATCCCTTTCAGCTATCTCTGTGTAATGTGTGCCTGTCCTTGCTCTTATGAGTGACACATGTAGAATTTCACATTGGAATTTAAATAATCTCTCGGGGATTTTGGTTTGTTTGTTTCCTATAAGACTGTAAACGCATTTATTTTTTTGGTAAAGTCGTTGATGACATTTTTTTTTAAGAATATTGGCTCAATTAACTATTGCGGTCACAGTTTTTTGTCTATTGTTAGAGTTGTTAACCTGTTTTTCATTTACACCTATTATTATTTTGTCTACATTGTAAGGTGTTTAATTGATAATATTTTTGTTGTTTTGTTTTCTTCACGTTTACCATTGCGTCGGGGGTTTTCAGATGTTTTTGACCAATTCGTCAATCCTGACTTTTTTAAAAATTGGAAAAGTTAGCACAAATGTACTTTAGTCCCTCCTGGAATAATTTCATGTACACCAGGTACTTTATGTTTTTTTTATTTTGCGATGTGTGCAACTTTTTTTTGCTATAAAAAGTCACAAAACAGGGTAAAAAACAGGCATATATCAAATGTAAAGGAGATAAAGGAGACAAAACGAGGCACAAAGGTGCCCTATCAATATGACACGGATCTTGCATACAGATCGCAACAATGGTGCACTCACCTTTTCTAGTTGTGTGCACCCACAACTAGTTTAAATCGCATGTGGGTTAAAAAGCTGCCGCAGGACCTCCACCTCCACGTAGTACGTGTAAGAATATCCAAATCCAGGGATGGTGTATGTACAGTCCGCGCTGCTTTGAAATAATCACTCCAAAGTCTTGAATGAAAGACCCCCCTTTTTCTTTATTTTCCACCTACGCGTTTCGATGCTACTCCAAGCACCGTCAGCAGGGCAGTTGCAGTTTTAAAAAAGTCTGAAAAATTTGCTCAAATGTATTTTGGTTCCCCCTGGAGTAATTCTGTGTATGCCAGGATTTTGAAAGAGTATTAAACAACAAAATCTATGTTTTATATAAATCATGCTAGCTCCTTTTTAAATTGTTTAAAACTTCAGAAATGAGTAATTTCACGTACAGCATTGTTTTAAAAAATTACAAAAACATTTTTATTGTACATGTATGCTGACAAACAATTAAAAGGAACCTGTCACCTGGATCTAGCCCTCTCTGCTATCACTACCTGTCCCTGCACCTTCCTAGCTATTCCATAACCATCTCTCTCAGAGCTAAAGGGGCCCTATAACGATTTAGAAAAATGAATTCAAACTTACATATGGTCCCCTTGTAGGAGACTGGAAAGGCGGGCTCCATGCTCCATTAATCCTTCCTTGTGGTGTCCAAGCACGCCCAGCTGGGCGTCATCCTTCTTGCTGTATTGCCGCCTCCATTTGGAATCTCCCGTCCTCTCATGCAGTGTAATGGGTGATGTCATATCTGACACGGTGCATTATGGGCCTGATCACGTGATCGGCCCGATGCATTATGGGCCTCATCACGTGCTCGGCCCGGTGCATTGTGGGCCTAATCACGTGATCATCCTGGCTCCACGCATGAGCAATGCGCATATTGATGCCAGGCAAATCATGTGATCAGGCCCATAATGCACCGGGCCGATCATGTGATCAGGCCCATAATACATCGGGCCGGATATGACACCATTACACTGGTTAAGAAGGTGGGAGATTCCAAATGGAGGCGGCAATACAGCAAGAAGGATGACGCCCAGCAGGGCGTGCTTGGACACCACAAGGAGGGATTCATGGAGTCCAGAGCCCACCTTTCCAGTCTACTACATGGGGACTATATGTAAGTTTGAAATCATTTTTCTAAATCGTTATAGGGCCCCTTTAGCTCAGAGGGATTGTAAAGGAACATCTAGGAAGGTGCAGGGACAGGTAGTGATAGCAGAGAGGGCTAGATCCAGGTGACAGGTTCCCTTTAAAAACATATCCTTCAATGGTCCACGGTACTTAACAAACTGAACATTAGGGTGGTCGCGGGTTTGTAAAAATCACGAATGTGACCAAAAAGACAAGATTGTCCAAAATTACAGTTACATTGCAGTGATTTATAAGTCATTCAGTACATTCACTAAAGTGCTTAAGTATTATCCATTATCCCTTTAGAAAGTGCTTGTGCAGAGAATCAGTCACCATATAGAGAAAAAGTTTATTTTCCAAATCACTGTTATAGGTTATGCCTCACATTCTCATATGACAACATATCATTCATTAGGGTTTTTAGCAACATGCTATATACATACATTTATTTACTACATGCAATGTGGATTAGTCATGACAAATCAAGAATCATTTTACCGGTCAAGAGTGCTGTTAGGACCTACAGACCACGTGACCCTTATGCATAGGGGCATCAGGTGATATGTCACATGATGCATCAGCTGATCACTACCGGCCAATCACATCTTAGGCTGGCTTCACATTAGCGTTTGTCAGCGCAGCTTATGTTGCGGATATGTTTTTTTTTAATCCGCAAGCGTATTGTGACCCTATCTTTAATAAGGTGTGCGTATTCATACGCAGGGACATGGGGTGGCTTCAGTATGTCTGCGTATGCATTCCCTTGTGTGGAATTTCCGAGCCCAGCGAACGCGAAATGTTGCATTTTTTGAGGGTTGAAAAATGTGCAAGCCTCCGCATGCGTATGCTTGCGTATAAACAATGCATTGGTCTCTATGGATACGCATTCATACACAATGGCTTGCGGATGGCTGCGTTTGATGCACATGCGTACAAGTCTGTGCGCATGCCCAGGAAGAAATTTTCAGTCACTCCCATTGCCCGCCCATATCCCAGCCCCCAAATCCAAGCTATGTAAAGTGTGCTTTTGGCCATAGCATGGTCAACACTGTGGATTTTATGTAATATTAAAGATGACTGGCACACCTCTATGTTGGGTGCTAGCTGGAAAAATACATAACGTTACTAGATGAATATCCGCTGCACACCAACATCAGAAATTCTAGCGAGAAAAAAGCTAATGGTTGACATGTATTAATGCACAGTGTGAACTGGAGCAAAAGGCACAGTAGAAAACTACTCAAAGCTTATGTAAGGAATAACATGATAACTTAACTGATGTGATGGCCATGACATCCGAGCCCGGTAACCACGGCAAGGTCTCTCATTCGCCTTTATCTGCAGTGTGAACTTGCGTGTAGAGGTGTGCCAACCATCTTTATTATTACATATAGTTATTTTTTGGACTGTGCACCCTCTCCCCGCCCTGTAGCTGCAAGGAGACTCTGCATTTTATTTGTAGCTTTGGTTCCAGACACACCCCTTAAAATCAGGTTTTAATTGCATTTAGTGGCATATACCCATACACGCAAGTTCACACTGCAGACATAAGGCGACTAGAGTAGGACCTGGTAGAATGAGAGACCTTGCCGCGGTTACCGAGCTCGGATGTCATGGCCATTACATCAGCTAAGTTCTCATGTTATTCCTTACATAAGCTTTGAGTAGTTTTCTACTGTGCCTTTTGCTCCAGTTCACACTGTGCATTAATACATGTCAGCCATTAGCTTTTTTCTCGCTAGAATTTCTGATGTTGGTGTGCAGCGGATATTCATCTAGTAACGTTATGTATTTTTCCAGCTAGCACCCAACATAGAGGTGTGCCAGCCATCTTTAATATTACATAAAATCCACAGTGTTGACCATGCTATGGCCAAAAGCACACTTTATATAGCTTGGATTTGGGGGCTGGGATATGGGCGGGCAATGGGAGTGACTGAAAATTTCTTCCTGGGCATGCGCACAGACTTGTACGCATGTGCATCAAACGCAGCCATCCGCAAGCCATTGTGTATGAATGCGTATTCATAGAGACCAATGCATTGTTTATACGCAAGTGTACGCATGCGGAGACTTGCACATTTTTCAACCCTCAAAAAATGCAACATTTCGCGTTTGCTGGGCTCGGAAATTCCACACAAGGGAATGCATACGCAGACATACTGATGCCACCCCATGTCCCTGCATACAAATATGCACACCTTATTAAAGATAGGGTCACAATACGCTTGCGGATTAAAAAAAAACATATCCACAACATAAGCTGCGCTGACAAACGCTAATGTGAAGCCAGCCTAAGATGTGATTGGCCGGTAGTGATCAGCTGATGCATCATGTGACATATCACCTGATACCGCTATGCATAAGGGTCACGTGGTCTGTAGGTCCTAACAGCACTCTTGACCGGTAAAATGATTCTTGATTTGTCATGACTAATACAAATTGCATGCATACTGAGTGTCATCCACTGCATTGTGCACTGTTGTTCTGTAGGCCATGGTTTTTTCACTTTAGTATGTCATTGAAGCCTGTACTCTGTCAGGCACTGTAATATATACTTTATTTTGTCATTGCCACCTGTACCCTTGTGTCATCAACTGCATGGTGTAGTGTGTGTCTTTAGGTAATCATTTTTCTTGACTTGGTAATGGCAGTCTGTACTCTGTGTGTCATGCAGTGTATTGTGTCCTGATGTTTTCTTGGCCACAGTATACTACCTTTATTCTCTCATTGCAGCCTGTGCTGCCTCCTGAAGTGCGATGTGTATTGTGTGCCATGGTGTGTTCACTGTATGTCATTGCAGCCTGTACTCTGTGTCATGTACTGTATTGTTTGTGCCGGTGCAGCACTATGCACTGCTTGTCGTTTTTGTTTATCAATTTTGATTATTGTTGTTGTCACTGCTGTATCACAGTACATGTGTATAATGTGAAATTTCTTCTCTTTAATTTGTTCCCATGTGTTGTTTTTGTCTCCATTGTCTCAGGTGCTTCATCCCGTCTCTGACCTGCTCGCTGTCTGGGAGTGCCGTAGTCGTCCTCTGCTGTTCCTGTGGTCTTGGTGGTGTTTGGTGGTCATGGTGTTGCTGGTGTCCTTTGAAAGACTGTTTCCTCTCTGAACTTTGGTAAGTGTTATGAAAGTTTGTTAAAAAAATTACATTTGTTTTCTCCCTTGAGTAGGTACCCTTCAGCTTTGATATTGTACTGTGCAGTCTGACATAGTCACACCGGAGTCCCCAGTGTGATTATGTCACGCTACCCAGTGCAATGTCACACTCCTAGTGTGACATACTATGTTTTTTTTCCTTGAGTAGGTAGCATGACACTTTGATGTTGGACTGTGCCTTCTCATATTGTGACACTGAAAAGTTGCAGTGTTGCAATGTCAAGACGCACAGTTCTCTTTGACACTGTTGTACCACTGGACACTTGTAAAATGTAAAAATTCTTCAATTTTATTTGTTTACATGTGTTGTTTTTGTCACCATTGTCTCAGGGTCTTCATCTGGTGTATGATGACCCTGTAGGTGTTTGGTCAAAATTGTCCGTTGGTGGTGGTCTGTCCTCCCTTAGGCTTCGCGTACTGCTGCTGCTGCGTGGTGCTGTTGCTGTGTTGTCCTGCTGGTGTGTTGTGCTACACACTGTGTTATCATACCAAACTAGTAAGTTTTATAACCGTGCTTTTAACCATCAATTGTTTATTTCTTGAATAGGTACCTAAACAGTATTCCATTTTGCATTCTCGCATTGCCACACTACACTACCCAGTCTGAAAATGTAACAATGCGCAGTTCTGTATGACACTCGATATCTGTATGTTTTAGTTATGTCTCCCTAATTCTAACTACTCAAATTATTAATTTTATTTTCTCCATTCTATCAGTTCCTTTATCTGGTATCTGGACAATGTTGTCAGGCTGTGCTCTAACTGCTGCTGCTGTTGTCTGCTCCTGCTGTCCTTGCTGCTGTTTGAAACATGTCCTCTGAAAGTGAAGATGTGCCCCCTCAGTGGTTTGCCCTTGATACTAAAGAGTTAAGGATCCAGCTTACATTTTTCCATGGCTATGTCTTTCATTCATGACAAATTTAAATGTTAATTGTATGTTATATTTTAAGGACACTTCCAGTGATGGAGAGTTGGAGGACTTGAGTGACAACGATTCTTCCCAGGGTCGTCGTGATCAAGGTCCTGATGACGAAAGAGTGAATGTAAGTGTTTGGTTAGGTTCAACTTATATTAACCTTTCCAGGTGATACTTATATTTTGTAATTTTTTGTTGTTTTTTGAACATTTTTCTAGGTTCCACAATATGCAGCAGGTAAACCCTTTATTGACAATGATCGACTCACTCCGATGATCCAAGAACGAGTTCCATTGTGGGACTCCCGCGACTGTCGTCATTCGGACTCAATAGTGATTCGATGACTCTGGGATGAAGTGGGCAGATCGATATTGCCTGCCTGGGAACGTGCCACAGTTCAGAGAAAAGATTTCGGTAAGGTTGAGAATGTTGTGTTTGACTACATTACCTTGTCAAACTATTTAATTTTTTGCCTTTTTAGTGAAAAGATTACGTGTTCGGTGGCGTTCTGTGAAAGATCGGTTTAATAAAGATCTGAGGGAGGAGCAGCGAGTTCGTAGTGGTTGTGCCCCAAGCGTGAGGCTGTGCATCTATCATCACCAACTGTCTTTCCTGAGGCCAGCAGTTGGTCATCAATTGTAAGTATTTTTTTTTTTCTAAACAAATTTTTGATATTTATAAACTGTTAGGACAAGACTTTGTAATTTTTTATTATATTTTTTTTCTTTTTTTTTTTTTTCCTTTTTTTTCAAGATGGATCCAATTATTACACATACATTATTTTCTTACAATTATTTTTATTTTATTTTTTCATTACATTTTTCACTTGTAATTTATTCATTTTTTCCAGTATATTTTGGCTTAATCTTTTAACTTGTATTTTTTTGCTTTTTTAAATAAAAAAGTTTATTTAGAAATTAAATTTGAAACTTTTATTTTTGGTATTACATTGATCACTTGTATTTAACTTCCTTCTAACAAGATAACATTTTCAAATTTTTTGCCCACAAATTGAGAATGCAGTTTACAACCTTTCTCTAATTTTTTTTTTTCCTACAGCACTTGGAGCAGCACTGCCGAACCCACAGCGGCCTCCGTACCATCTGAACTGCTTCAAGGCACCACCAAACACACTTCACAGTCAAGCACCAGTGAAGGAGCAACTGGTCAGGCATCGCAGGCTGCATCTCAGGTAGCCGACACTGTTGGTTATCCCCTATCCCAGGCCTCTGCTGTTCTTTTGTGTGTATTTCACACCAGCAACAGAGGGCCTGGGGTAGGTCAGTCATGGACGAGTTTATTCACTTAAGCTCGAACTTCCAGGAGGGTATGAGTGTGCTTGGTCAACGCGTTGAAAAAGGGTTTTGCTAATATGAACACTCTTTTCAGCGAAGTGAAAGGATGCCTTGATCGCCTGGAAGCCGATCTTCAGAGACCGGCACGACATTTTTTTTCATGTATGGAGCGGAGCATGACAGATAACCTAACACCTGATTTCCAGCTTCATGTCATGACTGCCTGTCAGGGTGCTTTCAGAGAGGCAATGCAACAACAACACCAACAACAACAGCAGCAGCTGCCTTACCAGACATTGCAACCCGGCTATTACAACCAGCCGCGGATGAGTTTACATATAACACAACCAGGTCCAATGAAGACTCATTGGCAGGCTACAACAGTACCACTGCAGCCAACTTCAGCTACAGTACATAGAAGCCAAGGAGTTAGTTTAGCTACAACCTCAACCTTGCCTCCACCATGGATATCACAGCAGTGGTGCCAAGCTACCCCGCGCTGCAGACTGCGGCCCCGCTGAGGCACCACGGTAGTAGCACATTAGAAATAACACAACACCAACATGCAGTCTTGAGGATGAGTAGTACTGACGATGTAGACACTTCAAACATCACAGGGACACCACAACAGACACGAGTAACCACTTCTTCCTTAACCACAACACAACACCAACTTGGAGCTGGAAGTGACTCACCGTGGCCGGGACTCCGGTTTAGACAGGCGATGCTTCCTTCCTCCTTGTCACGGGTGGACCGCGCCTGCCGGTAGTGGGGCCCGGTGTAGTGCAGATCAAAAGTGTTGAAGACGTCTTGGTGGAACAGATTAAAGGGGTTTTTAATTTATTCGCGACGCCACCTATGAGTAGATTCGGTAAGGACTACCGACGCTGCGGAACCTCCGGGGGATGGACAGCAGCAAGATGTTACGCTCCCCACAGGCTGAGCGGTGATCCCCGGAGGCTGGAGCTGCTCAAGATGTTGTGCGGCAACTGCGGTTACCTTTTAGTGCGGACGGACAGTTCATAAGGAAGCACGGACACAGAAAGTCTCTGCAACGGGTCTTTACTGTAACCAGCAGGCAGTACATGGCATACAGTGGTTGAGTAGTAGACCGGGTGGACTCAGCAGTGATGGTGTCCCTTAGAAATCCGCAGTGTTCCTCCATTCTACCTAATTGGTTGCCAGTGTCGCCCAGGAATACCAGGTCGGGTACGGGGAGGCTGCTTCAATGCCCTATCCATGATATACGTCCTGGATGTTTTGGGGAGCCTTGGATCCCTCAGTGGGTACACCGCTGGTTAGACGACTGGAAGTTGGCTGATGGTGGGGTGCTCCTGTAAAGCTGCTCCTCCACGCTTCTGGTTCGCGTAGCAGAGGTGAACTGCTGCCAGCTTCGGTACCAGTGAACCGGCTGTGAGTTGTGGGCACGGGAGTCTTTTAGGAACCCGTGTAAATAACGCCCAATCCCGGTGGTTAAGGCCTCAGGTGCTGACACCCGACCGGTGACGGCCCCCGCTCCTCTCCAAGTTCTAGTCCTAGACCCTTCTTCTCCGAGTTCTAGACTATTCTCTTCTCTGTCTAGATTATTGTGTGTTCTGCTACACTTCCCTAACACTCCACCCCCCAGGACCTATGATTGGCCCTCTGTTCTAGGTGATGCATGTTGGGTTGGATTTCTATGTTAACCGGATCATTGCTGAGTCAGAGAATATTGCGGCTGCATTTATGGCTGCAATACCCTCTTGTGACGCACTCGTTGCAGGGCGCCACACTCCCCCTTGGTTGAATACGCTTGTCCCCAAGCGTCACACTACTCACATTACAGAGGTTTTTATATTTTATAACAGGTAATACACTTTTATTAATGATAAGTCATTGTATGCATAAAAGTGAGGTAAATAAACAGGTTAACACATTGCGCGGACCCGGCGGGCGGTCGGCTGTCCTTAGATTAAAAGTTCAGGCTGTAGCCGCCAAGTCGCGGTGTTACTTCGCAAACAGGAAGAAGTCTCTTTAGTAGAAAAGTTCAAACAACAACAGTCACTTATGGAGGGCAGTGTTCCGGACTCGTATAGCGAACCACCCGTCACAGCATACATGTCGCTCATAGGTTACTATGTCCCCTCTATACAAGTCTCGGTTTGGATGACCTCGCGGTAGGTGCGATTCCACATCACGGCGCCCCACAAATACTTCGGTACTCACACCCTCCTCCCTTACGAATCCCCACCCGGTGGACAAGTTAAAGGTGCTTACCCGCCCGGTTTTACGGAATTGTTCAGGTAATGGAGATTGACGGCGGGCCTCGGCGCGAGCCTGCATGTTAGCTTGCAGTCGAGTGTGCCACTCCTCTCTCCGGATACGACGTACCTCTTCGTCGGAGTGGTGCGGCGTGTGGATAAAGTCACTACGGCGTGCTGGTTGTTGAACCGCTCGAGCTTGGTGGGCAGTCTGGAGTGGAGCCCGGTTTAACGGAACCGGAGAAGATGGGGTTGCGGCGGCACCCACCCAATGCACCCGAGCTGATCGCCCGGCAGAAGGATTCTTTGTGTCTCCCCAGGCGAACCCGGTGTAGAGATCCTCAGCTTGACTGTAGGTCTCGTCGTCATCCTCCTCGACCTCCCCTTCGATGACTACGTCGGGCTGCTCGGCTGACGAAGACGATGGGATGAAATCCTCTGGGTCGGTGGGTGGCTGTGCTGCAAAGTTCTCCTCGGGGTCGTTGTGCAGGACTTCCAGGCTGCCTGCCTCTTCTTCTGTAGCAGCGGGAAGTGGTGTTTCAATCCCGGTCACCAGGTAGGCCTCTGTAGTTGCAGAGGAGGCCTCCGGTTCAGGGGAGAAACAGGCGACAGTCTCGGTATTGTAGAAACTAGTCGCGGGTTCCGCAGGTGGAACCAGGTAGGTGTCAGCTTCTTCGTGGGAGCGTATTGGAAGCTCCGGCTCTGGAATGGAATCGGCTGCGGGTTCAACTGCTGGAACGGGTCGAGCTGTGGTCCTCACGGGAATGACACAGTCTATGGGCTCCGGTGACGAAGCAGGACAGGTGGTGGGCGATGGTGAGGTGGTTGAAAAGCTGGCGATGTCGTCTGGGCTTGGAGAAGCTGTACCCGGTCGGCTCTGCTGCATCGCGTGGTGTAGTCGTCTGCCTAGGGTCGCGCTCCAGCTGCGAATCGTCCACTCCACAGTCTCAAGTAGTCGCACCCGGAGGTCTTGTAGAGCCTCGAGCCAGAAGTCGGGGCTGCCGTCTATGGTAAGGGCAGGACCCGGACCCGGTTGGCCTATGGCTGCTCTGGCCTCCACCTCGACCTCCCGCATTAGGTCTTGGAGTCTCGTGCTGGCCATCTTCTTCTTCTTCGGGAAACCACACCCGTTCAACCGGTAAGCGTTCTGGTTGAGCTGGTGTAGAAGGTCTGTCTCACACTCCCATTTCCTCTGGGCTTTTGTAGTCCAATGATGGGAAAAGTCTTTGAGGTCCGCCCCCATGGTTGATTCGAGCAATCAGGGCGGACAAAGAGTTTGGCGCCTTTTGTCTTTGGCCCTCCCACGATGAGGGGGGTTGACTCACTCCTGGGCTTGCACGTCGCGGATTCTTGTGGCGGGAACGCCATCTTGGGCGCCATCTTGGCCCACGGTGAAAAGGCGGGAAAGTTCTTTTAGGGACGAACAAAGTCCAATTGTAGACAATAAAGTCCAGTTTAAGCACATTATACCCGTTGGGTAACGGGCCTGCTCGTATCCTGTTCGTGACGCCATTTTCTGACTCACCGTGGCCGGGACTCCGGTTTAGACAGGCGATGCTTCCTTCCTCCTTGTCACGGGTGGACCGTGGAACCTCCGGGGGATGGACAGCAGCAAGATGTTACGCTCCCCACAGGCTGAGCGGTGATCCCCGGAGGCTGGAGCTGCTCAAGATGTTGTGCGGCAGCTGCGGTTACCTTTTAGTGCGGACGGACAGTTCATAAGGAAGCACGGACACAGAAAGTCTCTGCAACGGGTCTTTACTGTAACCAGCAGGCAGTACATGGCATACAGTGGTTGAGTAGTAGACCGGGTGGACTCAGCAGTGATGGTGTCCCTTAGAAATCCGCAGTGTTCCTCCATTCGTCCGGGTGACGTATTTACACGCGCGCCGCACTGTCAGCTTCAAAATGCGCACTGCGCATGCGCATGCGCAGTGCGGGACTTGAAGCTAACAGTGCGGCGCGCGTGGTAAATACGTCACCCGGTGCCGGGAATGACGTGGATCGCGTCATACAGCCCCCACACTGAAGCCCGGACGGAATAGGAGAGCAGGGAGGCGCGCAGGGAGGCGCGAATTTGAATCTGTGATGTAGATCACGCCTATTCAGGCGTGATATTATAAAGAGGGGCAGCCTGGATGAGTGACTATGAATACCATAGTCACTCATTATCATCAGTAATGAGGTACTATAATAATGTTTTTATTCACTTTGACTATGTGCATTTAGGAGGTAAAAGGAGTGTAGGGTAAGTGTTAATATGCTCTAGGGACAGCTTTTAATACCTTAGGAGGTGTTTTGGGGGTGACAGGATCCCTTTAAAGGTAAAGGTAACGGTGTTGATTTACTTTAGAAAGTAATCCTTTGGCATGTGCACCTTGATTTCTGAACAAGACTATTGTAAGTCCTAAAAGCAACACCTTTTGCCACACACCACTTCAATATGTGTGTAAACCATGACAAAGGAAATAAAGGCAAGACAACATTCGTAGTTTTAAAAAGTTTAATGAACTTAAACCAACTTCACTAAACTATTTTTGATCCAGAGGAAGGTAAAAAAGAATCCAAAGTCCAAAGATTGCCAATTTAGGACGTTGGGTTCAAATAAATTGTTCCTAGACTCTTAATTTTTGGTCCGATACATATCCTGGCTCAAAATAGTGGCCAAATTGAATAGGAGTACAATAGAGATAGAACATTTCAGTTCAACTATAGTAAGTTCAATACATAAAACAACAGAACACACTAGATTTACAATGACAATACAAAAATCAGCAAACCAACAAATTTACATAATTGACAGAAACATAACTATTGCTTTTTGCTAACACATAGAATGTCAAACTACAGGCACCAACTTTACTCAAAAAACATTACGGTATTCACAGAGGTAATTTAAGCACATGTATATCACTACTTAGGAGAGTTTAAGGAAAATGGATTTCTGGGCTAAAAAGCTTTATTAATCCAACAACAAGTTAGGAAATAGAATCATGAAATTATCAACAATTCTAAGTAACATATTTGCAAACAAATACATGGTCGGAACAATAGATAATCATATTTACATTGTTTGGTCCTGCCAGGGAAGACGTCCATTTTCAGAAACAAAGTAAGATGCGAAATTGTCCCTCATTTGGCAGACTTCAACAGTTGTCCTCAAGGTGTGCTCTTGGTATTCCTGCAAGTCAATTGGTATAGCTTCATCGAGGTCAAAGCGATGTCGTTCTCTTACTAGGATGAAGTTGTGCAGGACAACGCACGTTTTCAACACCTCGTCGAGTTTCTCAGTTTTCAAATTGATGGCAGTTACTAAAATCCGCCATTTCGTGGCCAAGCAATCCAAATGCTCACTCCACTATGCATCTTCCCCGTGTGAGTCTATAATTGTAAATCCTTTTTGTCCGAGTTAAGTCAGAGTAGGGCATGATGAGATTGCCACACATTTGAAATGCCTCGTCACCAACAACAACAAAAGGCATTGGTGGTCCATCAGTGTTCGGCAGGGGTCGTGGCGGTGGAAAGTTGAAATTGTTGCCATACAATTTTTGGCCCATGTCCGAGTCTTTGAAAGCTTGGGAGTCATTTGAACATCCAAAGGAGCCGACATCCACAACAACAAAATGACAGGATGCGTCCGCAATCGCCATCAGTACTATCGAAAAGTATTTTTCGTAGTTATAATACTCGGATCCGCTTCCAGCCAGCTTCTGGATCCGAATATGTTTGCTGTCCATGACCCCCAAGCAGTTGGAAATTGGCAAAACTCCATGAATTGGTGTTTGTTCAACCAAAGTTGAGTTATGGGGTGAGGGAGGAATTCTTCTCAAAGATCTTCACAGATGGCACGGCAGGTCTCTTCAACAATCCCAGACAGCGTCAACAATCCAACCCGGAACTGGAAATGCAGAGAAGATAAGGTCTTTCTGGTCGCCAGGAATCTGCTAAGTACAAAGGGAAAATCAATCATTTAGTTTTTTTAAACAAATACATGATACTCACACATATTCATAGGTGTTTTTTTTTTTAAATATACGTACCGCAGGGTCACCAGAAGCCGTTCCTCCGCAGGTATTGCTCGACGAAGCTGTGTGTCCTGCCTGGTGATTCGATCCTTGGACACGTCGAAGCAACTCATCAAAGCTGTCTACGGACATCCTGATGTAGTCGTAGAACTTATCCGGGTTCACTCGAAGTTCGCTGTACAATGAGTGGTACGCTCTGCGGATCTCTCAAACTTCCACGATGGGGTGTAGCCACAAACGACGATGACGTATTCTTCTATGTATCTCTCTTTGACGGTCTTCTTCACACGCTACAGCAAAAGAAAAAGCCATTTTCATCGATAAATCCAGGTTCACATAGAAGCTCTCCATGTCGAGATCCATCTTGCCTCTGTAAACAGCAGCAAAAGAAGAGTTTTTCCTCTGGGCAGGGTCTATTTATAGAGCTGCCTTTAAGCACGACCTATGGGCGTGATCAGTGGCGTAACTAGCTTGCTCCGGGCCCCGGTGCAAGATCTTCCCCTGGGCCCCCCATGTGAGGACCGGGGTGTGGGGGTGCTGTTGGTAATTTTCTCGCTCCCCTCATATGAGGACTGGGGGGGGGCTAGCGGTGTTTGTCCGCTGCCAGTTGCACTCACCACAGCCGCCGTAGTACTGTCCCAAGGTACGCAGTAAGGAGGAGAGGAGGGGCAGGCAGAGCAGCAGGAAGTGAGCTTTTTCTCACTTCCCGTCCTCCCTCCTCTCTGGCCGGCGCTGTCGCGGTCACGGCGGCCGGCTGTCAGCACGGGTCACGGGGCCCCCCAGGGGACAGGCCCGGTCGCAGTAGTTACGCCACTGGGCGTGATCTATCAGTCATTAAAATACAAGAAAAGGCCAAACACGCACTTAAGAATAATTGAACGCAGGAGCACAAAAAACGCAAGCGCATGTATACACTGTAGTTTTATAAGGACTTACGGATGATTCTGCGGACATTATACGCTGCGTATGTATGCGTGTACATGCGCATATGCAAACGCGACATACGCAGTGTTCACAAACGCTAATGTGAAGCCAGCCTTAAGTCTTGGCAGTTGTGATCGGACGTCTTCACCTCGGGTCCCAGACAGCCGGCGGAGATGTGTTTATTTTTTTTATTACGATAATACATTTTTCTATTTTATTTTTCTTTCACTGTGCATGTAGATACACTGGGAATGCAAACGTTCAGCCCCGACATGTCACACGGGGGGAGGAACACATGATTCTTCTTCCCCCTGTGTGACATCACTTCCTGCTTTCCCTCATGCACCGACTTTTATAGGCGCTGGAATTGCGCATTGTCTGAATGACGATGTGTAATTGCAGCCTTATAATGGGGCCCATGGAAGAAAGCGCGCATATTTGTATAAACATTTCACATGTTCATTCTTTTTACGCACGTGTTTTAGACCCCAAAAGCTAGGCCGAAAGTAGTGCAGAACGGCAAAAGTGAAAGTCCATTCATTTTGCCAGGAAACGCAGATGCAGATGCGCTTAGGCTGCCTTCAGACTTGCAGATGCATCTGCAGCGTTTTGCAGATGCATCTGCAAGCATCTGCATGCAGACCGCGGCCCCTATGTTTATAATGGAGCGCATGGCGGTCTGCAGATGCTTGCAGACCGCCGTGCGCTCTCATTGCCCGCTATTAGTGATCTGTGCGCAGGCGGATGCCTGCGTACAGATCACACACTCTCGTCCGCACCAGGGACGCGAGATGTTGCGTCCGTGTGTGCGGGCGAGATGTGTGATTTTTGCGCAGGCGTCCGCATGCGCACAGATCACTAATGGCGGGCAATGAGAGCGCACGGAGGTCTGCAAGCATCTTCAGACCGCGTGCGCTCCATTATAAACATAGGGCCGCGGTCTGCATGCAGATGCTTGCAGATGCATCTGCAAAACGCTGCAGATGCATCTGCAAGTCTGAAGGCAGCCTTATGAGGAAAAAGTGCAAGTACAAAGACGCGAAAAGTATGCATAGTGTGAACGCAGCTTTAAAGCAGCAATGCTGCTCCATTGGGAAATTGCATATGCAAATTGTTACTTCAGTAAGGAAATAGACAAACTCTAATGCCACCTAATAAAGGTAGCAATCCTAAAAGTCCTAATTGACTCTTTAACAGCATTTTATTATAACTTACGGTACCATTACACGATTCAATGTCGTTAAGATATCACCAACGATCTCACGGGAGCACGGCCGTTAGGACATCTTTTTGACATTCTTGGTGAGATGTCACACGTCTAGATATCGTGAACGACACACCAATGATGTGGTGAGCAGCTATCGTTCGCACAATCCAGTGAACGATACTTGTTCACTGTTGTGAATAGGGAAAGTCGCTAACGACATTGTTGTCGTGGTGTCCACACACAAGATGCAGCAAGTTGGCTGATCGAGGATCGTCTGATTTGAGAACATGTTTCCAAATCTGCAATCAGCGATCCAACGATTTATTGTAGTCGTATCTTGGTGTCACACGCAACGACGTCCTAATGATGTTGTTTGAACGACTCCACATCTGTGACGTTTCAGCGATATCGTTCACGATATCGTACCGTGTAACGGTACCTTTAGGATTTGTGCTAGATCAGAACCCCAAACTGCAGATGCTGTGTTTCGTCTTAAAGTCTCCTCACTGGTGGCTGGCAGAATACTCTCCACAAGGAGAATAGCTGTTCCTCCAGACCTCGTCTTAGCCTCTCATGCAGCCAGATCAGAATTCCCTCACACTGCACTGATGAGGGGCAGTCACCCTGAAATGCAGCATCTGCAGTTTTGGGTGCTGATCTGGCACAAATCCTAAAGGCCCCGTTACATGGTATGAGATCGAGAACGATATCATTGAAACGTCACTGGTTTGGAGTTGTTGAAACGACATAGTTAGGATGTTGTTTCATGTAACATCGAGATACAACTGTGATAAATCGTTGGATCGTTGATCGCAGATTTGAGAACATGTTCTCAGTTCAAACGATCCTCCATCAGCCAACCTGATGCATTGTTCTGTGTGAAACCGCGATAACGATGTCATTAATTACTTCACCTATTCACAGCAGTGAACAAGTATCGTTTGCTGGGTTGCTCATCTACATGTGTGACATCTCACCAACAATGTCAAAACGATGTCCTAACGACCGAGATCATTGGTGATATCTTAACGACATTGCAGCGTGTAACGGTACCTTAAGTCATATTAAAAGGTTTGTTAGAAAGTAAATTATGGCTTTTAGTACTACTACCTTTATTGCGTGGCATTACAGTTTGTCTACTTTCTCACTGAAGTGACAATTTGCATAAGTATTTTGGAACACACTTGTACTACTTATTGCAATCTGGCAGTAGAAAAGAAACTGTTCAGCTGATCAATGCAAGATGGAGAAGGAAAGGTACAAAATAGGGTCTTATCCAGTGACAGAATGGTAAAGTTAAATAAAGAAACTGTTCACCTTTTGTGATTGTGTCAGTAACAACCACTATATATGCATGTAACCAGCTGCTGCAGACCCACAGTAGGATACAACTTGATATTCGTGATAGGAACAGGGTTCTAATGGGCTGCCAGAAATTTGTAGTCCTGATGAAGAAGCAGATGCTTCGAAATGCGTTGACCAAACAACTTTCCTAACTCAGATGATGGACTAGTTATTTCTGACAGTCCATCAGAACCCTGTTCCTAGCCCGAATATCAAGGTTTATTTGGGTTATATGTGTGACTTTTTTTTGCTATAAAAAAGTGCCGAAATAGGTTAAAGAAAAAATTAAAAAAAATAATTGTTGATTTTTATGAATCCTGCTCTCCGTTTTGAAAACTTTGATATCAGTACAAAGTCTATCAAATAGTATAAAACCAAAAAAGGAAAAATTCTAGAAAAACACAAATGATGACATTGGACTCCAAGACTGAAGTGGATCCAGCATGAACAGTAACTACAGGACCGTCCAATGCATGATTTATTCTTTTTGAATCCCCCCATTGCTTTAAGTGAAAAACTACATCAAGAACTGGGTGTTTTATTAAGAAATGTTATATTAAAAGCTTTCAGTGTATTTGCCTGGAAAACATTCCTAGAATGCTAACCCGCGACAATTACTCCTCCCCATAGCTTCCAGGAATCTACTCCAAGAAATGAACAATTTCCTTTAAAAATTGTTTGTTGTTAAAGGAGGGTAATAATTCCCGGGGATAAAAGAGTCTGTGATGCTAATGGCGTTGTGCGGGGCTGGTAATAGACATACCTTTACATTAATTGTCAGATATGAAAAGACAAAGCAGCAGCCTGGCTCCTGGGCCTATTAGTGATTTGCAGCGACTTTCATTGCAGAGATGACAGTGGAGTCGATTAACAGATGCCACATTGCGCTATGGGCCATTAACAAGAGGGTGTTCTCGGTACAAATTCTGAACAAATACCAGATGTTTTATTTCAGCACACAGACATAATCGCATGCATTTCATATCACTTCAACAACCGCCTGTCAAAAGCTTCATAAATTAAAGACTTGGAGTACTAATTGCATTTTCCTCTCTTCTAGGAAAAACAAGACCACCCTTCATCTTTCCAAAATACGAAAACATTACAAAATAAACTTTGTAAAACATTCTGGGCTATTAAGTCATATTCTTGATTTGTCTCTACCTCTCTCCAAAGTTTCATGTTGGTGTTCCTACATGCACTTTCTTAAAGGGAATGTCCCACCCTTCCGGTGGTGCTGCATCTCCTTCCCTGCACAGCTGCAATCACAGCTACATGGCTGTGTCGAAAACCAAACTCTATGGCTGGGGTAGCTAAAACCTCCCACATAATAGCTTCATAATGAAATTAAAAAATGTTTTATTGAAAAAATGTTTAAAAAAATATTCAATTATTGATTATCTAGATGTGAGAGGTGCCAGAGGATGCCATAGTCGTAGGCAATCAGTAGATTAGACCTCGAGGCTTCAAGGTCTAAAGGGGGGGAGAGCGAGAAAACAGGCGCAGATCTAAGTGCCGGTACACTATACTTGTATGTGGGTAGTGAGCTAGTTTGCTCACCTTTAGAGTATCTTGTCGGATGGCTTATCGACCAGCATCGGTCTAGTATGGATGTCTTGTTCCTCCGGTATGCAGCTACAGTCCGGATCAAGCAGATCTCTCAGCCGGGAGTCCATAATAAAGGGATTCAAACAGAATATCATGTACAGCGTGTCTCTTTGAAGCTGGGATGCGTACACCCAGCTTCCGAGGCGCACTGACACTGCTGAAATGAGCAGCACACATGCTGCGTCATTTCCGTCCTGTATAGTGTTGCACTGTATTGGGTGTACTGGTTGGCTTCTGAGCATGTATAGTGCGCATTCTGAAGACGGTGTGTACAACTAATTACTACCCTACAATGCACAGGACCGGAAATGATGCGCCGCTGTGTCATACTCGAAAGGAGAATATTGATTTCAGATGCTGGGATTGCACATTTGGATTATTTTATAATGCTCACCGGGACATGTTAAACAACAAGCAAGGGGGACATGAATGCGCAGACTAATGAAGACACCCTCCTTATAAGCATAGGAATATGTAAGTAATAAAATATAAAATTACTTTTCTCAGCAACTACAGAACACTTTTAGGTCAGACAGTTATAAGGGATGTGCTAGGAAGTTGAAGGGACAGATAGTGATAGGTTTAGTGGCATAAACGACCTGACAGATTCCCTTTAACCACTTAACCAGGTGATTTTTTTTGTGTTTGTGCTTTATTTTTTTTCTTTCCATCTTCCAAGAGAAATACCTTGCTTTTTTTTTTGTTTTTTTAAGCCATAAAAGTCTTGTATTCGTAGGTCAAATTGTAGTTTTGAATGACACAACTAATTTACAATGTATTTGTAAAAAATGGAAGAAATATTCTCTAGTTGAATTGGTGACAAATATGTAATTTCACCATTTTGGGTTTTTCTTGTTTTGTATGACATTCATAGTACGGTAATATTGACCTTGATACATGTTTTTCCAGGTCAGAATGCATGAATCTAAAACTTGTACCATATTTTTCAGACTATAGAACACACTTTTTTTCTCCAAATTTTGGGAATAAGTGTGTGTGTGGGAAGGCATTTTATAATCCAAATCTACTGCTGTGCTGGCTGTTTTGCTGTGCTGGAGGGGAGCAGCAACTTTGGAGCGGTGTCTGGAAGCTGGAGCAGGCTGCAAAAGTAGTCATTGTGTGGCACCCCACCAATGCAGGTGTTACAGAGGAGTATTACACCCGTAAAAGAGGTGTAAATGCTCCGGTTGCAGGTGGAGCCTAGGATGGTGGGTGGGACCCATTCCCAGCACTCCCACATTAGCTGAGCGGTGGGAGGTTACCTCGGAGGGAATAAGTTCACTTCTAAAGGCCCTGTCACACGTGTTCAACCAAGGCTGCGATGTCGGAAGCGATGTGCTTCTGACATCGCAGCCTTAGTGTCACACAGCAGGATGTTGCCGTGACGCCACAGCGATGCGGGCGAACCATCGCTCGTGGACTGGATCAACCGCGAGCGATCCAACATGCGCGTATTGCCTGGATCGCTGCCAACATCGCTATGCGGTGTCAGAGGGCGCTGTTGCAGATTGAAAGGTTTACGTTCATCCTGTAAACCTGTCAACCTGCGACCAGCGATAAATCGCAGTTGCATCGCGCTATCACACAGCTCGATGCACTTGCGATATCGCTAGCGACATCGCTGATGCGTCACTTTTCGGCGATGTCGCTAGCGACATTGACACGTGTGACATGCCTTTAGGGGTTCAAGGAGATCTTTGCCCTTTTGGTCTCTGACTGAGAATGGAGGAAGAGGAGAGGTTCTAGAGAGGTTTTAACTAAGTGGAACGAGGCAGAAGGTCACACCGGGTCGGTTACAAGCTGCACAGGAGGAAAGAAGAAGGGACCTTGAGGAGGTACTGAAAGAGGGCGGCCGACAAGAGAAGTACGGGCCTAGCAAAAAGGGAGATTCTCAGAGTGGAGCATCCATACCCCAGGGAATACTCCAGTCCACCAGGAGAACGCTGGGCCCTAGAAACTGACCAAGTCAGCTTGCAGTCGGCAACCGGCTGCTGTGGCTTGTTCATCAGCCGCAGCACCCTGCCATCGGAGAGGTCTGCCTGCTTCCGCACCAACGAGGGAGGGGACTCCAGTACTACCTACACGGAGCTACTGGGTATAGATCGATCCAAAGCGGGAAGAACGGACACGGGTTAGTTAACAAGGTTACACCAAGGGTTCCACCATACCACCTGGGATCCACTTGCAGCCACCCGTTAAGCTACCTGGCTTTGTAACATCTAAAGTGCTGAACTGTTAACTGTAACCGCTGCTGCTACAATCAACAGTAAAGTACCCGGGAGAAAGGTGACTTTGCCTGTGTTTCCTTCTCTATCAACTTGTTCCCTTTGCAGGAACGCTGCCCCGGAGGTCCAGCCCTACCTGTAGAGGACTTTGCCAACTAAGCCGCATTACCATCTAGCTCTGGCGGACTGTAGCGGCGCTGGTGGCTCTTCACCAGAAACTACAGGTGGCGTCACGACAACTGTATATATTTATCCCCTGTAAACATATCCCCCCTTTTAAAGATTCACCCAGGACACGGGATCAAGCGTAGCCACCACTCCCTGTGACACAGCAGACGCTACCCCTGAAGCCTGATACCCGATTACCCCAAAGCCTGGGCTCTACAATTGCTCATGTGGGCCTGTTCATTAGTGTAATGTAATATGTGCTGCATTCCCCTGTCCATCACCTCTCAGCACTGAGAGGTGGGTGGAGGAAGTGGCGCATATTACATCAGAGGATGCCACTGCATGCAATCTTGGGTGGATATTCAGTGCTTTCCAGGTGCCTTTCATTGTGTGGAAAGTAGTGACTGTACCAGAGATGGACAAGCATACGCACTCCTCAATCGCTTCCTGTACTGCAATCATCTCCCTGTCTGTGCCAGCATCTGATCATGTGAGCGTCACAGCACAGTGACATCATCACTGCCCGCACAGCTCACATGATCAGATGCCCGGGACAAGCAGATGGATGAATAGATGGTGTGGGCTGCAGGGAGGTCAGGTGAGTATGACCATTTTTTTTTAAAGTTTTTGCCAGCATTGGGACCATATCAGGGATGGGGATCATATCTAGGATGGGTGGACCATGTACCAGTATGGGGGGCAATATACCAGGATGTGATCATCCACAGGATGGAGGAGCCATATACCAGCATGGGGGCCATATCAAGAATGTGATTAGCAAATAGAAAAACAAGCGGTGTCAGAGGATTGGAGCGCTAAAGAAACCACGGGTTGGTGATTAGATTACCGATAATTTATTGCACGAACAGCAGGGGTCCAGTATGCCACAACGCGTTTCGACGCACAGATGCGTCTTTCTCAAGTGATCCACTTGAGAAAGACGCATCTGTGCGTCGAAACGCGTTGTGGCATACTGGACCCCTGCTGTTCGTGCAATAAATTATCGGTAATCTAATCACCAACCCGTGGTTTCTTTAGCGCTCCAATCCTCTGACACCGCTTGTTTTTCTATTTGCTAATCCCCTTCTCCCTTGTTGGGAGTGCGGTGTGTGAGCTGCTCTAAGATCCACAGTACCTGGCAGTACATCATAAAGACCCACCCTTGAATGATCAACTGATACACAGTGTGGAGCTGGGACGGAAGCCAGTGCAGCGAGTCTGCCTCTTCGGGTGGAGGAGTGAAGGAGCCCACCTCCATCTCCAGAGGAACTAAGGAGCTGACCACCAGGCCCGGAGTATCTGAGGAGGAGGGATTATTGGCCCTTGTCACTACAGTGATCCACATTAAGCCATCAGTCTGGTTGTGCGGGGTGTTGCACAACCAGTAAAGGTCAGTACAAACATAGTAAAACCGTGTATTAAGTTCCTCCAGTTGCAGTGTGGCGCATTATCTGTTTTTTCTTTTAATTACATATCAAGAATGTGAGTCCATGCACCAGCATGGAGGCAATATCCAGGATGGGGGCCATGTACCAGCATGGGGGATCATCTCCAGGATGGGGGGAGCATGTACCATCATGGGGTCCATATCCAGGATGGGGGCCATGTACCAAAATGACAGACCATAACAGGGATGGGGGCCATATCCAGGATGGGGTGTCCATGTACCAGTATGGGGGGCCATATACCAGGATGGGAGATCATCCCCAGGATAGAGGGGCCATGTACCAGCATAGGAGTACTATTCAGGATGGGGGGCCATGTACCAGCATGGGGACAATATCAAGGATCGGGGAAATATATACCAGGATGGAGGGCCATGTACCAGGATGAGTGACATATATACTGATAAAAAGACAGACACTGGCATTATAAGGCAGACCTCATTTAGTATTAAACATTTTTTTTCTCTTTTCCTTCACGAAATTCCAGTGCATCTTATAATCCAGTGGGTCTTATAAAGCGAAAAATACAGTATATAGTTTATATTATTATTTTAATTTCTAAAAGGAAATCTGTTTTTCTACTCCATCTGAGAGCAGGAAGATGTGGAGGTTCCCATTTATGTGCTTACGGGGGCAGACTTTAAATACTGAATTAAAATTAAATAAACACATAAATTTACAAAATTATTAAAAACTAATGCCGCTGTCAATCTAAAGTGCTTTTACTATCCATTGAAAAAATAAATAACAAGTTTAATATAAACAATAAAAGTTACTTAATTGGGAACAAAATTTTACTTGTATTTCAGTGATTCTTTACATTTATTTGAAAAAAAAAAAATTGCATATTTTCTTGATTCTATAGAGAACAAAAATGTTCCTAAAAATAGAATATAAAAATGACATTCAGTTTACGTCCCACAAATAAAGAGATATGCAAAAAAAAAACAATTTATAAACCACATTTAGAAAAAAAATGAAAATGTGCTTGTTCAATGGAGGTAAATGGACCCGGTCTTGAACTGGTTAAAGATATGGAAATGTGGCGCCCTGCCAACGCAGGTAGCCACATACCTCTCTACTGTACAGCTGCATTACCACAGCAGGTACTACTACAAACAAACAACACCTTCCACCCCGCCACAGTAGGGGGAGCTCAACCTGTTGCACTTAGGCAAGATCCCCTATAAATACTGCTGCTGGGGGCAGAGTTAGTCAGAGTGTGGCAGACGCTAGAAGAGCTGCAGGAGAGTTCTAGTGCCTGGTGCCACAAGTAGGCACAGGCCAGAGACCCAGAGTAGCCCTTCAGTGTCTCACCAGCCTAAGTGGGACTGAAGGCAAGGAGTTTATCCCTGAGGAAGACGCCGGGTTGTGGCGTTGAAACGCGTTGGATTAAGGAATAAAGAGGATAAAAGTTTGCTGGGCTCTTTGGTGAGTTTTTAATCCAGAAGCAGCGCGGACCGTGACACACCATCACTCCCATCACTTCTTTTGGAAACATACCACGATCCAGTGGTAGGTGGAGGTCCTGCAGCAGCTTGGAACATTGATTCCTAAACGCAGTTAAACCAGTTGTGGGGACCACAACTGGATCAGGTGAGCGGCCACACAGCACCACCGTATACATACTAGTGTCACTAGTGATAGGGCACTATTGCGCCTCTTGTCCCCCCCCCCCTTTTATATTTTGCTGGTGCCACAAGTAGGCACAGGCCAGAGACCCAGAGTAGCCCTTCAGTGTCTCACCAGCCTAAGTGGGACTGAAGGCAAGGAGTTTACAAGCAGAAGCAGGGAACAGGTAGCTCTGACTGTGAGTTTGTTTCAGAGAGGGAAAGAGAAGCCGGATATTGGGGATCCGCACCAGTGGAGAACTACAGGTCCCACAGGAAACCCCTGAGCACCGAGGAAGCTACAGCTACCCAGTCTCCTGAGAGAGTCAAGGAAAGAGAGCCAGGTGCAGTGGCCACTGCAAAAACCAGAGAAGGACGACCCGGAGACCGCACAGGAGGAAAGGTGACACAGACAAGAGAAGAGAGTGGAGGCAAGTCAGGATTCAGCAGACTGTGCTTCAGTGAATACACAGGGAAGGAGGCCTTATACCCACTTGCTGTGGAAGCTCACTGTGCTACTACCAAAGGTTCATCAAGGAGTACACCAAGAAGGCTGCTCCTCTGCAAGACCTACTAGTAGGCTGACCCATGAAAGGCAAGCCAAAGGATTCTCCGTGAAGATGGGGTAAAGAACAAGAGGAATCGTTCCAGACGATGAAAGAAGCCCTGACAGGAGAATAAATCCTAGCTTACCTGGACTACAGCCTGCCATTCCTGCTGTATACAGATGACAGGACTTGGAGCCGTCCTTTCCCAAAAGCAAGACAGCAAGGAGAGGGTAATCGCCCATGCAAGCCGAAAGCTGCGACCCACAGAGAGGAATCCAGAAAACTACAGTTCCTTCAAGCTGGAGTTCCTAGTCTTGGTCTGGGCCATCACCGAGAGGTTTAAACACTACCTAGCCTCCAGTAAATTTACCGCCTACACGGATAACAATCCGTTTACCCACCTGGAAACTGCAAAGTTGGGAGCCATGGAGCAGAGATGGATGGCAAAAACCAGAGAAGGACGTCCCGGAGACCGCACAGGAGGGAAGGAGACACAGACAAGAGAAGAGAGTGGAGGCAAGTCAGAATTCAGCAGACTGTACTTCAGTGAATACACAGGGAAGGAGGCCTTATACCCACTTGCTGTGGGAGCTCACTGTGCAGCCTAATTACCCGTCAGCGCTCAGGACAATTTACCTACATCCCACCAGTAAAAGGTAAAGAGACTTTAAGTGTGTGCGTGCATCCTTTCCTATTTCCCACCGTGCCCTCAATAGACTTTTCATACCCCCACTCACCACCTCAGCTCTGCTATAACCTGCTCACCTCGCCAAGCTGCTCCGGGGGTCTCAGTCCCGCCTGCGGGGACTATACCATCACGGCCGCAATCCCACCGACCTTCGGAGGACTATAGCGGCGCTGGTGATCTCTCAAAAGACACAGCAGGTGGCGTCACGAAGACAAAAACTGTATATAATCCCTGTAAATAACCCCTCTTTCACTGACCGCCAGGGCCACAGCCTCGGGCAGCCACTCGTGACATCCCGGGCCATAACCGAGCCCGAGCCCTGAGTACCCTGCCCTGGGGCGAGTCAGAAAGTTTTTAGCATTAAAAAAATCTAAAATCTAATTTTTTTTTTATTTAAGAGTAAAATAAATATTTCACTGAGTAAAACCGACAAATTTTCATTTCTTGTATCTTTTGGCTCTGGAGATTGTTTTACTTCTAATTAATTTATGATATTGCATTGCGGTTTGCACACTCGGGGGAATATGAACAAAATAAAACAGGTGGAATGAAGAAATGCGATATTAGAGTATTTATGCCACATTAGTTACCATGACAACTTGTTTATTCCTTGACAATTTACGGCTTCAGAAAAAATGTTTTTTAAGAAAAACGACCCTACGGTTCCACATTTACAGCTCACATAAGTGTAAAACCAATTTAAATTATCTAAAGACCTTCTCGGCTGATAGTTTTACTACAGAGATTTACTATAGATCACATGAAATGAAAAATAGCAGCCAGCTGAGAAGACCAGTCATTGTAAAGTAATACCGGGATGTTGATTAACTAGGGACAAGAGGATGGAAGTGATGAAAATGGTGTATTCACGTAGGGAATAAGAGATAGTGCAGGTGGCTTGGGCAATATATAGCTTCTTATGACAGAATGGGAGGCATGAGAATACTGATATCTGATAGGGGTGATGAGAGTGAAGTTCATATACTTGGTCATTTTTCACATGAGCACTAAATAATTATGAATTTGGACCTTCGTGGACATTTTGTGACATTAGTCACCAATGACAAGTTGTGAGGAAGGGTGGTCAAGCGTTCCAGGATCAAGTACCTGGAAAGCATGTCAAGGATTAAGGGGATAAACAGGTGTAGTCAGGTCATGGTCCGGAATCAGAATGCCTGGAGAGTAGCGGATAAGAGCAAAGGGGTGAAACAAATAGTTGTTTAAACAGAGCACATGAATACAGGCCAACAAACACCACTGAACAGGATACCATGACTGGAAGAGATCTGGGAGAAACTGCTTAAGGCTCCTTTCACATCAGTAGTATTGCAATTTCACGGTAGATCCGGCAGATGTCGCTGCACCTGCCGGATCTACCATGTAAAGGCCGACTTGCGACACTGATCCAGCAAGCCCTATTCATTGTCTATGGGGTTTGAGCTTGGATGCGGTAAGTGCAGTATTGCTGAATCTGTCACTTGCATCGCTTGCGGCATGACAAAAAACCCCTGCTAGCAGCGGATTTTTTGTTCAGCCACAAGTTTTGGATCTGCCGGATTTGGCAATATCGCACTTGCCGCACCCAACCGCAAGCCCCATAGGGAATGAATCGGGCTTGCCAGATTGGTGCCGTAAGTCATCTGTTACATGTTAGATCTTGCAGGTGCATGGACATATGCAAGATCTACCACAAAATTGCAATACCGCTGATGTGAAAGCACCCTTACTAAGTAGCTGAGCAATCACCAGGAACCAAGAACACCTGAATAACCCACCATCTCCCCAAATCAGATGACAACTCAACAACTTAGCACGCTTCGATGCAAAAATGGATGACTGAGCTGTTACTCACTAAACAGAAAGATCAGCATTCCCTGATTTCATAGTTTCAGCAACCAGTTAGTCATTGCATCCTAGACGCACTGAGAGGAAGAATTATGAGACATTTCTGCCCTACTCTATATATATAAGTATGTATAGCAAACGAAAAATGTTATACTTTGAGGGTGGCAATATGTTGTCCAAAGAAACGTAGACATTGGCTTCAAGAACTCAAAAAAACTAGATTCTTCAGTCATAAGATGTTGCACATTTGCACATTTGCTTTATAAACTACTCAGTATTAGGGACTCAACTCCAGATCTTAATGGGAAACTCCGGGGAGATAAAAAATAAATTGTACAGTCCCTGCACTCCAAGACTATAATGTTGAGCTGCCTGTTACATTTGTGCAATGATTAGAATGAATGTAAATCGTCTATTTACTAATGCTGCTCACCAGTCACCCCTCCTATTGGCGTCTATATGTCAATCCTGAGTGAGCAGCTTTCCCTCCTTACTCTCAGAAAGCTTCATCTCGGTGCAACACTTCCTCTTTCCTCAGTCAATCACATGGGCATGATGTCACATAGGGTCCTTTACCAAGGTGGAGTCTGTGCAGAGAGCAGTGTTGTTTCTGTGCAGAGAGCAGTGGTGAGATCTGTGTGTCCATAGGACCTTTTGTGACATCATGCCCATGTGATTTCAGGAGGAAGTGTTTGTTCTCAAATGCACAGATACTCACTGAGATGGGAGGGGGAAAAGCTGCTCAATCAGGAGTGACGTATTAACCCCAATGGGAGTGGTGACTGGTAAGCAGCATTAGTGAATAATTAATTTACATTAATTCTAAACATTATGCAAATGTCACAGACAGCTCACCATTATAGTCTATGACTGCGGGGACCATACAAATTGTTTTCTCTCCGGAGTTCCCCATTAATTTAGAAATGTGGGTTTTTTACCAATAATAATACTAAAGTGGGATTTTTGCTGCCCTGAATAAAAGCAGAAATATATATTGTTTGATTGCCCCAATCCACCCTTATTTGTAAGATTTGTAGAAATGAGCAAATCTTTTGAAATTTGAGCTTGACAAGTTTGAATCATTGGACTGTGTTCATCCCCTTTCAATTTCTTTAAAGTTAATAATGTCAAAATATATGGCTATGGGTAAACAGATAGTAACCTTTTTTATTTTGGCGCTGTTATCTAAGGGCCCTTTCACATCAGCGTTTTTTGAAATTTGCGGCAGATGCGGTGAAAAAACCGCATCTGCCGCGATTACCGCATACCGGCTGCACTTGCGGCACGGTTGAGGCGCGGTTGCGGTAAACGCCATACAAGGTATAGGCGGACTTGCGGCAGGTGCGGCAAGTGCGGTTTTGGCACTTGCGGCAGGTGCGGCCGCGAAAAAAACTGCGGCTGATAGCATTTTTTTTCGCGGCCGCACCTGCCGCAAGTGCCAAAACCGCACTTGCCGCACCTGCCGCAAGTCCACCTATACCTTGTATGGCGTTTACCACAACCGCGCCGCAAGTGCAGCCGGTATGCAGTAATCGCGGCAGATGCGGTTTTTTCACCGCATCTGCCACGAATTTCAAAAAACGCTGATGTGAAAGGGCCCTAATACCAGCAAAAAAAAACATTTTATATATTTCTCTCGCTATCTCTATTACAAAGCTGTGAGTAGTGTCATTCTATCTAGATTCACCCAAAACTGGCTACTGCATTCCCTGCCTCTGCTTTTATATAGTCTCTTTGTGATGTGATAGCTCAAGTGCAACAAAGGTCTTATCATCATTCTATAACTTATGATTCTTTGCTGTCTCAGTATTTCACAGCTATATGAGACTTTCTGATCCTGAGGTTACTTCTGTTTGCGGAGAAAACTAGGAGTTTGGAAACCCAGGGAGATGAGTGAAGTGTTATATTATGTCATACTATGAATTGTTATGTGAGAAGTTTTGTAAATTCCATCGGCTTCTTCACTCAGTGATCAGGGTGTATGGAGCTTTCAGTTGTAGGAGTGACAGCTCAGTTGTCCAATTCTATACTTTGAGGTGATGGCTTTTTGTAGGTGTTCCCTTTTCAATGATTGCCCATCTACTTAGCTGAGCAGTTTATACCACAACACTTCCAATCTAAGCATTCTGATCAGTAATGCTTGCTAGCCTGTTAATCTGCGCTTGGTGAACTATTGTTACCAGACTCCTGATCTCATCTGGCCTTTCTTTTCCTACTCCTATGGCTCTTTTCTGCTACTTCCCAGGTATTCTGCCTCAGATCATGACTTAAAGGGAACCTGTCACCCCAAATCACCCTTGTAAGCTGTAAATACATGTCCCTGAAGCATTACACTACAGTCCTACACATCCCTTTGTGGTGTTTTAGTTCAATATGAAAGTGCACTTTAGTCGTTTGCAAACTTACTAAATCCATGCCAGTGGGGCGTTCCCAAGCCTCCTTGTCTGCGAGGCGGTTCCCCTGTGTGCCGCTGTATTACGCCCTAATGGGCGTTTTTTCAAACTTTCTAGCGCGGGCACGATTCATAATCTCGTGCCCGCATCGTCACGGTCATGTGATGCCGTGACGCGTCATTTCCGGGCGGCTGGGTCGCTGCTGTCTGACGCGCACCGGCCGACTTCAGCAAGCGATCTGCGCATGCGCTGAAGTTGGCCAGTGCGCGTCAGACAGCAGCGACCCAGCCGCCCGGAAATGACGCGTCACGGCATCACATGACCGTGACGATGCGGGCACGAGATTATGAATCGTGCCCGCGCTAGAAAGTTTGAAAAAACGCCCATTAGGGCGTAATACAGCGGCACACAGGGGAACCGCCTCGCAGACAAGGAGGCTTGGGAACGCCCCACTGGCATGGATTTAGTAAGTTTGCAAACGACTAAAGTGCACTTTCATATTGAACTAAAACACCACAAAGGGATGTGTAGGACTGTAGTGTAATGCTTCAGGGACATGTATTTACAGCTTACAAGGGTGATTTGGGGTGACAGGTTCCCTTTAACTATGCCTCTTGCTATCCCTTTAATCTTTGATGTGCTATCCTGTTAGGCTGGGGTTACACATAGAAATCCGTTTTTGGAAGTCATTTTCATCACCAATCCGTTTTTTATAGGGTGCTTTTTGTGTCTCCTGCACTCCTGAACGTTTTTGGACTTTTCATTAAAAAAACGCATGCGCGAACGCATGCGCAAACGCAAGTGCCAAATATGGCATGCGTTCGCGCATGCGTTTCCCATAGGGCCCCATGTTAAAAAAAACGCATAAAAACGCATGCGTTTTTTAACTGATGCCAAAAACGCTGTTTACTGCGTTTTTGGCTCAAAAACGGACAGGGCAATGTTTTGAGCTCCAGAGAAAAACGCACAGGGTGTTTATTACACCCAATGCGTTTTTCTGTCAGTTTTTGGACTTAGAAAAAAAAATTGACAAAACTGAAGCCAAAAACTGACTGAGGGCTTATGTGTAACCCCAGCCTTATCTACCCCCAAAAGGCTTGATCACCCAGCCTTGCAACTTGTTTAATTATTACTAACGTCATATTAGTGACTAGCATTACATAGGTTAGGTCCATGTGTATTATGGATAGCAAAAGGAGCCAGAAAAAACTAATAAAGTATATATGGTAATAGCTTCTTGTTAGCATCAATATGTTTTGAGAGACTTAGTGTAAACCCTTGTGGCACCCATGCGACCAGGAGGCCACAAGAGGGAAGTGCAGCCAGGTAAGCAAGGTTGAAAACACACCCACACCACACAAGCACCGACCCTACGTCTAGAACTCTAGGATGGGCAAGGAGTGGCAAGGTGTAGCACAGTGTGTAGAGTGTAGGCAGGACACTGAAGAAGAGGGAGGAGAGACTCACATACAGTTAGGGCCAGAAATATTTGGACAGTGACACAATTTTCGCGAGTTGGGCTCTGCATGCCACCACATTGGATTTGAAATGAAACCTCTACAACAGAATTCAAGTGCAGATTGTAACGTTTAATTTGAAGGGTTGAACACAAATATCTGATAGAAAATGTAGGAATTGTACACATTTCTTTACAAACACTCCACATTTTAGGAGGTCAAAAGTAATTGGACAAATAAACATAACCCAAACAAAATATTTTTATTTTCAATATTTTGTTGCGAATCCTTTGGAGGCAATCACTGCCTTAAGTCTGGAACCCATGGACATCACCAAACGCTGGGTTTCCTCCTTCTTAATGCTTTGCCAGGCCTTTACAGCCGCAGCCTTCAGGTCTTGCTTGTTTGTGGGTCTTTCCGTCTTAAGTCTGGATTTGAGCAAGTGAAATGCATGCTCAATTGGGTTAAGATCTGGTGATTGACTTGGCCATTGCAGAATGTTCCACTTTTTTGCACTCATGAACTCCTGGGTAGCTTTGGCTGTATGCTTGGGGTCATTGTCCATCTGTACTATGAAGCGCCGTCCAATCAACTTTGCAGCATTTGGCTGAATCTGGGCTGAAAGTATATCCCGGTACACTTCAGAATTCATCCGGCTACTCTTGTCTGCTGTTATGTCATCAATAAACACAAGTGACCCAGTGCCATTGAAAGCCATGCATGCCCATGCCATCACGTTGCCTCCACCATGTTTTACAGAGGATGTGGTGTGCCTTGGATCATGTGCCGTTCCCTTTCTTCTCCAAACTTTTTTCTTCCCATCATTCTGCTACAGGTTGATCTTTGTCTCATCTGTCCATAGAATACTTTTCCAGAACTGAGCTGGCTTCTTGAGGTGTTTTTCAGCAAATTTAACTCTGGCCTGTCTATCTTTGGAATTGATGAATGGTTTGCATCTAGATGTGAACCCTTTGTATTTACTGTCATGGAGTCTTCTCTTTACTGTTGACTTAGAGACAAATACACCTACTTCACTGAGAGTGTTCTGGACTTCAATTGATGTTGTGAACGGGTTCTTCTTCACCAAATAAAGTATGCGGCGATCATCCACCACTGTTGTCATCTGTGGA